>QRDG01001224.1:0-308769 GCA_012064385.1 Puccinellia tenuiflora | reverse complement strand
TGTACATCCAAACAGGAATTGGAATTGGGTTCTACCATTTGATTCCGACCATAAATTTCATGCATAACCAAACAATGAAATTAATTGGAGTCCATTTCCTTTCCATCTTGGATTTGGATTCCCGGTCCAATTCAATTCCGAGTAGTTTTTGCTACACAAAATTCCAAACACATCATAAGGTAAAATCGCTCCTTGGTGAGAACTCCAGAAATTCAAAGAATAACAGAAAATGGTTTAAGCTCACGTAGATTCATATACGGTTTGGTGAACTCGATTGTCCTTTAACCGGTTTCACTTAAATATATAGAAATGCATTCCATAAGAATTTTGACAAGCTTAATCCTATGATTCAAGCGCCTTTTACATGGATCCGAAAACTGCTGTCGAGACCCTATGTTCAAAAGCGACCAAACATATGTCTGGATCTCAGATTTTGCCTTTGAATAATTGTACTGTACATTCTTCCATTTCCATGCCGTAACTTTCCGGATATAGTTGTTCGGAACTGTTTTACATACGACGTTTGATGTCCGATTTCTGTACGACACTACGTGGCTCTGCACGTAACATAGTTGTTTGCATCTAGCTTGAATCTTCGTTTCCCACGAAAAACAAACTTGAATCTTTGGTCTCGCTCTAAGCCCCTATAGGCCTAGACCCCCACAGATCCCCAAAAGACCATTTTGCTCTTGACTGCCTTCTGTCCAAGGTCATCGACAGTATTTTCTTTGTACCACGGATTTTTTTTTTTTATAAGGAGCATATATTAATATCGCGGAGACATCAATTACACCCAGCCTCTGCAACAACGTGTTGCCCTAGCGGTCACACGGATGCACAAAACCCAGAAAAATAAGAAGAATTACAAAAAATAAAAGTCCCGCTACAATGATTTGTTCCTTGTAGCAGCAGACCTAACACCACCAAAACAACACCTAAAAGTCCAGCTTCTCCAAAAGCGACGCCTCCAAGAAGGGAACAGTGCTCAAGCGCCATCATCGCCCTGATCGAAGATCATGAATTTTCACCCTGAAGAAAGTCCGCACTCACAAAAACAATGCATTCAACAAGGCCATCGCCGAGCACAACCAATTAAGCCTAGACCCTGGGTTTTCACCCTGAAAGTTTAGACTCTGAACTTCTCCTGTACTGTCGCCCCCACTTGCCGTTGCCGCTGCTCCAAGTTACGAATCACCAAGCTAATCCCTCATCGTCACCGGGAATCGAACCACCATTACTTCGGTGGATCGACACTTGTGACCTGTCACACAATTCAATCTTAGTTTGGAATAATATTAGGGAAATCAACTAGTAAATATATTTGATCTTCAGCTTGTTTCCAAGTGCCAAACTACGTCGCAAAGAAATTCCTGGAGCAAGTTGGAATGCAGTTTCATCCCATACAGGTAACCCATTACAGTCACCCATCAATCAGTGTTCCGAGATCCCGAAGCTTCTGTTCCCGTAGCTACCTGTTGCGTGCAAGAGATCCAACTGGCTAATCGATCTATTAATTGTTACCTCCTAATCATGCAGTCTACAGGTGTTGCTTCGTGTAGCCACATCCTCTATCATCATGCATATGTGATGATGTAGAGTCGTTCGCGTGCTCGGCTGACTCCGACAGCAACGCCGGCCTTGAGGTCGACGGCGCTGCTTCACCGCGGGGAAGGAGGTCGGAATTTACTATTGTACGTACTTGTGTACATAATTTGTTAGAGTAGGTTCTGACACTTGTTCATTGTTCGATCAGAGAATGGAGTTGGCGCCCTCCTCAGGTTACCTACTTGCTGCTTTCAAGGGCATTATTGCGAGGGTCATGATTTATTTTGGG
This sequence comes from Puccinellia tenuiflora, assembly GCA_012064385.1. Taxonomy (NCBI): domain Eukaryota; kingdom Viridiplantae; phylum Streptophyta; class Magnoliopsida; order Poales; family Poaceae; genus Puccinellia; species Puccinellia tenuiflora. Next base: position 306,935 of record QRDG01001224.1, on the reverse strand, counting down.
GATTCTACTAGACATCAATCCATCAGCTGGACGGTAATTAATGCTCTAGAGCTTATGATTGTGTTTGAATGGCGATCTTATTTTCTTCCGGATGGTCCGGATGCAATTTTTTTGTCTTCCTCTTGTTTTTCTTAAAGATAAACGATATTTCTTTGAGATATGTAGACAACGTTGGCTGGACTATTTGTTACTTGTCCTGGAAGATTACTTTCATATATTATACGTCGTGTCTGCGATATGTGTTGCGCGATTGCAAACTACCTGCTTGCTCGGGAGGATGAGCAGCGTCGGCAAGTCAGTGGGCAACTGGCAACTGCGGAAGGAGAGATGAGTCGCGGCACCGAAAATAAAATTAGCCAAACAAAAATCATAATCACCCCTCGTCCCTCTCGTGAGATGGCTGGGAGGGACCCTAAATCACGTCGCCGCCAGCCCCCTCCTCCCTCCCTGAGGCGGTGGGGAGGGAACCCTAAACCGTGTCCACCAGCCCCCCTCCCCTCCTCCCTCGTCCCTCCTGTGATGCAGTTGGGAGGGAACCTTAAATCACGTCGCCACCAGCCCCCTCCTCCCCCTTCTTCCTTACCGCCGCAAGAGGATGCGGCCGGCAAGCTGATCGGCGTGAGCAGGGTCTTCTCGGCTCCTGCATGGAGTTTCGGCATAGGACGACGCCGCCGGGCAGCACGGAGTGGCGTGTGTGTTTTTTTTTTTTTTTTTTTTTTTTTTGCAGTGGCAACCTGATAGATCTTGGTGGCCTGGCATTGGTAGCATCGGTGGACCACCGAGTCAACTCTGCTGGAAATCTTTGATTCCTTCAAGATTGAGCGATGGCGGAGCTTGTGTGTTGTATTTCCTGTTGAGCGCATCATTTTTGAAGTTTGCACCGATTGGAGGGACTAGCAGGGAAGTGCTGAGGTCCGTCGGCCCGTCGGTCCTGGAATTTGCAGTGGTTTGCGGTAGAGATGTGGTAGCTGTTGGCACCGTTGTGCGCGTGGTTGCCAGACGCCGGTCTAGCGGCGGTGGATCTGGCCGCTATCTTCTCTCTGACAACGGCACGTATGAGTTTGGCGCCTGGGACGGTGGCCCTCGAATTTTGATGGTAATGTGGTTGCGTCGGCAAGTCGAATCTTTGTTTTGGTGATGTTCTCCAACACCGTTAGTCGGTTGATGTTGTATGGGACGTCCTTTACTATGACTGGAGTTTCGAAGCTGGTGGCGCTATGAGATGCCCCCTCCATTTTGGGACCGGGTTCGTTTCGACTCAACAGGTGCTATGCACGATGGCTTCAGAGGAGCTGTCAAGTCATGCCTAGGCACGGTTCTGATGCACTATTTCTCATCTGAGGGGTCAAGTCATGCATGATTTTGGCATGTGTTAAGAACGACATCTCCTATACGGTGGCAAGTCATGCATGTTGATGCTCAATCGATGGTGGTGGGATAGTGACTATAGACGTGGTGGTACGAGATGCCAACAACTTCGAAATTCTTCGGAAGCGGCACATGGTTAGCGACGAGTCATTGGCCGGGCAGGTGATGAAGATAGAAGCATCAACATTGGGTTTGCACACTTCAATGTATACATTTCTGACAATGTTGACGCGCTCTTGCGTCGTTCCCTTGCTGAAGGTGGTGGTTCAAATCTCATCTTTGGGGAAGAAAATACCAGCTTGATCCTAGGTTGGGCTCGTCATCATCGACAAACGGGCGGCTTTTCCTTCTTGAAGGCTTTGTCTAAAAGTTGTGTATTTTTTTGTTTGTCTTTTACCTTAGTGTTCGTGATAGTGTAAAATCCACTCATTAACCTTGTACTTGTCTAAGTCCTTGAAAAGCTTGTGGACCACAAGAACTACTAGATCGATCATTGATGGCGCGCGTTGCCGCGCCCGTCTATTTTTATGATAACATGATAGTAAATTTAATAAATATATGGAGAGTAGAAACATAGAAGCTCAGATACTGGTAAATAAATGCAAAGGGCTATCTTCAAGTAATACCTACCTATTCGTTGACACTAATTTATTAGCTATTTATATTGAGTTTTCAGTTGTGTTGAGATTGCCCAATAAACGGTGCTGCAAACATATTTAAGCTTGATCTCAAATTCATGTAGACCTTGTGGGTTGTACTATTTAATCTCACAAAATAGTAGACAAATACTATGGTTAACGGTAAATGCGGAAAGCAAAAGGATCTAGGTAAATAAATAACATAATTTGTGCAAGATGTACATATGCTAACATGCATGATTACAGTAGAAATGGATACTCTCCACAATGTAGCAGAAATTACATACTGCGAAAGGTCATGCGCAAATCATTCCCAGGGGTTGAATACAAATAGAAAAGGTCTCCAGCAAGCTTCGTGCCTCAGATTGAAATGATCATTCCTTTTTTGTTTTTTGTTTTTTTGCCATTCAACATTATAGCGATGTTGTGCACTGGACAGTATCATACCTCTCAGTTGTAAGTTTTAGCATAAGTACATCTGCAAACTGAACTGTGTCATTGTACCGAATACAATAATTTTGACCTGGAAACCACAATGTCATTGTACAAATAATTGAGCACCAGCTATATCACTTGGATAAGCTCTCCACCAGTGGCGCACCACAGTAAGAATAGATGCAGCCTTTTTTAGGCCAGAGAAAGATTGCAACTTCTTTTGTAGGCAGAAATAGATGCAGCTTCTGTCAGCTAGCTCCTGCCAGTCTGTAGATCATTATAAAGCTAGAAAATTTCTTCAGTTTGGTTCCATATTTCAGTTAGAACATGTGTATATGAAATCATCTCAATGCTACAACAAACTTACCAATTAATCAGTTTAATTGTAAGGTGGTCCATAAGAGAAACTAATCTTTATTTATAACTTTCAGCATCTAATAGGCATCTAGCAAGTGAGCCAAAACCGGCAAAACTGAGAACTCAATAATGCAAGTGTTGATTACAAATTTCATCTATACAGACCCTTTAAAAGATGGTATGATAGATCAATCATGGAAGGGCCATTTTCATTGTCTTCTTAAGTGCAATACTACTTGTTTATGTCACATGGACAAGCATAGTTCTGCGTTTCCATGTATCACATATAGAATATGTCTTCTGACAAATCATCAACAATCAAAATATAGTACGATTGGAAGACGGGGAAAGTATACAAATGTTGACATGATATCAACATATAAATGCAGTATATTCTCATAATTTTAACATTATTAGTGAAATACAACGCGGACAAAAGATATACACATCATGGTCCAGACCGAACCCATTTAAAACAGGGAGTGAGAATATTTTTATTTGTTTATCCTACCCAAAAGCATCAAGAAAAATCATAGTGGAGAAGTTTATGCCCAAAAACATCCCTATTCATCATCAACAATGCGACCATCCAACATACATAGACAAATGAAAGAAAAATTCTAGTGAAAGATCAGGAAGTTAGGCATGTACAATAGGGGTTGGTGGCAGGCAGGTGGTTCCATAAGCTTGCAATCTTCTAAAAAAGTAAACCCCTATTGACAAAATGCAACAAAATTAGATTAATGGAACAATTAATGTGTCTAACTCTATATAAAAAATGTAATATGGTTAGATTAAATGGAAAAGGTAATAGATTATTCTCCTACCAACAATTACTTTATAGATGTATAGATATTTGTAAGATGATAAAATATAAGTTGTTAAACAGTATGAAACAAACATGACTAAGAGCATTATCTAGACAATGAGGAGCTAACTATTGTTCAGCTAGTGACTTCAAGCTACTAAAAACAGAATAGAGTACATTTAGAGAATCAGTAACCAGGATGTATTACCTGAATACATAAAACTCTCAGAGCCTGATCCATCAGAGAAGTTTATGCCCAAAACATCCTATTGCACAAAACGAGAAAGCATAATGGTTAGAAGAAATAAATATCCTCATAGAAATTAAACGCAAAACACATAAGTACATAACCATAGCTATTTCTTATAAAAACACATAACTGCTAATTAATCCGGGGGCATCAAGATCAATCATGAGCGACGCATCAGTACATCACCATCAATGACGAGGGGATGCACGCTCCCTGCCGTACCAGCTGCTGACGGCCGCATAGGAGATGGATGCCCCTGCCCGCTACATGAACCTGCCCACTTTCGATCGGACGCACGGGTCGCAAGGGATCAGCCGCCCGGCCGCATCGTGTCGGTCAGCAGCATCGTGGTCCTAATAATCAACACCTTAATGAAGTGTCTAGCTAATACTTATGGAGTTATGGCTCATCTTAAACGAAATGAGCACGTCATCGGCAATGCACAGAGGCCTCTGTCGCACTCAAAGGAATAAGACGGTTACACCAAATAAAATCATGCCAAAGTGTGACTATCAATGAGCGAGAATCTACAGAAAACAAATATTAACTGAAACACTTGTAGTCAATACAGTGGATTATTATCGTAGATAAATTATGTAAGAAAAATGTTCCATGTAAGAACTATGGTACTGTATGAATTCTTGCAATCTGGAACATGACTATGTACTACGTAGTAACATGTAGCAAATAAACAACAATTGCTCATGCGATGTACTCTCTGCAGCTCATATGATTTCATATACTTCAGGTGTATATCTATTTTCAGTTTCAACACTGCCATAACTTAATCAGAGGTTCATACACTTTAAAAGATAAGGGATTATAATTTGGTGCATATAGAGAAAACATGGCACCATGCTACTACAAAATAATCTTTCAGCATGAAAGCTAGCATGGTCGAGGTTGTGCATGACAGTATGACACTCCTGGTGTTTGGGTCTTCATCATGCCCGCCCAATCAATCTAAATCCAGCAGTCAAATGCATTACACACGCATCCGCCATCGAAATGAACCGCACACACCATCTGTACTACCAGCATGATGTTCTGGCTATGGCATAAAAAACAAAATAAACAGAGGAAAAATAGAAGGGGTTAAGTGAGGGATGCTTACCTGATTTCTTAGACAAGTTTGCGATATAATCGTTGGCTATCTTCAAGTGAAGTTTGCTTTATACGAAATCTGCGGGTGAAACCATTAGTGAGGAAGAGGACGATGTGATATGGGATTGAGGGGGAAAATCTAAGGATGGCAATGGGTAGGGTATGGGCAGGGTAGACCAATACCATACCCATATAGGTCGTGGGTACAAAACTCTACCCATACCCGTACCCAGTATAAAGTTCTACCCGTCCCCATACCCGATGGGTGTCTTTACCCGCTGGGTACCCATTGGGTACATCAACAGTACACAATATTTCATAGTGTATCGTGCGTCGCAACATCATAATCATGTTCTCTTTCGCTCTACTGATCCATCGTTTGCCTGTCTTGCTCCTACTTGCTGCCAACCCCCCCGTTGTTGAAGAAATAGAGAATTGAGTGGATCTAGATGTGGAAGATATGATGGAGGTCAGTGGCATATTTGCTTAATGGGTAGGGTTTGGGTATACCCATGGGTATATGACTATACCCATACCCTACCCACGACTTGCTGGGTAGGGTATGGGTACTGCCCATGGGTATAAAAATGTGCCCATACCCTACCCATATGGGTACGGTACCCGCGGGTACCCGTACCCATGGGTAAAATTGCCATCCTTAGGAAAATCAAAGGACATGATAACTAAATAGAGTGATGAAGGGAGAGGGGAAGCAGATTTCATGAAAACCTAGCTCCTGTTACGAATCCAATCACCTGAGTTGAGGGTTAGAGATGACGGAGGGGAGCCTCCTGCTGGGGAATCTCACAGTCCCCGACGGTGAAACTGCGGTAGCCCGGAGATAGGCAGGAGTGGCAGCAGTGGCGGTAAGGGGAGAAGGAGGCATGGCCGGCGCCACCGTTCGAGGTCGCGTTCAGCGCCTGCGCAGTTAGGTTCGCTCCTGCATCCTAGACTCCTAGTTCCCCTTCAAATCCCTCTCCCTCTCGGCGGCTATGGCGGCAGATTGGCGGAAGCGGCGGCGCAGCAAGGTTTCGCTCGAGGGCGAGAAAGGGAAGGTGAGCCGGTGAGGTGCAAAGTCGGGGAGCTGTTCGGGGAGGTGGGCATACCCTATGTCGGCCGATTTCGTTGCTGAACACGCGGCCATATCGTGACCATTCGTGTGTGATCGAACGTGAGGCCTTTGATTTGTTTTGCAGAGTAGCGCTCCCAGGGATCTCCGGCCCAGGAGTGGTCCACGTGAGGAAAAGTGCATCAGACGGCCAAGAAACTACTTCGCACGACGATCGACGGCGGAAAAGGTACATGTCGTGAGAGGCTTCCTCCTTGGTGTAGTTATAATATCCCTAATTTCATCTTAATATCTCATGCGCAACGCGGCAACGCCTATACGGTATCCACACGTACAACATGAAATGCATGGAGGTGGATTGCTAGATCCATTTGCACGACTTTTCGGCTGCTCATGTCTCACTTTATATGGAATGAATCCGCCTAGGCGGGGCCCATCAGATTCTAATCCAAATACTATAGGAATCCAATCCGGATAGGAGTTTTGTCCCAATACCACTTGGGTCCAACCCGACTAACCTGTTTCAGTCGGGTCACATCTGACTGGTTCCGTCCCCTTAAGTGTGTAACCAGTAGGGGTGAGAACATGGCAAATATAGTCTAATCGTAGTGAAACCATGTATGTAACCATATTTTTTTGGATTCAAAGTCAGTGCGGATAGTATGTGGATATGAATATAGAGTTAGAGTCCGCCGTTTACGAATATGGATCGAATACGGGCAAATATGGTTATGTTGTGGACAACCAATTTGTCGGAGGACACTTTGAAAACATATGAACTTCCTCCTCAGCCTCGTCGGCGGCCTTTTCCCACTCAAAGATTGGGTCGTTGGCACTAATGTACTTCTGGTCGTCGTCCATATGTTCGGGTTTTTTCTCTATCGGTGGCACCGTCCCTTAATGGAAGTTCTCCCGGTGGGGATCTTCTACCATAGAGGAGTCAGGATCCTCCTATGATAAAGGCCACTACTCGTCGACCGAGTCTGGTTTGCCCTATGGATTGTCAGGTCGTTCCGTTTGAGAGGATGGTGTACGTGTTCTGGAGAAAGTTTTTGTTGTATGAAATTTTGGTGAGAGGCGGGGAGATAGAGAGAGACAAAGGAGAGAGAGAGATTACTGGTTGGTCATTTTAGAAGGAAGAAGGGTGAGATCCTTTTTATTTACCGTAAGGCGGAGGATTGTTCCAATTACGATCTTAATTCGGACCCCAATTTCTCACTCATTTCCTTTTTGTTAAATTTTTAACACGTACTCATGCTCCCATCATGTAAGTCCCATCAGTAAGGTGCAGTCATTCCCACCATGTCCAGATCTCATGGTCCGACCGATCGGGTTTTAGTGGGTCCCGAATTGCGTGAGCCACGGTCAAAGGAATTGGACTACCGGAATGCTCTCTATGATTGTTCGCGATTCTAGTTTTGAAAAACAGGGAACAGTGAAGATTGTAAAACCCTATAGGAAAACTGAGTAGTGCTATGAAACTGACAGGACCATGAAGAAACCCTTAAAAATTAAAGAACAACATTAGAAAATAATTGAATGAATGAATAAACATAGGATAACCCTTGAGACCTTAACACGAAATGCCCACTATTACCACCATGAATGGGTTGCACTGCTTAACACCACTAATCATTAATCACCACGAGTTGATAATCTTGCAATTGTGCCTCACCTCCACCGGCGTCCAAGGGGACGGTCGTATGTTGCCCATCTTTACCATAGCCTTGGCGAGTCCTTCGCGAACATCTCTCCATTCCTGCTATACATCTCCACTAGATTGTCCTGAGACCCGCCCGACCCATAGAGCGTCTGGTCAGAGATGAGAAGGCCACGCCGCGCGATCAAATTCTTGTAATAGGCGTTGTCAAACCTCATTGGCGTCCGCTCGTCAAATGGCGCCTTGCCCCCATTACTGTCACCGGCCGGACACGTCTGCTGCCTTGTCTCCGCGAAGGAGGAGTCGATGTCGGCGTCGCTGTTGACACGTTCTCTGTAGTTCTCGCAGTTGGCCATCCCGACAGTGTGCGCGCCGGAGAGCGCGGTCATGTCGCGAGCATTCAGGTCATGCTTTTCGAACTCGGAGACGAGCGTGGTGAAGTTGTCGTGCGGGCTAGGGAGGTTCTCAGCGCCATCCTTATTGTCCATGCCTGAGTCCTTGCGGCCAAGTGGCATGTTCCAGCTAGGCCCTCCCAGCATGCGCACGGCATCGCGGGATGCAAGGGCCAATATGTCGGAGCACGAGACGGTGTCGGGACAGTAGTGCTCCAACACAGACTTGATCTAGTCAATCACCTCGTAACCGCGGAGAGACGCGTTGGGCACCGCGTCCTTCTCACTCTTGGAGTAGGGCGTGCTATCGAGGAGCACGAAAGCATCACATCCCTGCCATAAGCCATAACATTTACAAATTCAGTTTCACGGCCTAGGGATTAGTAGGAGAACATGATGTAAAGGAGTGTAGGAGGTGGAATAAGGCACGTACATTGACGAAGCAGTCGTGGAAGAAGAGGCGGGTGCCACCGTCGGGTCGCCGACAACCATCTTCGCCATGACCGTCCGGACGACAAGCTGCATGTTCGGGCATGTCTTGTCATAGTACCTGGCCGAGAGCTCGTGATCGCCATTGGCGGTGGACACAAGAGCAGCGAAGAGGAGCAAGGAAAGTGCTACCCAATAGCCTTTGGAGAATGCTATGTCTTTTTGTGATGACAACACGCCGACACTAGTAGGAAAAGCCTTATAGCCGCCGGGCTACCGCTGGCGAGCCATGAAACGCGTTCGCTAGTGGTAACTACCGCCGGTGAACACGATATATCGTGTTCGCCAGCGGTATATGTGGACGCAGACGAGACCCGACAACGAGAACTACCACTGGCGAACATATTTCCCTGTTCGCCAGCGGTACAGGCAATACCGCTGGCGCACACACATGCACGTTCGCCAGCGGTAAGCTTGAGACAAAGGCGCTAACTTACTGCTGGCGAACCAAATTTCTGTTCGCCAGCGGTAGTTGTCGTAACGCTGGCGCACACAAATCACATTCGCCGGCGGTAAGCGATAATTTTCCACACTCCCGCACCACATACACACACGCACACGGGTTGCTCTCTCTCTGCCTTATCTCCTCATCCCCTCCCCTAAATCCACTCCTGCATGAGCCGTACCAGAGCGTTGCCGTCGAGCCGTACCAGAGCGGGTCCTCGTGCTCCTGCATGAGCGCCGGGAGGTACGGGTCTGCCGCGGCGGCCGTGCTCGTCGGCGGCGATGGAGGCGGTTCGTCCCTCCACGGCGACGGCGGCGTTGTGGCGGACGGCGTCCTGCTTCTCGGCCTCCACCTCGCGGACGCGCTCCTCCATCCTGGCCTCCGCGGACGCCTGGCCCGCCGGGTCGTCGCGCGCGTGCCCTCACCTTCTCCACCTGCTCCTGCACCGCCGCCATGGTCTTCTCCTTGCCCGCCCACGCCGACATGCCCAGGTTCGTGATACATCTTAAACGTATCTATAATTTTTGAGTGATCCATTATAGTTTTGTGATATTGTCACATGTTTTTACTGTCATTTATATCATTTTATTCATTTTCTCAGACTAATAACCTATTAACAAGATGCCAAGTGCCAGTTCCCTGTTTTTGCTGTCTTTTTGTTTCAGAAATTTACTTCTGAAAATATTCTCGGAATTGGACGAAAATTTACGGGGAATTTTTATTTGCCACGACGAAGTACCAGACCAAAGGAGAGCTGGAGGGGAGGCCCACAGGGCAGGTGCGCCCCCCTGCCGCGGGTCAAGGGTCACCCGTGGGTGGGGCCCGCCCCTGCCTGTGGGACCTCACCTCGGCCCCCTCCGACGCCTATAAATTGCCTTTTTCCCTAAAAATGTCGAGGCGGCCATTATTTTCCAGAAACTCGACCCCGACGCGCCGTCACCGAAAACCTAGTTCGGGGTCCAATCGGAAGCTGATCCCGGCACTCTGCCGGAGGGGAGATCGATCCCGGAGGGCTCTTCATCATCATTCCTTCCTCCGGGATGATTTGTGAGTAGTCTCACCTTGGACTACGGGTCCATGGCAGTAGCTAGTTGGTAGTCTCTCTCTCTTGTGCTTCATGTCTTATGATCTTGTGAGCTGCCTAACATGATCAAGATCGATTATTGTAATGCTATGTGATATGTTTGCTGGGATCCGATGGATTATGAAGTTATGTTCAGATTGTGCATGATTCTTATATGAGTAATTTATGTTCTTGCATGCTCTCCGATGTGCGTAGCTACTTTGGCCAAGTGATTGTGTGTATCTCCAAGAGAGGGTATTTATGCTAGATAGTGGGTTCATGTATGCCCCCTTTTGTTCCTGGGCACGAGTGACAGAAACGTCTAAGGGTGAGGGTGTGCTGTTGCTACTAAGGGTAAAACAACGGTGTTAATGTCTCTTTTGATATTAGTATTGCTTTACTTCATGCACTTTACTTAATGCAATTGTCTGTTGCTTACAACTTAATACCGTTGGGTGACAGGCTGGATAGCGATCCCACGGTGGACTTTTTAGACAAAGACGCAGTTGGACTCAACGGTCTTTGTTCCTTGTCGTGATGCATCCATAAATATTATCATGTCCTTTTTGTCATAGATAAATTAGGTTTGTGTCATGATCTTGTCAATTGTCTAGCTGTAATTCATTCACCCATCACATGCATATTTTATTTACTTGAGAGACTCCACTAGTGAACCCATGACCCCCGGTCAATCTTTTTACATTGTTTACAACCTCATTTACTCCTCTGGTCACTTTTCATATTTCATCATACAATTAACCGCTTTGTTTTCTGCGAGACCGGAAAGATTGACAATCTTTCCGTTGTTGGGGGCAAAGTATTTTGGTTGAGTGTGTGCAGGTCCATGTCTGTTGAAGGTCAAGCGCCAGAGATTGATAAGGACATCCCTGCTATAGATGCAACCGCCACTACTACACCACCTACATTACAAGGACCTATGAATAGAGATCGTGCACGTCACCTTAATCAACAGGTACTTTCGTTTTTACAAGCTACTCCTAATATTCATGAGAATATGATGTTGCCTAAATCAAATGTGTTTGTCTCTCTTAGGAATGATGGATCAAGCATGGATGTGAGGGACAAGTTATGGAGCATGTACCTCAATGGAGATGGCAGCAGGAGTGCACATGAGGAAGGAGATGACACTGCCAATGGAGACTATGATGATTTAGGACTTGGACGAAATATTCATGCCTATACTTCATATTTTCGTCCATAGTCACATATGGTGCCGCGCCACCTTTATTTATGGGCCAGGGCCCATGTAATTTCGTATCAGACTTAATTGTGCGTTTTTAGAGTCCGTATTGAGGGAGGAAAGTCCACCTAGGGTTGGATTCGGCCACCACCTCTTGGATGGCCGAAACCCCTTCCTTTCCTCCTTATATACCCCCCTTAGTTCATCGTTTAGACTTGGATTTTGTTTAGTTAAAAGTTAGCCAACTGCTGCAACTTCGTGTACTCGGTTTGTGTCCAACGACCAGATCAAGACCGCTTACGGAATCCCGCCTTTTCAATAAAGCTCATATTTCATCCGCAATTTCATGATTGCATCTTTGGTTCTTACTTGTTCCTCGATCGCAGGTAGAACTAGACCGATTGGTCAGGCTGATCGTGCTGCTGCAGGATCGGTAACTCCAGGAGATTGGTTTAGCGATTGCATTGGCGTTGCGTACTAGTACGTGGAAGTCGGATCGCCAAGGTCGAACTCCACCAGAATCGACGTATCTCTATCTCATCGAAAGATCGGACTACCTTTGCCCTATCAAGTGGTATCAGATTTCAGGTTGATCGGTGAGATTTACAGTTTTACTAGTATAGATTGCATCTGTTTCTTCATACCTACAGTCCACGAAAAAGCCAAAAAAATATTAGGGTTAGATCTTTCCGTCCTAGAACCAGTCCGGGCCGGTTGCATAATCTTTTTAGTGTATTGCTTTGTTGAATCTTCGTCTGGATCGTCGTGTCAAAGTGTTGGTCGTAGAGTCTAGTTCCTTTAGAGTTTCGAGTTCGGATCACATCTAGTCACCACCGCAGATCTCCATCGCCTTCTTACCACCAAGCCTTCCGCCGCCACCATCCACTTCACCATCGCCTCCACATCCAATACCCTCTCTGAGTTGTGGTAGAAGTCGAATCCCACCACGACACGGAATAGGCAAGATCCCACCCGTCTTTGTCTTGTCTTCTATTCTTTCCGTCTTTGAATACTACTAAATCTGGTTCCAAATTACCTAATGAAATTCGTTTGAAGCATCCAACTTTACTTGCTACCAAATCTGATATTGCTGACTTGGATGTGAATACTTCTGTTTGTTATGCAATCATATGCAAAGAGGTCCTGTTTTCTTTTGAAGATATGCCTTCCTCTTTGCCACCCGCTGTTTCTAACATTTTGCAGGAGTATGCGGACGTTTTTCCCAAGGAGATGCCACCGGGGCTGCCACCCATTCGAGGAATAGAGCACCAAATTGATCTCATACCGGGTGCTTCACTTCCTAACCGTGCAGCCTACCGTACCAACCCCGAGGAGACGAAAGAGATTGAGCGGCAAATTCAGGAACTACTCGATAAAGGTTATGTTCGTGAATCTCTTAGTCCATGTGTTGTTCCTATTATTTTGGTACATAAGAAAGATGGTTCTTCTCGCATGTGTACTGATTGTAGGGCTATTAATAATATTACAATTCGTTATAGACACCCTATACCACGTTTGGATGATATGCTTGATGAATTGAGTGGCTCTACCATGTTCTCTAAAGTTGATTTACGTAGTGGTTACCACCAAATTCGTATGAAATTAGGAGATGAATGGAAAACAGCATTCAAAACATATTTTGGCCTCTATGAGTGGTCAGTGATGCCATTTGGTTTAACTAATGCTCCTAGTACGTTCATGAGATTAATGCATGAAGTTTTGCATGCTTTCATTGGACGTTTTGTGGTGGTCTACTTTGATGATATATTGATTTACAGCAAATCTTTAGAGGATCATGTGGCTCATTTGCGTGCTGTTTTTGATGCTTTGCGTGCTGCACGTTTATTTGGTAACCTTGAGAAGTGCACCTTTTGCACCGATCAAGTTGTGTTTCTTGGCTATGTTGTTACCGCGCAGGGCATTGAAGTGGATCCCGCAAAGATTGAGGCGATTTCGAGTTGGCCGACTCCGCTAACGGTCACCCAAGTGAGGAGTTTCCTTGGCCTCGCTGGGTTCAACCGGCGTTTTGTCAAAGACTTTGGGTCTATTGCAGCGCCGCTGAATGAGCTTACAAAGAAGGACGTGCTCTTTGTTTGGGGCGATGCACAACAGGAGGCTTTCATGCTATTGAAAGATAAGTTAACACATGCTCCTTTGCTCCAACTTCCTGATTTTAATAAGACTTTTGAGCTTGAATGTGATGCTAGTGGAATTGGGTTGGGAGGTGTGTTATTACAAGATGGAAAACCTGTTGCATATTTTAGTGAAAAATTGAGTGGGCCTAGTCTAAACTATTCAACTTATGATAAGGAATTATATGCTCTTGTTCGGACTTTAGAAACTTGGCAACATTATTTATGGCCTAAAGAATTTGTTATACATTCTGATCATGAATCTTTGAAGCATATTCGTAGTCAAGCAAAACTGAACCGTCGTCATGCTAAGTGGGTTGAATTTATTGAGTCTTTTTCTTATGTTATTAAACACAAAAAGGGTAAATACAATGTTATTGCTGATGCTTTATCTCGACGCTATACTATTTTGTCTCAGCTTGACTTTAAAATATTTGGATTGGAAACCATTAAAGCACAATATATACATGATGTAGATTTTAAAGATGTATTGCAGAATTGTAAAGAAGGGAGAACTTGGAACAAATTCGTCCTTAATGATGGATTTGTGTTCCGTGCTAACAAACTTTGTGTCCCAGATAGTTCCGTTCGTCTTTTGTTGATTCAGGAGGCGCATGGAGGAGGATTGATGGGTCATTTTGGTGTGAAGAAGACGGAGGACATCCTTGCTGCACACTTCTTTTGGCCACGAATGCATAGGGACGTGGAGAGATATATTGGCCGCTGCACTACTTGTCAAAAAGCTAAGTCACGTCTTAATCCGCATGGTTTATATATGCCTCTTCCTGTTCCTAGTGTGCCTTGGGAGGATATTTCTATGGACTTTGTTTTAGGATTGCCACGCACACAGAAGGGGAGGGATAGTATTTTTGTTGTTGTGGATAGATTTTCGAAAATGGCACACTTTATTCCCTGTCACAAAACTGATGATGCTACACATATTGCTAATTTGTTCTTTCGTGAAATTGTTCGTTTGCATGGTGTGCCAAATACTATAGTTTCAGATCGTGACACTAAGTTTCTTAGCCATTTTTGGAGATGCTTATGGGCAAAGTTGGGAACTAAGTTGCTGTTTAGTACTACATGTCATCCCCAAACTGATGGACAAACTGAAGTGGTTAATAGAACTTTGTCTACTATGTTAAGGGCTGTTTTAAAACAGAATTTAAAAAAGTGGGAAGAATGCTTGGCTCATATCGAATTTGCTTATAATCATTCCATGCATTCTACTACAAAAATGTGTCCTTTTGAGGTTGTGTATGGTTTTGTTCCTCGTGCACCTATTGATTTATTGCCTCTTCCATCATCGGTGCCAAATGATCTAGATGCTACACAACGTGCTGATTTGGTGTTAAAGTTGCATGCCACTGTTAAAGAAAATATTGAACGCATGAATGCAAAATATAAAATGTATGGGGATAAGGGGAGAAAGAAAATTGTGTTTGAACTCGGAGATCTTGTTTGGTTACATTTGCGCAAAGATCATTTTCCTGATTTGCGCAAGTCCAAGTTAATGCCACGAGCTGATGGTCCTTTTAAGGTGTTAGAGAAAATAAATGATAATGCATATAAACTTGAGTTGCCTACAGATTTTGGGGTTAGTCCCGCATTTAACATTGCAGATTTGAAGCCATACTTGGGAGAGAATGATGAGATGGAGTCGAGGACGACTTCAATTCAAGAAGGGGAGGATGATGAGGACATCCCTGCTATAGATGCAACCGCCACTACTACACCACCTACATTACAAGGACCTATGACTAGAGCTCGTGCACGTCAACTTAATCAACAGGTACTTTCGTTTTTACAAGCTACTCCTGATATTCATGAGAATATGATGCTGCCTAAATCAAATGTGTTTGTCTCTCTTAGGAATGATGGACCAAGCATGGACGTGAGGGACAAGTTATGGAGCATGTACGTCAATGGAGATGGCAGCAGGAGTGCACATGAGGAAGGAGATGACGCTGCCAATGGAGACTATGATGATTGAGGACTTGGACGAAATATTCATGCCTATACTTCATATTTTCGTCCATAGTCACATATGGTGATGCTCCACCTTTATTTATGGGCCAGGGCCCATGTAATTTCGTATCAGACTTAATAGTGCGTTTTTAGAGTCCGTATTGAGGGAGGAAAGTCCACCTAGGGTTGGATTCGGCCACCACCTCTTGGCTGGCCGAAACCCCTTCCTTTCCTCCTTATATACCCCCCTTAGGTCATCGTTTAGACTTGGATTTTGTTTAGTTAAAAGTTAGCCAACTGCTGCAACTTCGTGTACTCGGTTTGTGTCCAACGACCAGATCAAGACCGCTTACGGAATCCCGCCTTTTCAATAAATCTCATATTTCATCCGCAATTTCGTGATTGCATCTTTGGTTCTTACTTGTTCCTCGATCGCAGGTAGAACTAGACCGATTGGTCAGGCTGATCGTGCTGCTGCAGGATCGGTAACTCCCGGAGATTGGTTTAGCGATTGCATTGGCGTTGCGTACTAGTACGTGGAAGTCGGATCGCCAAGGTCGAACTCCACCAGAATTGACATATCTCTATCTCATCGAAAGATCGTAGTACCTTTGCCCTATCAGAGATCTTCAACATTCACCTCGTTGTTGATTTCAAAGTCCTACTGGTTCGATAAACCTCGGTTCGTTAAACGAGGGAAAACTGCTACTAGCTGCAATTCCGCCTTCGCTTGGGGCACCACCCAACTTATTTTAATACAACAACAAGCTCTTTTCTGGCGTCGTTGCCGGGGACTTTGGAGCTACAGCAAGGGGAGTCTCATACTCTCAATCTCTTTACTTTGTTTTTGTCTTGCTTGCTTTATATCTCGTTTAGTTTATTTTCCTGTTTCAAAATTTTAAAACCCAAAAAAATTAGTGTAGTGTTTAATTATGTCCTGTTATTTTATCCTGTCCTTATGTCTAGCTTTACCACTCTTGATATGCCTCTCTTAGCCGAGTTCTTTACCTTCAAACAAAAGGGAGAAGAAAGTTTTAAAAATGCTTGGGATAGAATTTCAGAATTACATCAAAAGATCCAACCCATGTGTGTGTTTTACTGAGATGCTTTTATTATGGACTATCTGATGCATGCAAGCATGTTTTGGATGTCATTACTGGAGAAAACTTTATTGAAATTGATGAACTAGAATCCCTGAGAATTATAAAAGGTTTAGTTGTTTTTCCCACCAATGAGAAAACTAATAGAATACATGGTAGATTAGATAAAATAGAAAATATTTGATGTAATGTAAATTTAAATGGAATAGAGGTGAGCTCTAAAGATTATCAAATCCTTGAAATAAATGGAGATTGGGAACCGTATATCCCTATTGAAATAAATGATCAAAGGTTCCTTGCTTATTGTGATAATGGTTCTATGATATCAACTATGCCTAAAATGGTTTTCGATGCTATGAATTTTGGAGACTTATTTGATTACCCTTTTTGTCACTCTCATTCTGATGGTAGCTCTTCAAAAATTTATAAAAGAGTTAATGAAGTCCTTGTCACTTTTAAACATAAGACTGCTTTGGTTGATTTCTTGGTTCTTGAGTCAAAAGCTCAAGCTAATATTGTTCTTGGAAGATCTTTCCTTTGTTCCGTGGGAGCTTTTATTGATGTTAAAAAGGGCTGCATATGTTTTCGTTTTACCATTAGGGGCAGGTTCTCCTTTCCACTCAAAGAGAAAGAATTGCTTATTGAAGGAAAAGTTGCAATGGATTTCGAAAAAACTTGATATTTGGCATTGCGCCTAGCTAAAAGGCGTTAAAGAAAAGCGCTTGTTGGGAGGCAACCCATCTTTTATTTTCAGTTTTCTTTTTGCTTTTCTTGAGTCATGAAGTTATTACCTTTGTAGCAACTTCATTGTATCTTTTTATTTTGGTTTTTGTGCCAAGTTTAGCCTCTAATGCATTGAAAGTGCGAGGTATTGTGTTGCTGTCCAAAAACAGATTCTGTGCGCCTGTTGCACGAAAATCCTAAAATCGCCAGAATTTTATCTTTTTCTGATAATTTTTGAAAGAAAGCCTGATGCTTTTATCTATCTTTCGTTAGTTTTAAGATTTTTTATTTGAGCTGCAGAAGTGCCTCGAAAAATTCGATCTTTACAGACTGTTTAGATTTGACAGATTCTGCTTTTATTTTGCATTTGTCTCTTTACCATCGTCATATGTGATACTCTAGGGGTAGAGTGCCACATTGAGGCTTAGTAAACAGTAGATAATGTCTAATGAAGTTTTTTTTTGCAATTTTTCATGAGTTGAACACATGTGCATTTTAATTTATGAGCACTAACCCTCTAATCAAATTATGAGAAGTTTTGTGTGAATTGAGTTTTTAAGTTCCAAAGGAGAGGAATATGAAGAAATTGAGAATGGATCAGAGCTCAAGCTTGGGGATGCCCCCATGGCACCCCCTCTGAATATCAAGAACTATCAAGAGTCAAAGCTTGGGGATGCCCAAGACATCCCCTCATCTTCATCGACTATCATAAGGCCGTCTTCGTTGAACTTCGTTTTTATCACTTTACATATTATGCGCTATGCTTGGAGTGTCTTTTTACTTTCAGTTTTGTTTGTTTGTTTGTTTGCTAGTCATATCTTTGTTGGATCCTAGCTTTATTTGTGTGGGAGAGAGACACGCTCCGCTTTTTCGTTCGAATACTCCTTTGCTTCGCTTATATCTTTTTGAGTATTCTTAGCTACTGTCTATTTTCTATTAAGCTCTCGCTATTAGCTTTTATCTTGTTTAGAGCTGCTAGTTGTTAAGTTAAACTCTCTTGTTCTTCACTTATACTTGTTGGAGAGTTGTTGAAAAATTGGTTGAATTGTCAATGCGACAAAATGCTGTTTGTGTGATGATAGAATAAAATGAAAAGCCTGCATAGTTTTATAGATCATGGTGTGGATACTTGATGCTTCTCAATTGTTTTAAGATATTAAGTTGAATGCTTAAACTTGCTGGTTATTTGAGTGGAATTGATTAGTAAAGAAATATGGTTGAAAGCTTGAAATTGTGTGGTTTTTCACAGTTGTTAATTCATAGTGCTAATCTTTCCATCAAAAGAATTGTTTGGTCAACAAGGGAGATGGTGTAGAGTTTTTATGGTTATGGCCGGTAAATGTCTTATGTTGTTCTGTTACCGGTTATTGTTAGATGTTTGCTTCGAACACCTTTTTTTTGCTAAGCCTAAAAATTCGTACTGAGTGTATGGTTCACTCGTGCATCCAATCCCCAAAGCCAAACTTTCTTGCCAGCTGAGTCCACCATATCTACCTATGCATGGTATTTCCTACCATTCCAAGTAAATTTGTCATGTGCTACATTTAAAAATTCAAAATACTTCTTCTTTGTGCCTCTGTTTTTAAGCTCATGAGGGAGCAGTAGTGTCGTGGGGCTACCTTTCGGGTCACCCACGGTGGTAGTACTTGGGTCACGCCAAGGAAGGCCCAGCGAAGCCCAAGAGGGATTCCGTATGCAACAAGTAGTCGACATTAGGTCGGTGAGGAGGTTTCCATATCTTGTACGTGCAATCGCACCGTCCACCCGAGACCCGGCCTGTAGTATAAAGGCCGGGAGGGTGCGCCGTCTAGGGCATCGAATCATTGAGCATCGCATTGTAGCCACCAATCCACAATTCCAGACAAGCAGGAGTAGGTCTTTACCTCAACTCGAGGGGCCGAACCTGGGTAAATCTCCCCCTGTTAGCCGTCGTGTTCACCAGCCTGATCTCTCTCTTTCTCCCTCAATCAACCCGGGGTACTCGACCCAGGGATTTGCCGAGCCGCAAGCTCGTCAATTGGCGCCGTCTGTGGGAAAGAACAGATCGCTGGAGTCGTGATCATGCCGGCCTCACCCAACAACACCATCAGCGCGAGGGAGTCGATCTACACCGGCTTCCTCGAGTACGTCGAGCACTCGCCGGCGGATCTTTCGGCTTACGCCGGATTCCAACAGAGCACGTGGATTACCTTTGGTAGTCTGCGTTATCTGGTGGACAGTCGCGGAACCCTCCGCCCTACGCAGGCTGCCCTGCGCTCAATGGAGGCGCCTGCATCCATGGCGGCTGCACGGACCGCAGCCTCACCCGCCGTGAAGATTACGGAGATCGCATCTACATCGACATCTGCGTCTACATCAACTGCGCCGACCATGGCTTCACCCGTCGCGAAGATCGCATCTGCCGCGGTCAAGGCGACTACGTCAACTTCGACTACATCAACTTCGACTGCGGCGATCGCATCCGCGGTTGCCAAGAAAAACGCATCTGCTGCGGCCACGGGGCGAGTCAAGTCTACTTCGACCTACCTGTTCGGGCGCCAGCCAAGATCCACACCAGCTTCGACTGCGCCGATCGCATCTACGCGTCGCGCAGCCGCTAGTAGCAGCGACCGTGGTACCCACCACGTTGCTGTGATCTTCGACAACGAGTACAGCTCAGATGAAGGAAGCACGACAGGGAGCATCAGCCCCACTCGACGGGTCTACCCCGAGCAAGTCTACATGATCGGTCCATCAGCACCCGTGTACCCCATAGAGGTCACCCTGCAAGACAAGGTGACGAAACTTACCATCACCCGGGAGCTGGCGATTAGGGCACAGAAGCACGTGGACGATGGCACGTTCCCTGCCCCGGAAGATCCACAGGAAGATCGACAGGCGGTCCAGTACTTGCTCTGGAAGGAAGCCGAACGAATCAAACAGGATAGAGCCGAGTTGGCCCGGCGCAAGGAGCTAGCCGACGAGTCGAGTGCCAGGAGGGCAGCGCTCTCGTTCAGGTCTGGATCAGAAGAAGTCAATCAAGAGGGAAGGCACAGAACTCGCATGCCGCGGGTGCACGAGGAAGATCGCATCCACCTCACCCGCAACTTGGAGTCATCTTTCTTGGAAGACGAGGACGGAATACCCATCCCCAGAACACCCGCCTCTGCGCTTATGGGAGTCGAGACCTACTTGCGAGTCATGCAGCCGCCGGAAGGAAGCGCCAACGCCCGCGTACACAGGCAGCAGATCCAAGCCTTGAGGCAAGTCGAGGAAGTCTTGGCAAGAGGAGAACCAGTCGAAGGGATGTACGAGGAACGAGGACGTCGTGATCGTGGAGTCGCACCAGCGGCAGATCGGGAACCGATTAGACTGCGACAACTGCAGCCCGGCGAGGATAGCCGCAACGTCGTCACACAGAGAAGGATAGACCGCGCCCGTCGACTGCGAGACGCAGGACTACTCGACGATGATGAAGACCACGAGCCGCGTGGAGCCCCGTGTTTCAGTATAAATATTCGCAACACGAAGATGCCCAAAGGCTTCAAGCTGACGGCGGAGACACAAAAGTACGACGGAAAGCAGCACCCGCAGGATTGGCTGGACGACTACCTCATCGCATGCAGCTGCCAAGGTGGTAATTCGACTACCGCCATGCAGTACATCCAGCTGATGCTCACGGGGTCTGCCCGCGGATGGCTCAACACGCAGCCGAAGGACGCCTTCAGGACTTGGGAGGAATTCAGGACTGCATTCATAAAAGGTTTCCTGGGAACTTACGCAAGGCCAACCACCCTCATCGAGCTCCAAGCTTGCAAACAGGGCCATGAAGAGCGACTCCGCTCGTACATCCAACGGTGGACCTTGCTCCGCAACACCATGGATGGAGCCACCTCAGAGGACAGAGTCATGGATGCATTCATCTACGGCCTCACCCGCCGTGACCTTCGCGAAGAACTTGGTAGGCTCAGGCCGAAGAATATGATAGACCTTATGCAGATCGCCAACCAATGGGCAGATGGAGAAGACTCCGTCCGCGACTCAATGCCAGATCCCCAACCCAGCAGCTGGCGAGAGGGTCGACTGAAAAAGAAACCACGCTTTATCGGCCATGACTCAATAGAGTTAGTAGCGGCGGGATTCGAAACCCCCCGTGAGAATGATAGAGGATATAGCCAAGGCGGTGGCAATGATAGAGGATATAGCCAAGGCGGTGGCAGTGATAGAGGATATAGCCAAGGCGGTGGCAACGATAGAGGGTACAGCCAAGGTGGTGGCAGCGGCTACCGCGGAGATGGAAGTCGCAAGCGCGAGTGGCGCAGACGCATACTCACGGACGAGGAAGAGCTACAGCAACCCTGCAGGCACCATATGTTCAAGGACCCGGAAACAGGCAAGTGGGGATCCCGACACCTGTTGAAGGACTGCAAGAAGGCACAACGGTTGGCCAGGGCCTTCACGCGCGTACTTGCTACGGACGGGCAGCAGGTTCATCAGGCACCACCCGCGGGACAACCAGTCGCGGGACAGCTGGCAATCAACGCACCACCAGCTCCCCCACTCGCCAACCCAGCGCAAGCGGCACTGGCTTACTACCCGCAGCAACAACCGCAGCAGCCGCAACAGCAGCAGCAGCAACCACAGCAACAAGACCCTGCCAACGTGTTCCCAGCACCACGCGGGCAGGTGAACATGATACAGAAGGGGCGTCCTTCCAACAGGACCCAGAAGCTCATTACTCGCCAAGTCTTTCAGGCAATCACCAATCCACCCGCAGTACCCGAGTACCTGAGAGGATCAGAGATAGACATCACCTTCTCCAGGGCTGATCACCCGCCGGCAATACCACGGCCCGGGCACGCCGCTCTGGTAGTCGAAGCTCAGATCGGGGAGTACACCTTGAAAAAGGTGTTCATGGATGGAGGCAGCGGAATCAACATTCTTTTCGCTGACACCCTCAGGCGCATGAACAGGTCAATTTCCAACCTGACGCCGTCATCTAATACCTTTCACGGTATAGTACCAGGGCAAGCAGTTACGCCCATGGGAGTAATCACACTCGACGTGATCTTCGGCACACCCGATAACTTCCGGAGGGAGGCAATCGACTTCGAGGTGGTCGACTGGAAATCACAGTACCACGCCATCCTCGGGCGTCCAACTTTTGCAAGGTTCATGGCGATACCCCACTACGCCTACCTTCTGCTCAAGATGCCTGGACCCAAGGGTGTCATCACGGTGAGGGGCGACTTCGACCGGTCCGACAGCTGTGACCGCGAGTTCAGCAGGATCTCTGAGTTCTTTGGGATGGAAGATCACCTCGAGATGCTGGCAGTCGACAACGACAAGACCCTCTTCCCCCCAAAGAAGAAATCATCCAAGGACTCGGCGTTCAACACCAGCGACGATACCAGGGCCCACCAGGTACACCCAACAGATGCTGACAAGGTGGTTCGGGTGTCATCAAGCTTGACCAGCGCATAGGAAAGCGCGCTCGTCGAGTTCCTGCGCGAAAACTGGAAGATATTCGCCTGGCAACCTTCTGATATGCCAGGCATACCAAGAGAACTCGCCGAGCACCGATTACACGTTCGCAAGGACGCCAGACCCGTCAAGCAAACCATGAGGCGCTTTTCGGGTCCAAAGAGAGACGCGATCAGCTTGGAGATCGACCGACTGCTCCATGCCGGTTTTATTAAAGAAATCAAGAAGTCAGAGTGGGTAGCAAACCCAGTACTGGTGGAAAAGAAGAAGACGAAGAAACTCCGCATGTGCGTCGACTTCACCGCCATCAACAAATGCTGCCCCAAGGATCACTTTCCGCTCCCGCGGATTGATCAGATCGTCGACTCGACTGCGGGCTGCGCACGTCTGTCCTTCCTGGATGCCTACTCAGGCTACCAGCAGATCAAGATGGCAGTCGAAGACCAAGAGAAGACGGCGTTCATCACACCACACGGTGTGTTCTGCTACACCATGATGCCCTTCGGGTTGAAAAACGCTGGGGCCACGTACCAGCGTACAATGCAAGCCTGCCTGAAGGAGCTTATCGGGAAGGTAGTCCAAGTCTACGTCGACGATATCGTCATCACCACCCGCAAAGAGGACACCCTCATCGACGACCTCCGCAAGGTCTTCAAGGCACTCGACAAGTACCAGATCAAGCTGAACCCAGACAAGTGCGTTTTCGGCGTCCCAGCCGGAGAGCTACTGGGGTACCTTGTTTCTGCGAGAGGAATCGAAGCAAATCCAGAAAAGGTGCAAAATATACTCGACATGCCTGCACCAACAAAACTCCATGATGTGCAAAGTCTAGCCGGCAGAGTCGCAGCACTCAGTCGATTCATAAGTAAGCTGGGAGAAAAGGCTCTGCCTTTCTACCAGCTGATGAAAAAGGCTGACAAATTCGAGTGGACGGAGGAAGCACAGGATGCCTTCGACAGGCTGAAGAAGACCCTGACAACCCCTCCAGTACTGGTAGCACCCCAGGAGAATGAACCACTATACCTTTACGTGGCGGCCACGAACAGAGTGGTCAGTACCGTTCTCGTAGTCGAACGGGAGGAAGAAGGAAGGGCTCATCCCGTCCAACGGCCCGTGTATTACCTCAGCGAGGTATTAACAGAGTCAAAGCAGAGGTACCCGCACTATCAGAAGTTGGCATACGCCGTCTTCATGACGTCAAGGAAGGTGGTACACTACTTCTCCGAGCACCCGATAACGGTGGTAAGCTCCTCCGCCCTATCAGACATCCTCACTAATCCATCCGCGACAGGGCGAGTCGCCAAGTGGGTTGTCGAATTAGGGCCATGGGGGCTGAAGTACGTGCACCCGAAGGCAATCAAGGCTCAGGTCCTACCAGAGTTCACCACAGAGTGGATAGAAGCGCAGCTACCAGACGAGCCTGATTTATCGACTGCATGGACCATGTACTTTGATGGATCCAAGAAATTCAACTCAGCCGGAGCGGGAGTCGTGCTCATATCACCCAAAGGCGATAAGCTTAAGTACGTGCTGCAGATGAAATTTCCAACACCCTCCAACAACGAGGCGGAGTACGAGGCACTGATCCACGGCATGCGGATGGCCAAGAACTGCGGCGCCACTCGCCTTATGATCTATGGCGACTCCTACCTGGTGGTACAGCAAACAATGAAGCAATGCGACGCCATCGCTGACAACATGATAGCATACAGGGAGCTGTACAACCAGCTGGAAGGCCAATTCGACGGCTGCGAGTTGCGACACATTGGCCGCGAAAGCAATGAAGAAGCCGACATCCTTGCCAACCTCGGCTCAGATCGAGCTCCGGTTCCACCCGGAGTCTTCCTTGAGTGCATCACGCAGCGCTCTATCAGGGTCCGGCCTCCGCCAGAACCCCCTGCATCGACAACAACGACCGCCAACCCGCAAAGCACGGAGAAGGAGCCCATGGAGATCATGCTGGTCGAACCCACATGGACAAGCCCGTATCTGGCCTACATGCTGCATCAGCGGCTGCCAGAGGACCCAGTCGAAGCAAAGCGCATTGTCCGCCGCTCGAAGGGCTTCACCATCATCAAGGGCGAGCTTTACAAGCGAAGCATCTCAGGCGTGCTCCAAAGGTGCATTGATCCATCTGACGGCCAGGCTATTCTACTCGACATCCACGCTGGAATCTGCGGGCATCATGCAAGCAGTCGAGCACTGGTTGCCAAGGCCTTGCGAGCAGGATTCTACTGGCCCACTGCAATGCAAGACGCAGTCGAGCTCGTAAGAAGGTGCGTCGGCTGCCAAGAATTCGCCAACAAACCTCATGCACCTGCATCAGCATTGAAAACCATCCCGCTCGCATGGCCGTTCGCGCAATGGGGACTCGACATGGTAGGTCCCTTCAGGAAATCCTCCCAGGGTGGGCACACGCACCTCCTGGTGGCAGTCGATAAATTCACGAAGTGGATCGAGGCGGTGCCAATCACAAGTTCAACCGCAACTTCAGCAGTCAACTTCATCAGGTCCATCATCTTCAGATTTGGCGTGCCCCACGGTATCATCACCGACAACGGCACGAACTTTACAGCCGAGGAGTTCAGAGATTTCTGCGAGGAACAAGGGATCAAGCTCAGCTACGCATCCGTCTCACACCCGCAGTCTAACGGACAAGTCGAAAGGGCCAACGGCCTAGTCAGCAAAGGGATAAAGAAGCGTCTGCGAGTGCCGTTGAAGCGAGCTGCAGGAGCCTGGGTAGAGGAACTTCCAAGCGTGCTATGGAGCCTACGCACCACGCCGAACAGATCCACCCAATACACACCGTTCTTTATGGTGTATGGCGCAGAAGCAGTCTTACCCTGTGACATTAAGTTTGACGCTCCACGGGTTGTGGCCTACGACGAGTCCGATGCAGAAGAGGCACTAGAAGATGACATGGACACTCTAGATGAAGCACGTGACATCGCCCTCACCCGCACAGGTCCAACCCGAAAATCCTCGGCCGTCACCCGACGCACTCGGGGGCTCGCGCTGTACAGGTCTAAAGTTAACCTAGGCCGCCACTCGAACCACTCGGGGGCTGCGCCGCACAGGTCCAACCCGAAAATCCTCGGCCGCCACCCGACGCACTCGGGGGCTCGCGCTGTACAGGTCTAAAGTTAGCCTAGGCCGCCACTCGAACCACTCGGGGGCTGCGCCATACAGGCATTACCCGAAAATCCTCGGCCGCCACCCGACGCACTCGGGGGCTCGCGCTGTACAGGTCTAAAGTTAGCCTAGGCCGCCACTCGAACCACTCGGGGGCTGCGCCATACAGGTCCAACCCGAAAATCCTCGGCCGCCACCCGACGCACTCGGGGGCTCGCGCTGTACAGGTCTAAAGTTAGCCTAGGCCGCCACTCGAACCACTCGGGGGCTGCGCCGCACAGGTCCAACCCGAAAATCCTCGGCCGCCACCCGACGCACTCGGGGGCTCGCGCTGTACAGGTCTAAAGTTAGCCTAGGCCGCCACTCGAACCACTCGGGGGCTGCGCCGCACAGGTCCAACCCGAAAATCCTCGGCCGTCACCCGACGCACTCGGGGGCTCGCGCTGTACAGGTCTAAAGTTAGCCTAGGCCGCCACTCGAACCACTCGGGGGCTGCGCCATACAGGCATTACCCGAAAATCCTCGGCCGCCACCCGACGCACTCGGGGGCTCGCGCTGTACAGGTCTAAAGTTAGCCTAGGCCGCCACTCGAACCACTCGGGGGCTGCGCCATACAGGCATCACCCGAAAATCCTCGGCCGCCACCCGACGCACTCGGGGGCTCGCGCTGTACAGGTCTAAAGTTAGCCTAGGCCGCCACTCGAACCACTCGGGGGCTGCGCCGTACAGGCATCACCCGTAAATCCTCGGCCGCCACTCGACGCACTCGGGGGTTTGCGCTGTACAGGTCTCAGTCGGCCTAGGGCGCCACCCGAATCACTCGGGGGCTGCGCCTAACAGGCATCACCCAAAAATCTTCGGCCGCCACCCAACGCACTCGGGGGCTCGCGCCGTACAAGTCCTACTCGAAAGCCTAGGCCATCACCCGATGCACTCGGAGGCTGCGCTGTCAAAGCCTAAGATATAACGTTCAGTTCGCACTCCTGCTCACCAAGTACGCCACCCGACACACTCGGGGGCCGCTCCACACGGGTTACGAGTTCACGACACAACGTTTTCATATATTTAGGGATTAACCCCGTATCAGCATATTTACATGCATTCATATATTCATGTTACAAGTTAACATTATACAACAAGCTGTTTTTCTCAGTCGACAGGCTCTTCCTTTGGCGCATCCAGTGGCCCTACACGTTGCTCGGTAATATTCATGACCTGTCGCATCACCCGACGTGCGGGTTCAAGGGATTCGGCATAATCAACATCCCTAGGCAAGCCATCGAGTATCCTATCCAAGGGAACATGAGGTCGATGCAGTCGAACATAGGCAAACGCCGTGTTGGCCCCGGCAACAAGCTGATTGAAGACGACCACCTTCAACGCCCTGCTACTGCGGAACCTCTCCAACAGCGCGGGCAACCCTTCCGGCTGCTCATCAAGGGGGAAGAACACCTTGTTGATCTGCCAGAGTGCTTTCCTGCAACCTTCAAGAACAAATGCAGCTCGCCAGGTGCGATCCAGCATCCGCGCGAGTATGCGGCTCTCTCCCTTGTGTACCCAGAATTGGCGAGCTTCGACCGAGTTACCGGTGGCCTCGCTATCCACGCGCTCATCCACTCGAGCGTTCTCGGCTTGCCAGTCGGGATTAACAACTGCAAATTAACGGGTCAAGGTGCAGAACAACATAAGCATGAAGAAATCAAAGAGAAGCAGCTAGAGCCCAAACCTTGCAGCTGTCGACATATCAGATCAATCCAACCAAGAAGGAACCGTTCGCGCTCACTGAACGGCCCAGCGGAACGCGCCCTGAGGCGGTCAAGCTCAACTTGAGTTCTCCGCACCTTCGACTCAAGTTCAGTGATTTTGTTCCTCATATAATTAAACACTCGCTGATCGTTTCTGCTCCGCGAAGGAGCTGGAGGAGTCGGACAACGCGAAGACGCAGGTGCAGCCGAAGAGGTACCCTCATCCCAGCACGCACGGATGTCTTCCGCGACTTCAGGAGGAGCACTTCCGTCAGGCTGTCAATTTAACGAACATCAGAGAGCACTATTTTCAACAAGACTAGACAAAAACACAGTCGCATGACAGAATCAGCATATCCATTGATTTCACCAAGTTTCATTACAAAAGACAAAAGAAGACCCCTACTACAATACTACATAGCAGAACCCGACGGTGCCCGGCTCTTTTTGGCGGCTGACTCTGCAAGCTTCCTCTCAAAGGTGTCAATCAGCTTTTTAGCTAACTTAGTCGCCTTGTCCTTGACGCTGGTCAGAGACTTGGACTTTCCATCGGGCCTTCGAGGGAAGTCGCTCGCAGCCGCCTCAAAGTCACCCGAGATCCCATGACCGAGTAACAGACGGAAGGTGAGCTCGGAGCCGCGTACCGTCTGGGTGCGGGTGTAGTTCGCCATCACATTCGCCTCAGCAAATGGAGCCGCCAGCTTGTCAGCCTCCTTAGGCGCGGCCTGACCAGGGAAAACACCTTCATAGATGTTGGCCAGGGCGCCCGAGGACTTCTTCACAGCGTCCGCGGCGCACGCGCAAACCCGGTTGCAGAGGTCGACTGCCGCCGACAAGGTGGTATTCGCGCTGGACGTCCCTTCAGGGGGAGCACCGCCGCTAACACCTGCACTCGAAAGAGCAAAGTCAGTAGGGTAACCTGCAGATAACTAAGGCAAAAAGTAGGCTTTTCCAGCCGAGAAAGTAGGCTTTTCAGCCGAGAACTTACCACCTACAGCCGAGGCAAGGCTAATCAGGCGTTCAACCTGAACCTTTTCTGCCTCAGCCTGGGTCTCAAGCGACTTCTCCAATTGCTGGACCCGCTTCGCCAAGCCTTCGTTGTCTTCTGCAGAACACCCGAGCAAAAGTTCAGAATTGCAGACATTCGAAGAAAGTTCAAACGACTCGACAAGGGATACTTACTCCTAGACTGCTCAAGCGTAGCACGAAGTTGACTAGCCTCCTGCTCCAGACGAATGAAGCGGGTGGCCGTTTCCATCTGCTGACGATAGACGGGCTGCGGAAAAAGAAGTATAAATCTGTACCCGACTATTCTAGTCACGCACATCTTCGGGGGCTACTCCCATCGGGAGCACTGTTCGCGCACCCGATACAAGAATTCGCAAGACAAGAAGATACTTACATGCTGGATCAGATCAGCATCCACGGCAGTCGCAGCAGCGGCATCATCCGGCCGGGTGGCCGTCGAAGGGTCTAGCACCGGAGGATTGTTCGCCTGTGGCGCCTCTTCAGTTGTACCAGTCGCATGCTCCGGGGCAGCAGACTGGTGTTCCTCCTCACGAGGCGAATCATGGACATTACCACCTTGGTGGCTGCTTACAGAAGATTCAGAAAACACCCAAGGAACAGAAAGAAGAAGCAAATCAGAAAGGTTCAGTCGCATGAAGCTTACCTGTCAGCATATTCACCATCGCTGCTCATGGAAGGAGTCGGCATCCTCCCAAACCCCGCGGGAGGCGCGGAGTCCAGCGGAGTCACAATCAGGGAATCCACAAGCTTGTTCGCCTCTGAAGACGACGAGCTGGAGTCCTCCTTTTCTGCCTCCTTCAAGGGTGATGTCGCGGCGGCGGAGCCGACATGCTTTCGCTTGCGCCGTTTGAGCGGCGCCTCCTCCTCCTCCTCTTCCTCCTCTGCTTCTTCGCTAGGCGAGGAAGCGGGGGGAAGACTCTCTTCATCGCCGTCCTGCTCGGCAACGAAGGCGGCCTCATCGTGAGCGCCATTCTCCATCAACGGAGGAAGGCTCACGTAATTTTTCCGATCCTGAAGATCAGCAAGCAACAGTCGAAAGTTCAGAAAAAAGACAGTCAACTCCAAGTAACGAAGAAAACAAATTCGAGTACCTACCTCTGGGATCGGGTTCGTCGAGCTGAAGGGCTCGACTGAGCAAGTCACGTTGCACGCGTCAGCAACCCGAAGGCTGGTGATGGCCCTCACCTTGGTTGCGACTTGTGCATCATCCATTGCCGGGTTGACTGCCATTTCCCACATTGGGAGAGGGCGTTGTTGCATAGGCTGCACCCTCAACCTGTGGAACATGGCGATCAGCTGGATTCCGCCGGCTTCGCGTCCCATCGTCTTGATCAACCCGCGAAGAAGCGCCTGCAGCGGCTTGATCGACTCCCTCTCCTCAGTCGACAGGGGGTGCGACCAGGCGTTGGTCTTCTTCAGAGGCCGATCAGCGGCGAAGTCGAGGATCCCGGCCTGGTTCCACGTGATGTAGAACCACTTCTTCCTCCAGCCCTGCACGGAGTCGGACTTCTTCATGTGGAAGAAGTTCGTGTCGCCGCGCAGCTGGATTCCGAAGCCACCGACCGGGAAGGTCTCCTTCGACTTACCCGCCATCCGGCGCACCATGAAAATAGACTTCCACAGTGCCCAGTGGGGTGCGATCCCCAGAAAACACTCGCAGAGCACGATAAAGCTCGTGATGCTCAAGACGCTGTTGGGAGTCAGATCATGGATCTGAATCCCATAGGCGTACAAGAGCCCACGGACAAAATCGTGCAAGGGGAACCCGAATCCCCGCGGAAGGAACTCCACGAAGCAGACGCGTTCCCCACTGCGGGGAGCAGGGACGGAATCCTTACCGGGCGCCCGCGTCGTCGCCACGGCCTCCGGTGGCAGCAGCCCCTGCTGGCGGAGGCTGTCGAGTTCCGCCGCTTTGACGGAGGACTTGCTCCAGTCGCCCTCCACCTTCTTCATCCCGGCGTCGTCGCCGGCGGCGGCGGAGGAGCTCTCAGTACCCTTGCTCCTCTTGTGGCCCATGTCGCCGGAGGAAAGGGGAGAACTTTGTTGGAAGCTTTTTGCGAGGAACAAGGGAGGCAAGAACTGGCGGCGAGATGGAGGAGAATGAGGATGCGTGAACTGCCTCTGCACCGCGGTGAAAAACATATACCGCGGGGCAATTCATCACGGCCGTCCATCATGCAACTGCGTCGCGCCGCAAGAATCCAGCCACCCACGTGTCGCGCGACGGACACCCCGGTCGTGCTCCACTACGCACGAGAACCGAGGCGTCATCATCACGCCGCGGGGTTTTCGCGCCCAACGGTCCATATTCAGCGGTCGTCGCTGTGGCAGCGGGCCCACCATCGTCACGTCCCGTCGGGCGCAGAGCCTGTCGAGTCATGTCATCAAAAGCGTCATCCCTGACGTCATTATGGAAGAGTGTCAAGTAAGCCAAGCAATTGGCTGAGCATTCGATAGCCGTTCGACTGAAACAAGTACGTTCGAACCAAACGTTCGAGTGTAGTAAGACGAAGTAAGCTTTTTTAAAAAAAGCTGATTTTATGACAAGTTAGTAGGCCATCAAGGCTGAGCGACAGAGTAAGTCGAGCCTGGATAGTTTCGACTCGGACAAGTTCGAGTCATCTGTTTACTCCCATCGGGAGCGGGCTTTTCGACTGAGGGAAAAATTGAGTTTAACCTCAATTGCAAGCAATTCAGCTTAATCTCGGGGGCTACTCCCATCGGGAGCGCTGTTCGCGCACCCGATGATTATGAAGAAATGCAGTCGAAATGCTGCGACTCCGAAAAATCAAGACGGCGCACCCGAAGAATCAAGACAAGCTCACTCGAAGCAATCTTCATCAACGATTCCAGGTGGCGTGCCTTGAAGGGGGGAGTCCTCCACCCGACTCTGCGATTCGACTGAGCACTCGGGGGCTACTGTCGTGGGGCTACCTTTCGGGTCACCCACGGTGGTAGTACTTGGGTCACGCCAAGGAAGGCCCAGCGAAGCCCAAGAGGGATTCCGTATGCAACAAGTAGTCGACATTAGGTCGGTGAGGAGGTTTCCATATCTTGTACGTGCAATCGCACCGTCCACCCGAGACCCGGCCTGTAGTATAAAGGCCGGGAGGGTGCGCCGTCTAGGGCATCGAATCATTGAGCATCGCATTGTAGCCACCAATCCACAATTCCAGACAAGCAGGAGTAGGTCTTTACCTCAACTCGAGGGGCCGAACCTGGGTAAATCTCCCCCTGTTAGCCGTCGTGTTCACCAGCCTGATCTCTCTCTTTCTCCCTCAATCAACCCGGGGTACTCGACCCAGGGATTTGCCGAGCCGCAAGCTCGTCAAGTAGAGAGCTAGATATAACTTGTGACAAGCGAGGTCATTTCCCCCCTTTCACCTGGTGTTGATGGATTACGTCTTCAATTGAATCAACCCGAGAGCAGCTTAAGAAAAAATATAAATATAACTCACAATTCTCCTCCGCGCAATGCAAATCTGAGGAATCAGCCCAAACATTGGACAGTGGTGAAACCAAGAAGAAATAAGAGCGTACTCGCTCTTCTAAGAACCAGCTGCTCTCACAAGTCTAAAAACCTTGCTTGTCATGAGGGACTAGATAGTTTCTCTGTTGTGAAGTCGTTGCCGAAAGCATGCATACCTCAAAATCATTTTACTTCTGTTTTAAAAACCAAAAAGCTCTAGCACATGACTAATCCCTGCTTCCCTCTGCGAAGGGCCTTTCTTTTACTTTTAATGTTGAGTCAGTTTTCCCTTTTCCCTTCTATCTCCACAAAAAGCAAACATCTAGCATTGACCCTGGGTATCGTTGAGCATATTACATTATCAAGATTAAACATGAATCTTTAATTCTTTATATTGACTTTATCTATAAGATAAGCCGTTGGAAGTTGAAGCTCTTTGCTAATGCTTACATCTTCCTTTATGTTGATTCTCAAACACTTTTATCATGGAATTAGTATCCTTGTGAATTAGTGAAATATGTTGATCACATTGTTTTCATGTCTTTGACAATACTATTTATGAAAGGTTTTGCTTGGATGATTCAACTTGTTTATTCATTGCTTTCTTGCTATCAATTATAGACAATTGTTTTGTATCTCTTCATTCACATCCTTTAATTTGCATCACTATATTGATTAAGAATGTGTTGGTCGCATGTCTCATCAAAAATTATTTATTATCACTTACCTACTCGAGGACGAGTAGGAGTTAAGCTTGGGGATGCTGATACGTCTCAAACGTATATATAATTTTTGAGTGATCCATGCTAGTTTTGTGATATTGTTACAAGTTTTTTACTGTCATTTATATCATTTTTATTCATTTTGTCGGACTAACCTATTGACAAGATGCCAAGTGGCAGTTCCCTGTTTTTGCTGTCTTTTTGTTTCAGAAATTTACTTCTGAAAATATTCTTCGAATTGGACGAAAATTTACGAGGAATTTTTATTTGCCACGACGAAGTACCAGACCAAAGGAGAGCTGGAGGGGAGGCCCACAGGGCAGGTGCGCCCCCCTGCCGTGGGTCAAGGGTCACCCGCGGGTGGGGCCCGCCCCTACCTGTGGGACCTCACCTCGGCCCCCTCCGACGCCTATAAATTGCCTTTTACCCTAAAAACGTCGAGGCGGCCATTATTTTCCAGAAACTCGACGCCGACGCGCCGTCACCGAAAACCCTAGTTCGGGGTCCAATCTGAAGCTGATCCCGGCACTCTGCCGGAGGGGATATCGATCCCGGAGGGCTCTTCATCGTCATGCCTTCCTCCGGGATGATTTGTGAGTAGTCTCACATTGGACTACGGGTCCATGGCAGTAGCTAGTTGGTAGTCTCTCTCTTTTGTGCTTCATGTCTTATGATCTTATGAGCTGCCTAACATGATCAAGATCGATTATTGTAATGCTATATGATGTGTTTGCTGGGATCCGATGGATTATGAAGATATGTTCAGATTGTGCATAATTCTTATATGAGTAATTTATGTTCTTGCATGCTCTCCGATGTGCGTAGTTATTTTGGCCAAGTGATTGTGTGTATCTCCAAGAGAGGGTATTTATGCTAGATAGTGGGTTCATGCCCCCTTTTGTTCCTGGGCACGAGTGACAGAAACGTCTATGGGCGAGGGTGTGTTGTTGCTACTAAGGGTAAAACAGCGGTGTTAATGTCTCTTTTGATATTAGTATTGCTTTACTTCATGCACTTTACTTAATGCAATTGTCTGTTGCTTGCAACTTAATACCGTTGGGTGACAGGCTGGATAGCGATCACACGGTGGACTTTTTAGACAAAGACGCAGTTAGACTCAACGGTCTTTGTTCCTTATCGTGGTGCCTTCATAAATATTATCATGTCCTTTTTATCATAGCTAAATTGAGTTTGTGTCATGATCTTGTCAATTGCCTAGCTGTAATTCGTTCACCCATCACATGCATATTTTATTTACTTGAGAGACTCCACTAGTGAACCCATGGCACCCGGTCCATCTTTTTACATTGTTTACAACCTCATTTACTTGCTTTTAATCATCATTACTGCTCTGGTCACTTTTCATATTTCATCATACAATTAACCGCTTTGTTTTCTGCGAGACCGGAAAGATTGACAACCTTTTCGCCGTTGGGGGCAAAGTATTTTGGTTGAGTGTGTACAGGTCCACGTCTGTTGAAGGTCAAGCGCCAGAGATCTTCAACATTCACCTCGTTGTTGATTTCAAAGTCCTACTGGTTCGATAAACCTCGGTTCGTTAAACGAGGGAAAACTGCTACTAGCTGCAATTCCGCCTTCGCTTGGGGCACCACCCAACTTATTTTAATATAGCAGCAGTTCGCCGCCGCCTCCTTCCCCGCCCTGCATCGATCCAGGGCCCGCTTCAAGATTCCCACGCCCGACACGCGTGCCCAAATCTGAATCCCCTTCCTATTATCTCAACTGCCAGTTCAAAATTGACTACTTTTTCTTTGCCAGATGACGATGGATGCCCAAGATCCTGCTGGTAGGACGGCACGACCACGAAGACATCCGCGCGCTCGCCATGGTTGTGCTGCAGCGCCCCTCCTTCACCCTTGCCGAACAAGGCTGGAGCTGGAGGACCTCCTCCACCGCTCCGATCCGTACGCGTCATCAAGCTCCACCACACACTGCCTCGAGACCACCGACCCCCACCACGGCAGCTTCGAATGCGCCCCTGGTCTCCCACGCCGACGGCGCGGTCGTAGACCGGCGGTGGTATCTCTTGCCGGCGGGCCGGTGCCTCTCCTGGAGCACAGAGATGCATCTTGTTTTTTTTTTTATTCCTAATAATGTACTACTGGCGAACGAGGCAATTGTTTGCCAGTGCTAAGTTACTTACCGCTGACGAACGTGGTGTTCGCCAGCGATAAGCTGTTACCACTGGCGATATGAGCGCTGGCGAACCACATGTTCGCCATCGATAGCCAAATTATGTTCGTCCGCAATCAGCCTTTTCCTAATAGAGCGATCACTTGATATGCTGCCTCGTGCTTGGCGATTACGTGCGGTGAAACTGGGAAATTCAGCAACGATTGCTGTAGTGTAGAAGCAGGCTAGCTTGGTTAACTGCTAGCAGGTTGCAGAGGATGAGTACGTTGAAGCATGAATGGGGGCATGTTTATATAGTTTGGGAATATATGTACGTAGTGCTTCGCTTGGGAATTGGCATGCTGCCTCGTGCTTCTTACGGAAGATTCTGACGAGGTCAGGACTTGCACGACCGGCCGAAAGAAGAGAACAAAACAGGATATAGTAGACAAGTTAATAATACACTTGCAGCAAGCGGGGTTCGTTAATTTGAGTCTTAGGACCGCACGTCACATCGTACACTTGCAGCTTCAGTCGGCACGATGTTCGTGCTCTCTAAACAACGAGGGAATGATTGTTTTCTAGAGTAGACCCCCAATGTGGTTGGTGACTTTCTAGTTTCACGCAAGCGTGGCAAGCGTGTGGGTATATATGAACTCGTTTGTAAAGATTGTTTGAAATTGTCAATCTTGATACTTTATCATAGGTTAGCGCTAGGCGTAGGTCGCCTTACATATCGTCAACAATCGGTCCTTCCACAGTTGTCAGATCGTTATATATCATAATCAGCAGCCTCATACTTTTGCATTTTAGTCCTCATTGTTTGTGAAATCAATCTGCAATATCGAGCAGCTCCATTTAAATGAAAGACCATGTCGCGTTGCTCCTGACCTCGCCTAATGGACATAACCTTTCTATTGCAAAGTGTAGAAAGATATAAAGTAAAAAAATCCGAGGCCACACGCCTCGCGATAGTACGAACCTCATATTTGTTTTTCTGGGACTTTACTTCAACCTACATATACTAATCACTAATGAATGCAAAGATGTGCAAATATCCTTATTTATTTTATTCCTGGAAGGAATGGAAAATTTTATGATGAAATACGAAAATATATGGTAAGTAAAACAAGGTGAAAGAGTTCCAAGGAAGAGAGGCCCGCATAAAAGTTCAGAAGACTTGCTAGTGCACAGTACAAGCACATGCATCACACACTAATTCTTTTACAAATAATATATAAATTATCACTTATACTTAATATTATTTCCTTGCTTGGGTGCTCTAGGGGAAACCCTAGATCCGGGCCTCTCGGATCGGACGTTGGCGACACTTTGGTGTCGTTATCCCTCGTGTGGGCAGCGTTTTTGGAGCACTATCTGATGAGAGTGGTTTGGAGGTGGTGCGGCGTTGCTCCTATCGCATCAACGATGATGAGTTTCGGCGGCTTGGCGTAGCGGGGTCTTGGAGTCGGATGCATGATGGTAGACGCGCGCAGGGCGGGGGCGTTGTTTGGCGCCATGGTGGCGTCCACGACAGGTCTGGCGAGGACTTTGCAGATCTTAGCCCTGAAGATGCTTAGTGGTTCGACGACGGTGACGGCTTCTATAGCGTGTGCACATGGTGCTCGCTAAGAGTCTGCTAGACCGGATGGACGCTCTTGTTTCACCTAGAGGGTGTCTCGGGGTATGCGATATTCCCGGTTCATAGTTGATGGTTTTTTTTTGAGTTTTCAAGGCATAAGGCCTTGCTGACATGATCTTCACCCATTGTCAAGTTTTGTAGGTGTTGAGTGGTGGCTTCGGGTTTTTTTGATATAATTTCTTTGTCAGTCCTTTGTTGAATAAATTAATAAAGAAAGCCGTATGCATCTCTTCGATGCAGAGGCTGGGGGTCATCCTCCATTTCGAAAAAAATGTGTGTGCATAGCTAGAGGGAAAACCTCTATCCTAAGCCTATTTGTTTTATAATCATAACCAATGCAATATTTTTGTGTTGGTCTGGGAAGCAGAAACGATCATAGCTAGAAAGACATGAAGATATCACATTTTGAAGCTTAACCACTTCATAATTCTTAGGTCTATAGGGTAAAACATCTACAGTGCACTGAACTGCGTGTCTAATGATAAATCGGTGACCTAATTCCTAAGCATATAGCCAGGGGCGGACCCAGAAAATATCAGGAGTGGGGGCAAATCAAGTTAGTGGGGGCATTCCTTGTAAAAATTTGCAAAACCTGAAGAATTTTACTTGAAATATTAACAAATCGTAGAGGATTTCAAAATATTGAGTGGGGGCATATGCCCCCACTCAGCTATACTTGGGTCCGCCCCTGCATATAGCATGGCCGTAGAAAAATTGTTTTTTCAAACATTGCAGTCGATGTGTCCCAACACATTGATCATCAAAGAACTCAATTTAATATTCGAGTTACAATTTAATAAAGAATAGAAAAATCACCATATTATATGGTGAGAATATAAATCCTTGGGGAGAGACGATGTTGTCACATAACGCATAATGCTAATGCGCTTGCCTGGTGAGAACCTTAATAACAAAAGGCAACTCCGGGAGAAAGACATAGCCAAGGTTGGAAAATTTTCATAAAGCATGCATCACCCACTTATATTTTTCATAGAGAATATATAAGAATTATCACTGATACTTAAAATTATTTATCATAGGACCCCCCATGTGTTTGCATAGCTGCAGCGAAAACATGTTTCCTTAGGGGTCGTTTGGCTCCCATCATTTCGGAGGAATTCATTTCAGATTCCATGCCCAACATGTTTGGCTGTCACGGAGTTGGAATGTCACCCAGAGAAAGCATTTACTATGTTAAGTCAATTACTGTCCCTAACCCTGTCATCTCTCTGGAATTCGTTTCATTTCATTTTTGCCAAATGAAATGAAATGATGGGTTCCAAACGACCCCTTGTGTTGATAAATATTGCAATATTTTTGTGTTGATAAATATTGCAATATTTTTGTGTTTGTTTGGGAGACAAAAACGTTCCGTGCTAATGAAAACTTGAATGAGTCACCTTTCCAAGCTTATTTACTCCACAATTTTGAGATCTCTAGGGAATAAGACCTATTACTACATCCAAAACCAGATCAAAGGGAATAAATGGTCTACACTGTCTAACTCGCTAGCTCGACATCAACACCTGCACGTCTAGTAGTAAATTTGTGACCTAATCCATAAGCATATATCTTGGCCGTTAGGAAAATTTATGTTTTCAAGCATTGGATTCAGTGTATCCGGACCCATCAATCATTAAAGAACTCAATTTAGTATTTGACTTACAACTTAATAAGGAAAAGACAAATCATTATATCATCGCCAAATTTATTATTTTTTGCTTCTGAAGTTGTGTTATGAATTTGTATTAGAAACAATTATGACTAGATTTGTCCATATTGTGTCCTCTTTATATATTTTAAAAACATTTAACGACTTCTAGAAGGCTCGTCCGAGCTCATGTGCACCGGGTATGTTCTCACATCTTACACGATTTGGCTTTTGGTGCTATTCGTCCGTCATTATTTTGCATACTTCACTCTAAAATTTCTAAATCTTTTACCCTTCTCTTCTACTACTTGATCCATCCTTTTTGGAAACCACTAACAAATATGAGGTTGTCGATTGATGTAGTGGTAAGGCATATGTAACCTAAGGATACCACAAAACAACTGAGCCTCGTATATTTGTGTCATATCAACACGATATGGTTGCTGGGGACATTTATCAATCATTGAATTTTGGCATAATTCATAAATTATAGTTAAATACAAAACAAATTCTTGAAATAACTTAAAAAATCAAACCAATAAGTTTTTTCGAAACACAAGAACAAATTCTTAACCATTTTACATCAGAAATCAGATCAAATTTATAGTTTTATACCTTCTCCATTCAGACATGTAGAGTACATGTTGATTGTTTGTCAAAACCCTAGTCTAGACTTATCAAAACATGATATATGTAACGGGACTATTGGAATGGAATCTTGTGCTAACAGGCTCCTTCCGTCCCAAAATATAAGGCACGCTATTTCTATACTGGTCTTTGATGCTCAATTTGGACCAGTAATATATAATATTCCCTCCATTCCACAATATAAGTCTTTTTAGCAAGCTAAACCAGCTTACTAAAAAGGCTTACATTTTGGAACAGGGGTAGTCATTTATAGGGATTGAGAATGTGTGAATGGTACCGTTGGATTCGTTTTGCAAAAAAATCGTATATCTATATAATAATTTTATGGACATATTATAAGTACAAATGATGGTCAAGTTTGTATGTCGTTGACCAACAAAATTAAATGGCGCCTTATATTTCGGGACAGAGGGAGTAATTTGTATTAGAAAACAAACATTTTGTGGAGAATAGTGAATGTTTGATGTAAGACGTTGCAACGGCAAGTGTAGTTGTTTAAGGAAACAAAGAAATATTTATTTTCACATGACGACGTCATAAATATCATACGGATTCCTCGAAATGAAAAAAACCTCACATCACCTCCCTTCATGGCGAACGGGGGAGAAACCCTAGCCCCAGCCGCCACCCACCCTTCCCTCCCCTCTCCCCTTGTCGTCCATGGAGGTGGCTTTCGGCAAATCCCGCGCGCCTTCGGTGAAAGGGACTTGTGGGGTCCTGGCGCGGCTGGGAGGTGCAGCGCTTGGTGGTAGATTAGATCGGCGGTGGCAACTTCCTCTTGTGGGTGCTTCTCCTGGCGGCGTCTTGGGAAAAAACATTGACAATTCGAAACAATCTTTAGAAACGAGTACATGCATACACGGTTGCGTGATACTACAAAGTCAGGGAACCACATTGGGGCTACTCTAGAAAACAATCATTCCCTCGTGAGCACGAACTTCGTGCCGATTCAAGCTACAAGTGTACGATGTGACGTGCTTGATGCAAGTGTATTATACGTAGTTAACTTGTCTACTATATCCAATTTTTTTGTTCTCTTCTTTCGGCCGGTCGTGAGTCCTGACTCCTGACCTCGTCAGAATCCTCCGTAACAAGCACGAGGCAGCATGCAGACCGGAGACCATGCCAATTCCCAAGCGAAGCACTACGTACATATATTCCCAAACTATATAAGCATGCCCCATTCCATGCTTCAACGTACTCATCCACTGCAACCTGCTAGCAATTAACCAAACCAGCCTGCTTCTACAATACAGCAATCGTTGCGCTCAATTTCCCAGTTTCTCAGCTTCACCGCACGTGTGATTGCCAAGCACGAGGCAGCATATCGATCGAGTTATCGGACATGGCTTTCTCACAAAGGCTATTGGGTCGCACTTGCCTTGCTCGTCCTCGTGTCCACCGCCAATGGCGACCACAAGCTCTCGGCCAGGTACTACGACAAGACGTGCCCCAACATGCAGCGCGTCGTACGGACGGTCATGGCAAACACGGTTGCCCGCGACCCGTCGGTGGCACCCGCCGTCCTCCGCCTCTTCTTCCACGACTGCTTCGCCAACGTACGTACCTTATTCCAGCTGCTACACTCCTGTACCATCATGCTCTCCTGCTAACCCATAGGCCCTGAATCTGAAACTGGTAAATGTTATGGCTTATGGCAGGGATGCGATGCCTCCGTTCTCCTAGATAGCACGCCCTTCTCCGACAGCGAGAAAGACGCCGGCCCCAACGCTTCTCTCCGCGGCTTCGAGGTGATCGATGAGATTAAGTCCGTGCTGGAGCACGACTGCCCAGCCACCGTCTCCTGCTCTGACATACTGGCCCTCGCCTCACGCGACGCGGTGCGCATGATGGGAGGGCCTAGCTGGAACATGCCAGTCGGCCGCAAGGACTCACGCATGGCCGACAAGGACGGCGCCGAGAACCTCCCTAGCCCGCACGACAACTTCACCACGCTCGTCTCCGAGTTCGAAAAGCATGACCTGAACGCTCGCGACATGATCGCCCTCTCTGGCGCACACACTGTCGGGATGGCCAAGTGCGAGAACTACAGGGATCGGGTAAACGACTACGCCAACATCGACCCCTCCTTCGCGGCGACCAGGCAGCAGACGTGTCCGGCCGGCAATGATGATGGGGGCATGGCACCATTTGACGAGCAGACGCCGATGAGGTTTGACAATGCCTATTACAAGAATCTGATCGCGCGGCGTGGCCTTCTCATCTCTGACCAGACGCTCTACGGGTCCGGCGGGTCTCAGGACAAACTAGTGGAGATGTATAGTAAGAACGGTAAGGCGTTCGCGAAGGACTTCGCCAAGGCTATGGTAAAGATGGGCAACATACAACCGTCCCCTTGGACGCCGGTGGAGGTCAGGCTGAACTGCAAGATGGTCAACTGGTGATGATTAATGATTAATGTTGTTAAGAAGTGCAGCCCATTCATGGTGGTAACAGTGGGAATTTCTTGTTAGGGTTTCAAGGGTTGTCCTATGTTTGTTCATTCATTCATTTTCTAATGTTGTTCTTCAATTTTTATAAGTGTTTCTTCATGGTCGTCTCAGTTTCTTTCCACTAATCAGTTTCCCATAATGTTTTTACAATCTTCATTGTTCCCTATTTTTACAAACTAGAATCGCGAACAATCGGATAGAGCATTCCCGTTAGTCCAACACTAAAACTTGATAGGTCGGACCATGAGACCTGGACATGGTGTGACCGACCGACTGCATGTTACAGGTGGGACTTAAGGAGCATGAGTACGTGTTAAACGGTTAACAACAAGGAAATGGGTGCGGAATGATCGCAATTGAAACCGTCCTCCACCTTACGGTGAATAAAAAGGATCTCACCCTTCTTCCATCAAATATCACCGACAATTGATCTCTCCCTCTCTCTTCTCTATCTCTTTGCTTCTCGTGAAAATGTCGTACAATGGAAACTCTCTCCAGAACACGCCAATCATCCTGTCGAACGTGAACGGCCCCGCAGTCCATCGGGCAGACTGTACTTGGTCAACGGGCCATGGCCTTCATCGGAGGTGGATCTTGACTTCTCTTTGGAAGAGATCCCCACTGAAGAACTTCCATTAAGTGATGCCGCCACCAATGGAGAGAAACCCCGAAAAGATGGACGAGGAGGAGGAGGAGTACAACACTACCAACGACGCAATCTTTGAGTAGGAAAAGGCCGACGACGAGGCTGAAAACAAAGTCTCATCAATTTTCCATAAGAAGCGTGCCCAGGCGGTTACGTACGGCACAAATAGTATGCAGGCAGGATCCGGTAACCTAGATCATGGAGCGCTTCCAGATTGGGTTCTTGTGGGCCATGCCAATCTGATGGGACTATCTTGGCTTGGTCGACGTCGTGATCTCTTAAGATGGTCAGCCCGATATACACGATGTTGGATGGAGTTTCCTGGAGCAGATCCGGGTAAAAATTCTATTTTCGGCCGTTGGCCGAAGCCGGTTGTGGCGAAGTCGTCCTTGCCATATTTTTCTTGAAGGAATTACCGGTGTGTTAGTTCCCATATCCCTCCGCTGCCTCTGGGGAAACCCTTGATCCATCGATCGGACGATGGCAGTGCTCCTGTGGCGTATCCCCCTTGTGGACATCATTCTTGGTGGTGTGCTTCGTCCTGAGAAACCAGTGGATGGTTTTAGTGGTGGAGCGGTGTTGTATCTACAACATCGACGACGATGAGTCACGGCATCATGGAGCAGTGGGGTCTCGACGAGAAACGCATGACCAGGAACGCGTGCATAGTAGTAGCGTTGTCTAGCATCGTGGCAACATCGATGGCAGGCCTGGCGAGGGTTTTTGCTTTGATCTACATCCTGGAGATGGGTTGCCGGAATATGAAAGATGCGACTTCCGGAGTGTGCGCATGAGGCGCAATCACTGGATTAAACCGGTGAAGCGGCGATGGTTATGGCCGATGCATTAGGTTGTTGCTTCATTTGCCTTTTGTGCTATCGTCGTCTTCCTCAATGGTATGACAGAAAACTCGCGGCAAAAAATTGGCGTATCTCTTCCTTCAATCGTATGGCCTAGCTAGTTAGGATTTGGGGGCCCCTTGGATTCTTTGGCCGTGATGGCCGCCCCTCCCACCCCCCTCAGGGCCGGCCCCGTGCGTTGTCACCTTGATTTAGTGACGGATCTATGATTTTAGCCATGAGAGTATGCCGCACAACAAAATTATGGTCATTTTCGTAAAATCCATTAACCAATTCAGTAAACAATTGGCATTATGTAGCATGTAACAGAATTTGTCGCAACAGTGGAACACGGGGTTCCCCTGATGCGGTCAAAGTGGGTCCGCCACCAGTGGGCCCACCAAGAAGGCGAACAAGGCAAGGGTTCAACACTGGCAAATGGGCCCCCTCATCTGCCCCACGGCAACCAGGCAAGAACGGCATCGACAACCACGACTAAGGGCCGGGTGGCCTTCCGGGGTCACGCTCAACCCGGTAGACGATGCGGAGGTCTCGGGGACCCGGACGCCCGGCTGGAGGCCAGGCTCACCCCCGGGCTCTAACCTCCGCACGGGCGAAGAGGATAAGCTTGCCAGCTCCTGCTGGAAGCTCCTAGAAGACTTGGGCGCCAAGAAGATGGAGGCGCCGCGTGGGGTCACGGTCGGTAAAGGTGTCAGCCTTTGTCCGCTCGCCCGGCTAAAGGTGGGCAACCGCACCTAACCCTCCTCAGAATAATACTTGGACGAGAAGAGGCCACGTCGCCACATAAGAAGAACCCGGAGGGGTTTTCTCGCCAAAAACCCCTCCACCCCCAAAGGTACCATTGTGGGATCCCCTTAGCCTATAAAAGGAGGACCGAGGCACCTGAGGGAGGAGATTGGAGAAGGAGGAGGAAATTACAGAGAGTCGGAGGCTATACTAGGTAGCGCACCAGACGAGAGTAGCATGAGCAAGAGGTGATCTTCTCCGGGAAAGGATCTGCTTATCTTCAACCTCTAGCCAACACATCCCGGGTTCTCACCCGCAAACACCTCTCATGTAAGCCACACCATGATGAACCACTTAATCCAGACATGCAGGAGTAGGTCTTTTAGCCTCCGGGCGGCCTGAACCGGGGTAAACTCCCTATATCTCTGTGTTGCTTACTAGTACGTAGATCGGAGGTCTCGACGAGGTTCTCCCGGAAGTTGGCGTCTCCCAGTCTCCTTCGCGCCCCGTGCCGAACCTAAAAAGGGGGTATCCTTTACTCCCGGTGTCCATGATTCAAAAACCTATGTCCATGATTCAAAAACCTATGATTCAAGAACTTGTATACAATCATAAGTCATAGTCGTATACAATACAATCTATGTACAAAACCAAAAAAATACGGCCAATCATAAATATATCTTATTTTATATTTACTAATTGGAGACTTCATATGAGACACCATGTTAATCCTCACCTAATATCAGATAAGCTCCGTACGATATTCTCCTAATAATGTTTTAATAGCCGTAGATTGAGTTCCGTTAGGCACGTCTCCTCTCCATGTACGGGAGTACCGTCTTACCTCCCTAGTGTCTAGCGATCAAATTCTAGAAAACAACATGACGCTGTTGCGTCTTCTTTTTGGCTTGGTCACAAGACAACACCGTAGGAGAAGGAGAGGGCCCCCAACCCTCCCCTCCCTCGCGGCCACCGAGGAAGGTTTAGGGTTTATGGTTTAGGGCGGCCGCCGAGGAAGGTGGTGGCCAGGCTATCGCTGCTCCATCTCTGAAGGTGGAGAGCTTTGAATCTGAGGCGGCGGCCTTGCAAGGAGAGGGCGGCGTCGACCTGGTGGCAGGTGACGGTCGTCGGTGCTGCTGGCCATGCTCCTTGGCTGCGTGGGTGGCGAGGTGGCGGAGGGCGTGGGCGCGATGCGGAGGTCTCCCCGCTAGGCCTCCTTAACCAGATCTGAAGATGCTGCCCCTCCATATGCGTCTTGTCTCACCTCCTCGGCCCTGGATCTGCTCCGGCAGCTGGTAGGTGTGATCTGAGGTGGGGCTCTGGACCAGGGGAAACCCCTGGCCGACGGTGGCGGCCACGACGTCGACGACGCTGTTGGCGATGTTCTCCTTCTTCAAGGCGACATCGAGGTATACTCC
Organism: Puccinellia tenuiflora; assembly: GCA_012064385.1. Taxonomy (NCBI): domain Eukaryota; kingdom Viridiplantae; phylum Streptophyta; class Magnoliopsida; order Poales; family Poaceae; genus Puccinellia; species Puccinellia tenuiflora. The sequence continues at coordinate 261,996 of QRDG01001224.1, read as the reverse complement.
CCTCCTCCCCGACCTGCCTGTCTCGGGTGAAAACCCAAAAGCTTCGGTTTGGGCGGCGGCAGCGCTCCGGCGTCATTCCCTCCATGGAGGCGCCTCCTTGAGACAACAAGGTATGTGGACGAGCTCAGCGTTGGCTGGTAGGTAGATTGTAGCGGGTGCTCTGTTTCAGGTGTTGCGGTGTTGTACTGGCCTTGGGCTCATGGAGCATGCTCTTCTTAACCGAAGGTGGTTACTCGCCGGTGGAGCGACGCCCTCGTTCCTAGGCGAGAGGGGAAGTGCTCCCCTCTCTGGTAGTATCTGCCTCCTCGTGGTCGAGCCGATTTGTTGGTCGGGCACCGGCACAATTCTTCTCACCGCATTTTCTTTGGCGTCTCCTCCCGGCAGCTTATGTCTTGTGCATGGTTGGTGCGGTGGGTGGAGGTGATGTTTGTGGGCGGCGGCGTGGTGAGGCGGTAGTGCTCAGAGTCCTCCCCATTGGCAGCATGCTACTATGTCCATGCGTGCTCAGCGCGAGCTGCTCCACTTCCTGACAGGTGCGGCGGCCCTCAAGCCGGGGCGAGAAGGCAGGGTGCTTTCTTCGGAAGTGGAAACGGATGGCATTATGACATGGCTTGGCCCCTCGGTTGTTGACGACGGCGTGATTTCCCTCAGTGGCGTGCATCTTCACCGACTTCACTCCTCCTCCGGTCGAATCGCAGGGCGGGACAAGGACCTCGACGATCAAGCTGCTCTCTATCTTTTTATTTTTCTGTGCTTGAAGTTTGAGCTGTATGTAAGCTGTTTTTCAGCACCGTGTAAAACTGGCTGTTTGGAGCTTTATTAATTTAAAGTTGGGCTCTTCGAGCCTTCCGTCTAAAAAAAAACAACACCGTAGGAAGAGAGGAGGCAAGGGCCTGCGCACGCTTGGTCACAGCGATCCTTTTACTCATCCGTCATGTATCTTGAGCCCGCACAAAGTGAATCCATAGGCTACACACTACAACACGGCTGATATATAGAGGAACTTCAAAATGCCACTAAATGGGGTCTAAGTGCCACTAATGACCTATTGTGGCACTTTGGAGAAGTGCCACCTTTGCTTGTGCCACTAAAAGCTTTTGTGGCACTTCTTCAAAGTGCCCCAATAGGTCATTACCTATTGAGGCACTTTGTCAAAGTGCCCCCAAAACCATTTAGTGGCACTTTGAGAAAGTGCCCCAATAGGTCATTAGTGGCACTTTGTCAAAGTGCCCCCAAAAACTTTTAGAGGCATTTTTTTAGAGGCACTTTGAAAAGGTGCCCCAAAAACTTTTGGAGGCACTTTGAGAAAGTGCCCCAAAATTAGAGCCCAAAACACCAAAACAGTACATTATGCATATAATCTAATGATACTTACATATTACACAAACTTGCTGTATACAAGTTAGCTACATATTAGAGCCCAAAACAGTACTTACATATAATCCAATGGTACTTATATATTACATATTAGCTACCTTTCTCTTAGCTTGCTTACACTAAGTCTACTACTCCCAGGAAAGATTGTATTTGCATATAATCAGCAAAGGCAGAGTGCAAGTGAGTTCACCTTTACATCTTATAGCCCTAACCAAACCCGCAATGGACTAACTCATGTTTAGCTCGATGAAGTCGAAACTTGGCCAAATGATAGTCAGCACAGTGAAGTGTAGGTGTAGTTCTCAATGAAGTCTAGCATCCATATCATCAGCAGTACTCTCATGGTGATAGTGCTTCAGATCACAGCGCCTCGACATCTTGTTATAGCATCTCCTTCTCATCAGTCATCAACTTCCTAAGTACCTGCCCAATATATGCATATTCAGATTGTTAGACATGCAGGAACTTGTGAGAGAAAACGTAGAACTTATAGCTTGGTAACAAATGGGCAACACTTGGTATATTGCCTACGAGAAAAAACGCACGTAGAAGAAAAATATCCGAGAAAATGTACTAGGGCAGAAACCAAATGCAACAGATGGAGATTGAAGAATCAACCTTCAGATTTCTTTCTACCATAGTCCGATTTGTATACGATATTTGAGACGTGTAACAGCAAACACTTGCCTTTTGAACTTATTATTTTAATTTGCAATACAAGGAGGAATATATAGCCAAATAAAGGCAGGTAAATGTAAAGTGATGAAATCGTAAAAGAGCATAAGAGCCTAGAAGAAATGTTGCAGCTATTCATAAATTACCCAGTAGAATAACAAATTTCTAACTTAGATCCTTAAAGGAAAAAAATAAAGGAGACTCGGCAGAGACAATCAACAAACTATGTGTCCTCTGCCATCCTGAAAGTTCTGATTGTTTGCATTTGGCATATGCCTTGAGGACAGGTAGAGGCAGATGATAAGTTTGGCTTCAAACAGTATAAACATGGTTGCCCTACCCTCCAACTTCTCTCCAATTGCTCATTTCAAATCAAACAGTTTCAAGCTATTTTATTTGTATTGAGCAAAACTAATTCGAAAATAGTAAGTTGAAAAGTCAATCAAGCTCACCACTTAATTTTCTCATACCATATACAGGAAATGCATTTTTGGTGTAACTATGGCTAAATAAGTAAACAGGTCTTTTTCTGCCTCCTTATATCTATCAGAAACTTGATTCCCTTAATAGTAACAGACTGCAACCTTCATTGTTTAAAGGACACATTCTTACGCTCAGAACAAATACTCTCCATGGATAACCAAATGATGAGCATGTCAAAGTATTTCTTGCAACGCTAGATGTTTGGCAAGATTACGACTCCTATCCTTGTAAGATAACACTGTTACTTTGAGAAAAATGAGGCTTAATAAGAAGTGTGGGCAACAAGTGCATCAGCAGCTCCATGCACATAGCAACCTAAGACAGTTTGTTCCTCTCCCAGTTGTAAGCTATTCTAACAGTACTAAACTCGATGAATCGAGTGCCACTGAGTTAACAACAAAGACAATAATTGCTAACAGAGCAAGCACATTATACTAATTACTGAGAGAGCAAGCAAAGTATATTAATTACTGAGAGAGCAAGCACCAGTGGCTTACCAGAGCATGCATCGCGACCGCATGACCACGGCCGACACCGATGGCAAATCCCTTGCTCTGCACGAGTTTGAACAGAGAGGAGAAGTTAGCAACGAAACATGTATTCTAGGGGCACTATCTGCATAAAAACAAAATACTGGTGGAAGAGGAGGATAGGGTTCCTTTCAGCACAAGTATGCTACAGTCACACTTATCAACTGTGAGGTGTGGATGATTGACTCAGATGACTCTTGGTCGCTTATTTCCTCTTGGATAGTGCACTTAGTTAGCCAATGGACAAAACTCATTCAGTTGCTATGGACGATATTTACCTTTAAAAGCTCATTCTAGTACGGTGTGTGTTTGTGTGATCTCTCATCAAGCAGTTGTTTGTTATTCTGCATTACAATTCAGTTTCAGATCGATTAGTTTTGTGTCACATTACAGTCTTCCACTGGAGCTATTTACTCCATAGAAAGGTTAAATACCTTGTAGAGGTTTGGATTACAGAACATGAGTACTAAAGTGAAATTGGTCTATCTATGTTCCGGTGTAGTCTCCGACACATATGAGTCATGACCATTAGGTTCTTGTACAGGTTTTATTCCTAGCATACCTAGATTACTAGGTTGGACATTTAAATTCCCTAAAATTGTCTCAGCTAACTTTCTTAGACACACTTAGTTTAGATCTTAAGTACGTACAGATGGTATATTGAAAACTTAAAACGGAGACACAACAACTATCTGGGCTCTAGCTCTTCTCCTAAAACATGTACATAGACATAGGATAGTGCACAATGCAGTTTGCAATAACAGAGATGTGTGATTTGGATCTTATCTCAGGGTTCTGTTTAGCACTTATTTGTACCTCAACATTGGCCATCAGTTTGGATTTGCAAGCAAGCATGCACACAGAAAGCAATACTACAACAGTTTCGACTTCCAGGACATGTGTTGCTGTAATTTCAGAGATGGACATGCATTTATCATCTTGTTAAATCATTACTCATATGCAAATGGACCAGCAGCTACTACTTAGGATATAAGAATCTTTGAAAGGTGTTTGTGCAGCTAAACATTAATTTCTACAGAAATTGTACTAGATTTCATGTACAACAATCTGAACCTTATTACTCTATGCATCACATGAGAGGAGTTGCCGCTGCATATGATACATTACTCCGAAGAACTTAAGTTGAAGTTACTATTTCTCAATTAGTTTTTCTTTCTTTCTTTCTCACCATGCATCGGATCCACATACTTAAGTTGAAGCTATAGGTTTGACCACAGGCAGGGAACGACGACAGAGACGGTCACCACGGTGCTCCCCGCTCCACCGAAGTTCTTGGCCACGCATAGCACGATCAATGTTCCCTCTACTGACACCACCACACGAGGAGCAGAGGAGGCAATACCTAGGAGTCTAAGAGCGCTGGAGGACATTGACACAGCGCATGGTCCTCCGACTCCGAGCAATCTCAAGTAGGCAATAACACAAACACCTTGTGAGCAAACAGATATCCCTAAATCATAGTTCCATCAAACTCACGAGGATGGGGATCACGTACGGAAGACGATGTGGCCCCTGAAGCCGCCAGCGAGGGAGACATAGGCGACACGGCGGATGGAGAGGTCGAGGCAGGCGTCCCAGTTGGCGTCCAGGTTTGCGGGATCCCGAACCTAGGGGACGGGGTCGGGCAGGTGGCTGGAGGGGAGCAGCTGGTGGCCGTAGTCGCTAGTGGCCGGCCTAAGCAGATTCAATCCCGACAGTGGTGAGCTCGAGCCTGCTGACGGCCGCATAACACCGATCCGAGCCGGCGAGCAGGGGATGGACGCGGGTTACCACTACTCCGTGGAATGGAACTGGTTGGCGGCGTGGGGTGGCGAGGGGCGGTGGCCAGAGTGCTGTGCAGTGGTGACCTCAGCCGAGGAGAGTGGCCCAGGCGAGCAAGGCAGGAGCTCGAGGAGGCGCGGACGCGCAGAGCTCGCCGGTGTCAGGGCAGACGGCCAGGAGCTCGAGGGGAATGGAGGAGGCATGGCCAGTGAGGGGCAGCAGAGGCGGCGACTCTGGGGACCGGGCCGAGCAGATCGAGCAGGGTGGCTTGAGATAGGGTTAGGGTTCGCGGGCGAGCAAGCTCGACTGGAAGCACACGGGGCGAAACCGGCAGAGGAACAACGGGGAGTCGAGGGAGAGAGGCATGGCGGAGCATCGCTGGAGAGCGGCGGCGACGGATGTGGCCGGCGACGGCTGAAGCGGCAGCAGGGCGGCAGCGATCGAGTCGCCCGGGAGAAGAGAACGCGAGAGAGGAAAGGGAGAGAGAGAGAGAGAGTTGGGAGGTGGGCCGGTTTGACTCCAACCGTCCACCTAAACCAGCCCAGTAAATAATTAACTATTAAAAGAAATCACTAATCATTACTAGTTAGAAGGGGAACTACGTATCTTCTGAACATGTGATATTTAACCTCCATTGTGCACAAATTAACATATATTCTTAATCGGAAATATTAAAAAATATTAACTGAATGCTAGTGAGGACACCTTGAGCATACACAACTCAGAGAAATGCACTAATCTTTACAAAGGATTATTTCTTCCCCTTGAGACTTTATCATGTCAGCAGTAGCTCATTGTGATAAATTACCTTCTATGCTGGAGAGAAGATGGACAGAGTATTCTGAGCGAAAACATCAAAAGTGTCGGATACTTATATGCTCGAAACAAATTGAACAACTCCACAAATTAAAAATGGTATACATCTAGTTTTGAAAAAACACAAATCTAAGAGCTTACTATATTGTGCAAAGTTGTACGACTGTAAGGGGGTTGATCAGTAACAAATCATTAGTAAATATACACCTTCCAAAAATGTGCAGTTTCTTTTGAATGATCACAGAGACAACCAAACATGTATTTTCTTTATTTGCGACTACAGAAAATAAGACCTGGTCACCTGGTTAGTAATGACTTGGCACTATTGAGAGAAATGACATTATACAACTTCTACACATAACCTCTATCCCAGGCCATTGTTTATACAAATTGTATTTTCCTACAATACATGATTGATCCACCATAAGCTACACTTGGAAAACAGTTAAGTTGCTGCTAACATATTTGCATTTCAGATTTTACATTTAACATGCAAGTAGGAGAAGGATTCTGGATGTAGATCACTTCACGTTTAAAAGGATCACTCAACTGACCTACATTGCAGTTTCTAAATCCAGTGTGTATCGTCTAAACGAATATCTGAGGAGCATCCTCAGGTACCCAGGTTAGAGTCCTAGGACTGGCTTGGGTGTCAACAAAATCTATGAACGCAGTTTTTAAGCATAACAGATGCATTATGAAAGTCTATCTAATTTGCTCCCAAACTCCTTTATGGATGCACTTTCCTCAAATTTAAGTGATAACGCAAAATCAATTGAGCTTGTCGCTTACATATTTGAAGAATTTTTTATACGGAACTAAACAAGCATACATTAGTCACGCCACTCTATTTCACAAAACTCAATACACATTTGCATATTTAAAAGAAGTAGTACATGATAAAGAAAATATATATTATTCGAATTGACAGTCCAAAATTTGTATCCATTATTACTTGTGTTGGATCAAGGTTTTAAATTGTCACTTTGCTGCTAAAATAGACGTGGCCGTTGTCGGCACAGTGGAAACCAGGGTACCACGGGCCGGCCTGCCAGGGCCCACAAGATTCTTCAGAAGATTTCGCTAAGGACCAGGCTCTCCAAGCCTGGCGAGCCTCGCGAGGGTTTTTCCCTCGTGAGGGACCTTTTCTCCTCGCCGAGGGTTTTCTCCCTTGACGAGGGACCTCTCCTCGAGAGGGCGTCTCGGACGCCACCAGCAATTCTGCTAAGGACCAAGCCGAAAGGCTCGGCGAGGCCTTTTGCCTCGTGAGGCTTTCCTTCCTCTCGAAGCCAGCTCTGCCTCCGTGGCAGAGCGCACATGTGCTTTGCATCCTCCGCAGAGTGACGACCGCGCCAGCGCGCGGTGACAGCAGCGCCACAGTTGCCATTTCTATGTATAAAGGAGTCAACAAAGCTGCACCAAGCAAAGGAGACCCAAGGATTGCCACTTTGGTGATAAGGGAACCGTCTGCAGCTACCCTCCAAGGACGACGTCACCGTGGGTCACCTCCCACCTCAGCAGTGCCAGCCCACCGTCCTGTTTGGACGGTGGCTTTTCCAGCTTTGGTGACGCCGCCCCCTGCCGTGGACCGCGTCCATGGACCTTACCTTTATGGTGGACTCTACCTTTATTGTGCACCGCACCTCCTCCTTCGTCGCCATGTGGTAGCCCTTCCCGCCAAGATGTTTTGGGGGAAGAGGCCCGAGACGCCTATAAAAGGAGGAGGAGCCCGTTCGGGCAAAGGGTTGGTTGGTTGGTTCGACTCTTGTTGGTTCGTTCCAAGATTCACAAGCCCAAACCCTAGATCTGAGGTTAGCAGTAGCCATTGTTAGCCACCCAGAGCTCGCCAAGCTCGCCCTGTACTGAAACCTCTCCAAGCAAGTGCAATACAATCCGAGGCAGGACGTAGGGGTTTTACCTCACCTAGAGGGCCCTGAACCTGGGTAAGACCGTGTGTTCCTCTCTGCAGTGCTTCCCCGCAGCGATCCAGGCGAGCACCGTCGCCGAGGCACGTTGAGGGTTGTTTGATTCCGTGTTCAGCCCTTACTCGATCCTTCGTGAGACACACCCAGTTCCTGGGACAGTTCTCCGACATTTGACGCTCTAGGTAGGGGGCTGAGGCGCATCTTCAACCTCGACACCTCCATGGCCGGCTCTCGCGCCGAACGCCTCGCTCGCCGGACGGCCAGCGCCGCCACCGCTCCCGCTGGCAACCCGTGCGGCCGCCCGCGCGGAAGTGCTGCTCCGGAGCGCCGCGTCGACCCCGAGCCCCACAGCGAGCACCCGGAGGACGACGACATCGACCACGCTGAGGACGACCTTGGCGAAGAGGAGGCCTCCTCCCTGCACCCATCGCGGGACCGTGCTGCTTCCTCGCTGGGCCGCCCTGCGCCCAGCCCGGCGACTGCGCTTCTCATGGCGCAGGAGCTGCTGCAGTACCACCCCACGCCGGAGGCCCAGGAGCCCTGGCTCAACCGCCTCTCCAAACTCGTCGGCGCCGCTCGCGTCGCCGCTCCTGCACCGTCTCGCTCGCTGGTCCTCTCTGCCCGCGCAGGGGACGTGGTGCACGGCGCACCACATGCTCCTCCTCGTCACCCCGCGCCCGCTCCCGCTCCAGCTCCACTGGCTCCACCGCAACCTGCTCCAGCCGGGGCTCCTTCTCACGACAACCGCGCCGCGTCGCATGCGTCGTCACCGCACGACTGCCAAATCGTGCAGCGAGCCCCGGAGGACGCACGCGTGAGCATCGAGCGCAACCAGGATCGCCACAACCGCGCCGTCCATGACGTCGCCACAGCGGGGCGCCACCTCCGCGCCACCCTCGCCAACGGCACAGTCACCTACGGCACGACGGTCGCGTTCACTCGCAGCCTCCGTCGCGTCGTCTGGCCGGTCAAGTTCCGGTCGGATCTTCCTCCGCGCTACGACGGCAAGAACAACCCCTTGGAGTTCCTGCAGCTCTACACTCTGGCTATCCAGGCCGCCGGGGGTGACGACAAGGTCATGGCGAACTGGTTCCCCATGGCCCTCAAGGACTCCGCGTCCTCGTGGCTCACCAACCTCTTCGCCGAGTCCATCAACACCTAGGAGGACCTCTGCCGGTGCTTCGTCGCCAACTTCAAGGGCATGTACGAGTGCGGCCTCATGTACAACGATCTCCGCGCCGTACGCCAAAAGCCTGGCGAGACCCTCCGCAAGTACATCCAGCGCTTCAGCCAAGTGCGCAACAAAATCCCCAACGCCACCGACGCGCAGGTCATTTCGTCCTTCCAGGCTGGGGTCACGGATGTGCGGATGCTCGAGAAGCTTGGCATCCACGACAACATCACCACCGTCGTCAAGCTTTTCGACTTGGCAGACAAGTGCGCCAAGGCTGAGGAGGGCCGCCTGTTCGTCAAGAACGAGCCAGGGGACCCCGCCGAGGAGTCCAAGAAGAAGAAGAAACCCACCGAGAGGCGCAAGACCACTGCGGTCCTCGCCGTGGAGCCAGACGCCAAGCGACAAAGGCATTCGAGGACCTGAGGAAGTATCTGGCGAGCCCACCCATCATGGTTGCCAACGCCCTCGCCGAGCAGAGCCGGTCCTCGCCGAGCAGAGCTCCGCCTCGCCAAGCCCAAAACTCCAGGGCAAGGAAGCAGCCTCGTCAAGCCTCCAGCCCCATGCCGAGCCTCGAGAGGAGCCAACCGCTACCACTTCAACAACCACCCTCGTCGAGCCATTCGCGGTCGGGGGGCTGGACTTTCCGGAACCTTTCCCGCGAGCCCTCGGGGGCTACCCTCGGTGCTCCCCTCGGTGCTCAAGGGCCTTAAGCCGAGAAGCTTCAAGCGCCTCAAGGCCAGCGGCAAGCACGGGATCGATCAGCTCTCCTCGGGGGCTGAGCCCCTCTCGGGAGCATCACGCCACCCCTCGCCGAGGCCCCGGCTTTCGCGAGGTTGATCCCCTCGCCAGGCTCGGGGGCTCGCGCCACCCTCGTCTAGGCTCCGGCCTTTCTCCCGAGGTTCCGGCCTTCGCGAGGCCCCGGTCCTCGCCGGAGACCACCCGTGCAGCCACGGTAAAAACGTTTAGGCTCCGGCCTTCTCCCGAGGCTCCGCCCTTCGCAAGGCTGATCCCCTCGCGAGGCCCCGGTCCTCGCTGGAGACACCCCGTGCAGCCACGGTAAAAACGTCAAGGCTTCCTCTCCGTGACAGCCACCCCGTGCAGCCACGGTAAAAACGTCGCGGCCAAGGTCACATCCGCCAGTGTAATGAACCTCTGTTTCAGGTCACTTTGAACCTTTGCGCTTCGCGCCAGCATATGTTGTTGCTTTGGTAAGCATTTATGTTATTGCTTTTTCATCCTTGCTCGTACGATCCCTCCTGTGTATCTCACGAGCGGGGGCTAGCATGGTGCCATGCCACGGGAGCATCCCGGCAGCGCCTCAAACCCCAAGGGATCCGAGCTCTGAACTCCCGGGTCAGCTTTCATGCATGTCAACTCCCAAGGAGCTCTGAACTCATGGACCGGCTCCCGTGCACGTCAACTCACCAAGGACCTTGGTGCATGTTCTCCTCGCGAGACACACATGAAGGAACCTACGAGCACGCATGAAGTCGTCTAGCTATGTATTGCTTGTGGGTACGCCTACCTGTCAAAACGCAGGAAAACAGGTCCAAAGCAAGCGCCAGGGAACCGACACCCTCTCCAAGGCAAAAACACCTCATCAGGGAACCAACACCCTCTCCAAGGCAAAACGCCTCGCGAAGCTAAGTCTAGACACTTGTTTGAAATCCCTTTCGCTGGTTTTCATCCCTCGAGCCTCTTTTCTCTCTCCTGCGCCTCATGGGCTGCTTGCGCGTTGAAGGGGAGCCCCAAGCATCGTGACTTGGGAGCTCTTACCTCTTGAGGCCTCACGCACCTGCCCGGCCTTGCGGAGCCCTGACTCTCGCATACCAAAGCGGCGGTGGTGTAGCGCTAAGAGAGGGTCCTAAGACGTAGAGCGAAAAAGACATGAGGGAAGAAGACAAAAAGCCTCTCGAGGGATATTCACCAAGCAAATACAGCTTAAAACAAGTCCTTACAAGGCTATTACAAATAAATGCTAAGATAATCCGTGCCTCTGCACGTCCAGATACAAGATAACTCAGGCCGTCGCGCCTCCTGAGGTGCCCGCTCCGTCCACGGCAGCCTCTGCCTCCTCCTCCAGGGCATCCTCCTCATCGTCGCCATCGACCACGACTTGGTCGAACTACTTGGCGTACGCATCGGCGGCTTCCCGCGCCTTCTTGCTGATGTCGACCGGCGCCGTCACGGCCTCGAGGTCAAGCGAGGGCTGGAGCCTCACGAGGTTGCTGAAGATGCGGCTAGTGGCGAGGACGAGAAGATCGCGGCTCTCCTCCACGACGCGCTCGTCAAAGCCCTTCGCGGTATCTTCAAGCTTTCCGAGGAATTGCTCGAAGAAGAACGAGTATGCGGCCTCGTCGTCGCCCCCTGCAGAGAAGGGGGAACCTCGATCCTCAGGTCGTCCCCAACGGCGCGCGCGCGGGCCACCAAGCCTTGGAGAATGCGCTGGCGTTGGTGCGACATGGTCTGGCGGACCTGCGCGTTGTCCCGTGCCCGCTCCACGAGGTCCGCGACCGGCCCCACCTGCTGCTGGAGCTCGCTCAGCTCCCCCATCAAGGCGGCAGCCTCCTTCTCCGCGCGAGCCTGGGCCTCCTTGGCGCTCTGAAGGTGGGAAGCCATCTGCTTCTCCCCCTTCTCGAGCTCCTGGATGCGGTCCTGGAGCTCCTTGCGTTTCGTTTTGAAGCGGTCCTCCTGCTTCTTGGCCTTCTCATCATAGTCCTTGGAGAGAGTCTCGCGGATGAGCTTGACCTTGGTGTCAGCCTCTTCCTGGACTCTCTTATGCTTCACCGCAAAGTCGGCGTTGGCCTTCTCGTGGCGCTCCGCGTAGGTGGCCTCGTTCTTGGCCACCAGGCCCTCGCGTTCCTGCAGCTGCCCCTCGCGGGTGGCCTGGTCCTCCTCGAGCAGCTGGACCTTCTCCTCGCGCTGGCGCAGCTCCTTCTCGTGGAGGGAGAGCTCTCCCTCGCGTCGCATCAGCTCTACCTCGCGCGGCGCCAGCTGCCCCTCGCGAGCATCTAGCAGCTCGCGGAGCTCCTTCAGGCTGGCCTCTACAACCTTGGAGTCCGCAATGAATTTCTGCTCTGCAGCCGCTATCTCCTGTTGCTTGGAGGCGGTCTCCGCCTCGAGCGCCTCCCTCGCGGTGTCCAGCTGCTCCATGGTCTCCGCCGCTTCCCGCTTCACGCTGTCGCGGGTCTCTGCGGCGAAGCGCATGGCCTCTTGGCGGGCCGCCAGGGCCGCCGCGTCCTGCCGGTGGCAGCTCTCCACGCTCTCGCGGAGGAGGGCCCAGCCCTCATCGAGTCTCGCCCTCTCCTCCGCCTGGGCGAGCTCCTCTTCAGCGAGCTGCGCCTCCAGCTCTTCAAGCATTCGCCGCGCCTGGCCGAGGACGGCTTGGCGACGAACCGCTTGGCGCCGCGGCTCCCGCAGCGCCAAGGTCCCCGCATCGCTGCGGGGTGCAGAGATCTCGCCCCTTGGCGGGGCGCTAGAGGCACCCTGCCTTGGGCTCACGGCCGCCTCCGGTGCGGCCCGGGGGCTCGCGAGGACGCCCTCCTCACCTCCCGCCTCAGGGGTCCTCTGAGGGCTCGCGTGGGCGCCTTCCTCGCCCCCTGCATCAGGGGCCCTCCGGGGGCTCGCGTGGGCGTCAGCATCGCCTCCCGCGTCTGGAGCCCGCTGGGGGCTGGGCGCCCTCTCGCCCCCAGCTCCCGTATCTGTGGGCTCCGGAGGCGCCTCCTCCTCCTGCCTCTCGGGGGCGCCTCCCGTCCCCTCTGTGGCGGTCGCGGCCGCCACGGGCGCGGCCGCGTCTATCCTCTGTGTGGGAGCCTCCTCCTCCGGGGGTGGCTCCATGACGATCTCCTCGATCGCCTCCTCCTCCTCCTCCTCGTCCGGCCTCACGGAGGCTCGGGCTGTGTCGGCCGCCGTCTCCTCCTCCGTCGCCCTCTGCGGTACAGGAGGAAGAGTGGTCTGGACGGGTGGCGGCACCACCTCGACGACGTCGTCTTCCTCCTCCTCGCGGCGCTCGCCCGTGGGAGGAGCAGCCGCGTGCTACGGCTCGTCAGCCACCGGCGGCGCTACAGTGGCGTTAGCGGCCACCAGCGGCGCTGCGGTGGCGCCAGCGGCCTCCCCAAGCTTGCGGAGCCGCCGTTTCTTCGGCACCGCAGGATTCCTGAAGACGAACAAGCAGAAGATCCGTCAAGCGGATTTCTCAGAAGCAAAATGCTGAAAGAAAAAGAAGAACCGAGGCTTACTCGTCGGCCATCCTCCACACTCTTTTCTTCACCTTCGGAGGCTGGGGCTGCTCGCCCTGGCCTCCTTGTGAGGCCCTCCTGCCTCCTCTCGGGCGGCGTCCCTCCCTGCCGAGGCGTTCCTGTCGTGGAGGGCCTTGGTGCGGGGCTCGCGGCGTCCTCCCTTGTTACCGCTCTCCTCCTCCTCCTCTTCTACGATGCGTCAGGAGCGGGCGACGCGGAAGGCGTCCTCGTCGCCGCTGGAGGAGATCTCTTGGAGGTCCTCGCTAGGCGGCACGTTCCTTGAGGAGCCCGCGTCGCCTACCGAGGGGCCGGCGCCTCTCGAGGCCTCGTCCTCGCCAGAATCTTCGACATCGTCCGGCTCCGGCGAGTCGCCCACCTGCTCCAGCTCCGCAGCCCACAAGTTGCTGCGGGACCCGACGAGCCTTGCAGGCCTGATGCCCCATTCGTCGAAGATGGGCAGGAGTTCGCGGGCCTCGCGCATGTTCTCCTCCGTATAAGAGAACAGCGGCAAGGCATCGTCGTTGGCTGGGGACGGAGCGGACGTCGTGGCGAAGAGGACCCGCATGACCTGCTTCAGCTCGTCCGAGGTGAAGTCGTCTGTACTCAGGTGCATCCTGTCGTCCGAGCCTGAGTACGTCCACATGGGCTCTGAGTGCCACTGGAGGGGAGCAATGCGGCGTGTGACGAAATCCTTCGCCACCATCTGGCCGGTGAGCCCAGCCTCGCGGAGCACCTGAATGCGCTCGTACACCGCCTCAAGCTTGGGGACCTCGAAGTCGCCGCTCGCCCAACGCGGCCACTTCTTCGGGGGCTCCGCGGGCACCTCCAGGTGGCGGTTCGACGACTTGGTGCTGACGAAGAACCACTTCTGGCGGAAATCCTCCACCTTCTTCGTCACTTTGGTGATGGCGTTCTCACCAAGCCACGCGATGGGGATGTAGTCTTCGCTCCTGGCGGCGGCGATGCGGAAGGAGACGCATCCGAACCGCTCGTTCGACGCGGTGCTCCGGAGGGCGTAGAAGCTGCGGAAGAGCGCCACCGAGGGGTGGACTCCAACGTACGCCTCGCAGAGATAGGCGAAGATGGCAAGGATGAGAATGGAGTTTGGGTGGAGATGAAGGAGTTGGATCCGGTACGCCTCGAGGATCCCCATGAGAAAGCTGGAGAAGGGGGGAACGAGGCCGGCGTAGAGGGTGTGAAGGAAGATGGGGTAGTACCCCACGCCGACCTTGCTGCTGCCTGGCGCCATGCTTGTGGCGCCGAGCTCGTGGGTGTTGGTGGCCACCAGGTGGCGCACCTTCTCGAGCGCCGCCGCACGGACACGGGTTTCCGGCATCGCCCCCTGGGGTGCAGCGCCCCGCGCCGCCGCCGCCGACGTGCCAGTCTGCACCGCTGCCTTGCCCCTCTGGTCGGCGGTTGCTCTCTTGGGCGCCATGGATGCGGTGGAGATGAAGACCCTGGAGTTGGAGTGCTCTGGGAAGAAGGAGCTGTTTGGGGGAAGAGTGCGGCGGAGTTATGGGAGAAGTGATGAGCGCAGCCTGCGCGCCCAGGCTTTATTGACCGGCTCCCGAATCGTGGCGGGCCCCGCCACGTCGCCTGTTGAAGCTGAGGAGGTCGTGGCCTCAGGCGCAACCGCTGCGCTCCACGTGTGACGGCCCAGGCAGGCACCGTTGGGCCCTCGACGCTTTGCCTCCATCCATGGGCCTCGGAGTGCCCATCGCGGGCCCGGGGGCTACTGTCGGCATAGTGGAAACCAGGGTACCACGGGCCAGCCTGCCAGGGCCCACAAGATTCTTCAGAAGATTTCGCTAAGGACCAGGCTCTCCAAGCCTGGCGAGCCTCGCGAGGGTTTTTCCCTCGCGAGGGACCTTTTCTCCTCGCCGAGGGTTTTCTCCCTTGACGAGGGACCTCTCCTCGAGAGGGCGTCTCGGACGCCACCAGCAATTCTGCTAAGGACCAAGCCGAAAGGCTCGGCGAGGCCTTTTGCCTTGCGAGGCTTTCCTTCCTCTCGAAGCCAGCTCTGCCTCCGCGGCAGAGCGCACATGGGCTCTGCATCCTCCGCAGAGTGACGACCGCGCCAGCGCGCGGTGACAGCAGCGCCACAGTTGCCATTTCTATGTATAAAGGAGTCAACAAAGCTGCACCAAGCAAAGGAGCCCCAAGGATTGCCACTTTGGTGATAAGGGAACCGTCTGCAGCTACCCTCCAAGGACGACGTCACCGTGGGTCACCTCCCACCTCAGCAGCGCCAGCCCACCGTCCTGTTTGGACGGTGGCTTTTCCAGCTTTGGTGACGCCGCCCCCTGCCGTGGACCGCGTCCATGGACCTTACCTTTATGGTGGACTCTACCTTTATTGTGCACCGCACCTCCTCCTTCGTCGCCATGTGGTAGCCCTTCCCGCCAAGATGTTTTGGGGAAGAGGCCCGAGACGCCTATAAAAGTAGGAGGAGCCCGTTCGGGCAAAGGGTTGGTTGGTTCGACTCTTGTTGGTTCGTTCCAAGATTCACAAGCCCAAACCCTAGATCTGAGGTTAGTAGTAGCCATTGTAAGCCACCCAGAGCTCGCCAAGCTCGCCCTGTACTGAAACCTCTCCAAGCAAGTGCAATACAATCCGAGGCAGGACGTAGGGGTTTTACCTCACCTAGAAGGCCCTGAACCTGGGTAAGACCGTGTGTTCCTCTCTGAAGTGCTTCCCCGTAGCGATCCAGGCGAGCACCGTCGCCGAGGCACGTTGAGGGTTGTTTGATTCCATGTTCAGCCCCTTACTCGATCCTTCGTGAGACACACCCAGTTCCTGGGACAGTTCTCCGACTGCCGTACTCCTTTCCAAAATTTGCAGATTTAGATGGACTGGGAGAAGGGAATCCGTACATTAGGTACAATTATACATCACTGCCAAATTAGAAAACTGAAAACTGCAGAGGAGAATTTGCATTAACTGATATACTGCCTCCATCCATATTGACTACATCCAATCCCGCTCATAATCCTGTGGTCATCCTTATATCGCAGGTGAAACATCTAAATAATAAGAAAATAAAATGCTACTGCTACTGATCTGGACAACCAGCACCGAAGCAGCAAAACGTCAACATTTTCTAGAACTAACAAGATAAAATGATTGAAGGGATAGAAAAAAATCAGATCCCCCTGCCGCCGCCGTGACCCGTCTCGGGACACGAAGGAGAGAACAACCAGTAGCACATTTTGATGCCTCTCCAGCCTGTGTTGGTGGACCGCTGTGCAATTGCAAAATCGACTGATCTCTCTAGTAATTATGTCTGAGGCATTTCACCGAACACCTGTGGGGCAACATAAGGAGTAGTTGATGAACCAAAAGGGGAGCTACGGGAGTTCACTGCCGAGCTTTCTGCTGCACCCGAGCCAGTAGTTGTTGGTGATCTAAACTGTGCAGACGCCGCTGCCGGGGATGAACCAGTAACGCCGGGTGCTGCGGTCGTTTGCATGCCCAAAGCCACTGCGAACTGAGAGACTAAAGTTGAGAGTTTTTCGAGTTCACCGTGGAGCAAGTCGAAGCTCCGTGCTTGTGGACGAGCTGCTCGCCGTTGATGGATGCGCCACCAGCGTCGTTGCCCTTGGAGAAGTCGCCGCCCTGGTAGATGGAGTCGGGTATCGCGAGTTGGTAGGCATCGCCGCTCTTCTCGATCTGGAAGGTCGCGCCACCATAGTGCGTGGTTGCGCCGTCGTCTTCTTCTGTCTTGCGGCCTCCCTCCTTGTGCTACTGCAGCTTGGGTCGGCAATGGAGAGTGCTCAAGAGGGAGAGGTCGCCATGGATTGTGGTGGGAGTAGGCGGTGTCTGATTTGGGTCAACTTGGGTCGGGATTGGAGTTGCCTCCCGCATCGGGCAAGAGGAATCGTGGGGAGAGGTTGAGGATTCGTGTTCAGGCTGCAGTGCGACGATTTGAGTACAAGGGAGGTGGATGGGGTCGTGGCGAGGGGGAGAGAGGTGGGAGGTGGCCGGGAAGGGAATGGTGGAGTGGTCATACGCCGGAGCGGGGGAGAAACCAGTAGCGGCCACTATAGGTATATACCTATTGGGTCACTTTGAACAAGTGCCTCTATAGGTATATACCTATTAGGGTACTTTTGAATCATAGCTTATACCTAGCACTTTTGAAAAGTGACTCTATAGTATACATCTATTGGGGCACTTTTGAAAAGTGCCTCTACAGGTATATACCTATTGGGGCACTTTTGAAAAGTGCCTCCATAGCTTATACCTATTAGGGCACTTTTAAAAAGTGCCTCAATTTCTATATGAATTTGAGTCATTTTATTCAAAGTGCCCCAAATAGATAAACTATTGAGGCAATTTCAAAAGTGCCCCAACCAAAGTGCCCTAATAACCTAGCCATGACCTAGTGACACTGATGCTGGACTGGGGTTGTGTGTACATCAGCATTCGCCCACTGCGTTGGTCTTATATATACTGGTTCCGTTTCTCAATTAGTGTATGCATGAACCAGGATCAACTATCCAACAGAAAGTTATATATTAAGAGGTACTATTTTTTAATGCCCATCTTATTGACAGCTGTCTTAATGCTTCATAGGATTAATTAAATTTCTCAATGATTTCTGATACATGCTGCTGAATAGCTATATAAAAAATATTTCCTTTCCGCATTAGATGAAGAACATATTTAAGACTACATACATGCAATGTTTGGTGCGAGAAACATACTCAAAAGTACATACTTCACCCGTTCCCAAATATAAGATGTTTTAGATATTTTAACATAGTCTACTATATACATAACAAAATAAGTGAATCTAAACGCTAAACACTCTAGATGCATGCGTACCACTCTCTATTCCCAAAAGCTAAAACATCTTATATTTATGAACGGAGTGAGTGTATGACATACTTAGTGTGCTAAATAAACTCAAAATCGAAGTGCAAATATGCCGTCCTTATCTATATATCTATTATAAGAGAAAACCCCACTAAGCAATCATTTAAGTTGTCTATCTCAATGTCATGATGGCTTTCAATTTTTTTTTGTCTATCTCAACATATAATACATCCACGTCATCATAAAATAGTAGCCGTCTGATCCCGATCCTCGGTCATATCTCTCTGTCCGCAGAAACACCACGAATTTGTACAGCTGTTCCATCGCTCCCCCCCCCCCCCCCCCCCCCCCCTTGGTCTCGCTTCGGCAGCAATCGTATCTAAGGCTTCAGCAATCACTAATTGTGTTTTTATTCTCTTCGTCTTCTCGGGCTCTCCCAACTACTCTACGTGAAACTTGGCAAGACGACTCTACAAATCAAGAACGCCCATGTTCCTCTTTAAACTAGACATCAAACAAGCATTTGACTCGGTTCGTTGGGATTATTTGATGGACTTGTTACAACACTTGGGCTTCCCTCCAAGATTTAGGGATTGGATTTCGGCAATTTTAGCTTCGTCCTCCTCAAGATTGCTCCTCAATGGCATCGGCAGTGATCCTATCAAGCATGGGATGGGCCTCCGACAAGCCGACCCTCTCTTACCGCTCCTTTTTGTGTTGGCTATTGACCCGTTGCATCACATTCTTTGCAAGGCCACCGCTCAAGGAAGGATTCATAAGGTTCGGGGTAGAGTTCTCACGGTTAGAATCTCTCTATATGTGCATGATGTGGCTATATTCATGAAGCCTAAAAAGGAGGACATCAACTTTTTGGCCACCACTCTTGCTCAATTTGGATGCGCTACCGGTCTAGTCACCAATTGCACCAAAAGTCAAGTTGCACCAATTCGGTGTGAAGGCACTGACCTTGAGGACGTTCTCCAAGGATAAGGTTACGGGAGGCAAATGTAAAGTTAATTGGACAACGGTGTGCAAGCCTATGGAGTATGGTGGTTTGGGGATCCT
This sequence comes from Puccinellia tenuiflora, assembly GCA_012064385.1. Lineage (NCBI taxonomy): Eukaryota > Viridiplantae > Streptophyta > Magnoliopsida > Poales > Poaceae > Puccinellia > Puccinellia tenuiflora. Next base: position 243,113 of record QRDG01001224.1, on the reverse strand, counting down.
AAATCTCACCAAGTTTGCCTCGGCATTGCGGTTGAGGTGGCTTTGGGCGCAATGGAGCGATGATCGAAAACCGTGGATGAATCTTGGCACCCCATGTAGTCAAGATGATCATGATCTCTTTGCGGCGGCCACGGTGGTAACCATTAAAAATGGAGAGAAAACGTTCTTTTGGGATTCGGCTTGGCTTCAAGGAAGAAGGCCCAAAGATATTGCTCCTCTTATATTTGGCCTTTCAAGGAAGAAAAAAGCTACGGTGCGTCAAGCTTTGGATAATAATGCATGGGTCTCTCAAATCAACACACATGATGGGCTCTCCGTGGACCATATCACTCAATTCGTCAACCTTTGAGGAATGGTCAATGGAGTTCAACTTCTCCACGAGGTCACGGATAAGATCACTTGGAAGCATACCAAAAATGGATGCTATTCATCTAAATCGGCTTACATGATGCAATTTATGGGACATACCACATCGATGATGCCGCCTTGGGCCCCTCCAAAATGCAAGATATTCTCTTGGTTGATCATTCAAAACCGGGTTTGGACAGCGGATAGATTAGAGAGGAGAGGGTGGCAAAATTGTGGCATTTGTAAGATTTGCAATCAAGTGCAAGAGACGGCCGCTCATCTCCCTTACAAATGCCGTTTCACCACACGAGTTTGCGCCGATATGAAGGCTTGGTTGGGACTACATGACATTATGCCAATTGCTTGGCAGTCCATCATTACCGTTAATAATTGGTGGAACGAGGTGATCAATAAGAAAACACCTTCTAGGAAGGCCATGATGTCGGTAGCCATGCTCATCTCTTGGGAGATTTGGAAAGAAAGGAACGCAAGGGTGTTCCGAAACCACTCAATGACCAACAACATAATTGTCGCAAAGATCAAAGATGAGGTGACTATGTGGGGCTTAGCCGGGGCAAAAGTTTTGAGTAATGTAATGCCGCGAGAGTAGGACTTTGCAAGGCCGCGCGGCATGGCATGCAAAACTTCTTTAAAAACTTCTTCTTAATCAATGAAAATGTCAAGCCTTTTGCCTTGTTTAAAAAAACACTCTATTTTCACTAGCCAGCGTCATTTCACGAGATTATCATCGGCCTCTTACCCATCTCTCTCTCTCTCTCTCTCTCTCTCTCTCTCTCTAATTAGGCCTTAAATTTCCTGCACGGATTCATCACTTCTATATTCGAGATGGGCTCGTCACTTTGTATATGTGTTGCAATTGCAGTATTTGGTTCTTCATTGTTCCTAATCCGGTGGAACTGCAGGAGTATTATCTTTCAATCTGTGGTATTATACTCCATTAAGAAGTTATAATTGTTTGTCCATCCGGATTCATTATGCGGCATTTCTTTGAGACCGTATGCATACATGCAGTATGGTTCTTATGGCTTCTGAGCTAAGGTGTGGAAAATAGTCATATGTGTCTATAAATAGTTCTTATATTTACTTATTTTTTATATTTTAATTGTTGCCAAATACATAATGGAGTACATAATTGATGAGCCAGCCATTGCGTACAATGTGATGAACAGATGATACTACATGTAAAATCTCTAACTCCGTACGGATATTATTATGCAAAAATACCGTAAGTCAACATACCCTATATATTTCTAAATTTTAATTTTATGATGTAATTGGCACACTTCATGTACATCTCTCGAACTTTTTAGTAGATTTGACATAGCAGACTTTCTTCTGTAACAAAACGACCATCCATTCAGGGCACCTAAATTGAGAATCCTCCCTGAAAGATTGAATAGAACGATAATTGATTGATCGTGTTGTGCCACCGCATAGGTGTTTATATAGGTGTTTACAGAACCGACTTTGGCTATTAGAGTCCTATTACAACACGTAAACTTGAGAGGTAAGTAATAGTCTAACATCCCCCCACAGTCTCAACGAGAGGCTCGACGATGTTGAGACTGAAGCGAATGTCTTGAAACGGTGTAGTAGGCAATCCTTTGGTGAAGATATCAGCAAATTGAGCTGTAGTTGGAACGTGCAGCATCTGAACTTGACCGAGAGCCACCTTCTCTCGAACAAAATGTATATCAATCTCAATATGTTTGGTGCGGCGATGTTGGACAGGATTCCCAGTCACGTAGACAGTAGAAATATTATCACAGTAAACAATGGTAGCCTGCTGGATTGGTCGATGTAGCTCCGATAGTAGCTGACGAAGCCAGATAGTGTCTGCAACTGCATGTGCCATTGCACGATAATCAACCTCAGCGGACGAGCGGGAGACCGTAACCTGTCTTTTTAAGGACCAATAAATCAAGTTGTTACCAAGAAAAACACAAAATCCGGAAGTGGACCTACGAGTATCTGGACAAACAGCCCAGTCTGCATCAGAGTATGCTGTCAAAGAAGTTGGTGGAGAATTGTTTATGTGAATACCATGATTACCATGATTAAGAGTGCCCCTGAGGTATCTAAGAATTCGTTTGACATGATTGTAATGAGGAATACGAGGATCATGCATATAAAGACAGCCTTGTTGGACAGCAAAGGAAATTTCAGGCCGTGTAATAGTAAGGTATTGGATAGCACCTACAAGGCTACGATAAAGAGTAGATTCAGAGAAGGATTCACCATCAAAGGAAAGTTTGGAACTAGTATCGACAGGAGTGCGAGAGGATTGGCAATCTAGCATGCCAGCACACGATTGAGAAGATCAAGAATATATTGACGTTGGGAAAGGAAAAGACCAGAAGAGTCACGAAGAATAGCAATGCCCAAAAAATGATGAAGCAAACCGAGATCAGTCATGGACAATTCAGAGCGAAGAAGAGTGATAATGTGATCTAACAGAGGTTGAGAAGAGGCAGTAAGAATGATATCATCTACATAAAGAAGTAGATAAGAAACATCAGAACTATTATGATAGACAAAGAGAGAAGTGTCGGAAAGGGAGGGAGTGAAACCTATCATTTGAATAAAAGAAGAAAAGCGTTGAAACCATGCTCGGGTGCTTGTTTGAGGTCGTAAAGTGATTTTTGAAGAAGACAAACATGGTCAGGATATGAGGGATTTTCGAAGCCCAGGGGTTGTTGACAGTAAACTGTTTCTTGAAGTGATCCATGAAGGAAAGCATTCTTTACATCTAATCGGTGGATAGGCCATGTGGAAGAGATAGCAATACTAAGAACAGTGCGAATTGTGCTGGGTTTGATAACAGAGGAAAAGGTTTCATCATAATCAATACCGTGTTGTTGAGAATAGCCATGGCATACCCAGAGAGCTTTGGAACTAACTGCCATGTGTTGTTCTCAAGCTTTGGAACTAACTCCCATCAGAGTTAAATTTTTTATGAAAGACCCATTTACCAGACACAATGTTGGTGTTGGAGGGTTTTGGAACTAACAGCCATGTGTTGTTCTCAAGTAAAGCATTATATTCCTCTTGCATGGTAGCGCCCCAATTGGGATCTAGAAGGGTTGTTTTGTAGGACTTTGGAAGAGAGGAGAGAGAGAGATTGGCGTGTAGATTTAGACGTTGAGTTGGTAGACGAAAACCTGACTTTCCACGGGTGCGCATAGAGTGATCGTTGAGTGGTGCAGTGGTAGGAACGGCATGAGGTGGGGGTGGCTGGAAGGTAGTGATGATGGTGCTGGGCACAGCGGAGGAGGCGGGCGCTTGTTGAGATGATGGTGATTCTATCATGACAGGGTGTTGTGATTTTCGGCTGTCGCGGCAGGGTTTTGTGGGGTTACGGCTGTCGAGGCAGGGGTTTGTGGGGTTTTGGCTGTCGCGGTAGGGGTTTGTGGGGTCTCGGTAGGGTTTTGGGCTGGTTCAGCTGGCGGGGCAGGGTTCATAACAGGGGTGTAGAACGGAAAAGTGACGCGGCGTGGAGAAGCGGTTGTCGAAGTAGAGGTGGTAGTTTCTTGGGCGAAGGGAAAGATATGTTCGACGAAGGTAACATGGCGAGACACATGAATGCGTCCAGTTACTAAATCTAGGCAGTGATAGCCTTTGTGTTTATCGGAGAAACCAAGAAGGACACAAGGGAGGGATCGTGGCGAGAGTTTATTGGGGGAGGTGGAATAAGTGTTTGGAAAACATAGGCAACCGAAGACACGTATATCGGAGTAGTTGGTATGACAAAGAAAAATGGAGAAGTAGGGAATGGTATTTGGATTAACTTTGGAAGGACGAATGTTAAGAAAGAAGGTAGCCGTGTGAAGGGCTTCTACCCAAAATTTGGGAGGCATTGAGGCTTGAATGAGCAGAGTACGAACAATGTCGTTGATGGTGTGAAGGGAATGCTCTGCCTTGCCGTTTTGAGGTGAGGTATAAGGACAAGAAAAACGGAGAAGTATGCTGTGTTGGAGGAAGAAAGTTCGGTTTCTAATATTGTCAAATTCTCGACCGTTGTCACATTGGATGAAACGAATAGGGAGGAATAAGTGCACGGCAACATAGCGCTGGAAATTGAGAAAAAGAGTGTGGACATCTGATTTGTTGCGTAAAGTAAAAATCCAGATGTAGTGGGTACGTGTAATCGTCTAGTATGACAAGATAATATTTAAAACCAGAAACACTTGCAATTGGGGACGTCCATAAATCACAGTGGAGTAATTCAAACGGAAAAGTACTAGTAGAGGTAGAGGTACTAAAGGGAAGGCGTACATGTTTTCCTAACTAACAAGGTTCACAAAACTCGGAATTATGAGAATCTCGATTACAAGGTATAGAAAATTCACGAAGTAAAGAAGATAAAACTGCATTGTTTGGATGGCCGAGACGTTGGTGCCAAAGATCAACTGAGGTCACCAAGGATGTAGGAGAAGCTGCAGCAGAAACACCATGGAGGGAGTATAGATCACCGGAACTATTGAAGTGTGCGATCTTGGTCTTGGTTCGGTAATCCTTCACAGATAAATCAAAAAGGTCAAACTCGACAGAAGCAAGATTATCACGAGTGAATTGTCTAACATAAATTAAGTTTTTAATGAGGGCTGGAGCAACAAGAACATCACGAAGAAGTAGGGGTTTTGTGTGAGATGGGAGTTGGGCCTGACCAACACAGTAGATTGGAATAGAAGAGCCATCACCGAGCGTAATGGAAGAAAAAGGGGATGTAGTGCAAGATGACAGTAAATTACTTGATGCAGACATATGACTAGAAGCACTAGAATAAAAAATCCAATCCGTACCTGAGTTCCCCTTGAGTAGACAAGTTGTTCATGCCCTGGACAAAGGCAGCTTGATCCCAGCTCGGCGTTGAAGTTGAGGTCGGTGTAGGGAGAGCAGGCTGATGTGGCGGTGTCGGCAGCAGAGCCGGCGGAGGCGTTTAGTAGGCACCATCGTCGACGTAGTGGAATGGTGGAGTGCCATATGAACCGTATGATGGAGTGTCACGGTGAGAGTAGCCCCGGCGCACCGGTATGCGGGCGAGCACCAGGTTAGGCACCAACATAGGCAGGTGGAGCACCATATGGAGACGGGGCAGACCAGGGCATGGGCCAGGTCTGAACAAGACCGGTCCAGGGATCATGTGTAGGGCGCCAGCTAGGAGTGGCGGGCAGAGCACTTGGAGGCGTAGGAGTGCTTGGAGGAGCCGGTGGCGGGGGCGTTGGTGCTGCCGCTGGACGTGCTGAGTGCGTCGACGGTGGCCGGTAGATGGGGTTCTTGCCGCGGTAGTTAGGGCTGGGACGCCAGCCTGTCGGTGGTGGAGGAGCCATCAGTGTAGGAGATGGTGATGGCGTCGGTGCACGATGTACGGCGGAGAAGACCTGTGGCCGCCGGTCCTTGGTTGCTTGGGCACGATCGGCCCACTGGAGCATGCATCGAACCTCGTTGAAGGTCGGAGGCGGCCGCATCATGGGGATGAAGGAGGCCTACTTCTCGAATCGCTCGCCAAGTCCAACGAGGAGGATGTTGATGAGCTGACGATCGTCGACTGGGTCACCGAGCTCGTGGAGTTCATCAGCGATGGCCTTGAGACGCTGACAGTAGATGCCGATCGGAGCATCCCCTTGCACCGTGTTGCGGAGCTCTGTATGGAGGTTGTTGGTGCGGGCATCGATGTTGTCTTGGAAGAGCTCACGGAGAGCCACCCAGAGTTCGGCAGTGGTAGTAGCATCACGAAAAACGAGATTGAAGATCTCGGTGGAGACTCACATGTAGATCCATTGTACGATGGCAAGATCATCCTTGACCCATTGAGGATCATGCGGTTGCGGGATGGCGGTGGAGGCGACGTGGGAGAGGAGATTGCATCACCCGAGGTGGACGTCGAAGAGTTGACGCCAATGGTAGTAGTTGTGAGAGCTAAGATCTAGGGTTATAGGAATATAGGGGCTAATATCGGAGATTGTATCGGTAAAGGAGAAGGCTGGAGGTGTTGGTGGAGCTGAAGAGAGGGTAGAGGAGGAGGTTGCCGCGGCAGCGGCATTGGCGGCGGCAAGAGCAGCCCGCCGCTCGAAGTAGCCGGGCGGAGGTGGCGGCGGCGATTTAGGTGGACGGGCCATACCCTAGGACCGGTAGTCTGATACCATGAAAGATTGAATAGAACGATAATTGATTGATCGTATTGTGCCACCGCATAGGTGTTTATATAGGTGTTTACAGACCCGACTTTGGCTATTAGAGTCCTATTACAACACGTAAACTTGAGAGGCAAGTAATAGTCTAACACTCCCACTGCCAAAACGAGATGGTGAAAAGGCTCGGCTCTGTTTTTGCTACCTAAATTATGTTCTAATGAGATCTAGCAGTATTTATGTGTAGCCCATGCTTTCCCCTGCTGATGAGTATTCCTCAGTGACCAGATTATTATTTGTTTCACAGTGGGATATGTGACCTCAGCTATTTAAATCCCTTATCAGCGGATTATTAGTTTCTATGCACCTTCCTTTCTCCGCAAAGAAAAATTCCATCTCCCTTCTTTGCACTATGATTGAAGATTTTTTGTTCCTTTTTCTGAATCCTCCCAATTGCTTTCTCAACAAAAAAGACAGCCTTCAAATATCTTTCTATACGTTTTTTTTATAAAGGGAATTTCATTTCAAAGTATCAGTGATACAATGTATGCCTATACCCGGCCTCTGCATAACAAGATGCACACAGCCAAAGAGCACAAAAACAGAAAATACATATGAAGCACACAGGCGCCAAAACAATAATCAAGAACGCCTATGACTACGGAGGGCCTAAACGAAGATCCCTAGGCCACCCATGTCGGATAAAAATATCCCTCGCCGTGAGCTCCAGTCGTGCAGACGCCACCATAAAAAGGTCTCGATTTTCCACACGTTGTAATGTGGACCACGAACGGAGCAAACCTGTGCATCGGTAAAGTACCTGCAAGAGAGATGTATCTTTACCATTAAAAACCTTGTCATTTCTACATAGCCACAGCGACCATATAACGGCTAACGCTCCCACTCTAATAATCGTTCTTTCCTTACTATCAACCCCATGCAGCCAGTTGCCAAAAATATTTGCAACCTAGAAGCTATCTGAATGGCTGACCATATAGAACGTGCAACTTTACATTGGAAGAATAAGTGTTTCATAGTCTCATCATGTGTACAAAACACGCACTTAGTACTCCCGTTCCAGTTACGCTTGACCAGGTTGTCTTTGGTGAGGATTACCCCTTTACGAAGATACCATGCAAAAATCTTTAATTTCAGTGGGATCTTCATACACCAAATTTTTCTGTTATTATCGACTGGCACAACAGAATGTAACAATGCTCTATACAATGAATCCACAGAGAACATACCATTCCCAGTTAGATTCCAACGAAACTCATCAGACCCTTGTGTTAACTGAACTGAAGCCAGTCGCCCCAACAAGGCATTCCACAACGCAAGACGTGGTCCATAGAGAGTGCGTCTGAACGACATATTAGGAGGTGACGTTTGCATAACCGAAGCTAGCGTATCGCTCTTATGTCGGACAATATCGTATAGAGTCGGATATTGTTCTCGAAGGGTGGTATTGCCTAACCATTTATCCTCCCAGAAGCGAATTTCCGTTCCATCCTTAATATCAAAAGTCCCATAGCGAAAGAAAGATTTCTTCGTCGCCATGAGGCCAGCCCAAAAGTGAGAGTCTCCAGGTTTCCAATATACCTGAGACAATGCTTTTGAGCCGACATACTTTCTTCTGAGAAGTGTTTGCCATACACCCTCCTCGGTTAGCAGCATAAACAACCACTTACCAAGAAGAGCAGTGTTCTTCACCTGGAGGTCATTAATTCCCAACCCTCCTTGGTCCTTCGGGCGACAAACAACCTCCCGTTTAGCCAGTCTATACTTCTTCTTCTCACTATCCCCTTGCCAAAAGAATCTTGAACGGAAATAATCTAATTTCTTCGAGACACCTTTTGGTAATTGAAAGAAGGAAATCATATACAGTACCAAATTACTTAATACTGAATTTATGAGAACCAATCTTCCACCTTGGGATAGTAACTTTCCTCTCCAGCTACTCAACCTAGCTTGTAGACGTTCTTCGACATGTTTCCATTCAGCTTTTGTCAATCTTCTATAGTGTATTGGAATACCCAAATACCTTATAGGAAATTGCCCCTGTGCACAGCCAAAAAGTTCGGTATACTGCACAGCCGCTTCCTGGGCATCGTCAAAGCAAAACAACTCACTTTTATGGAAATTTATTTTAAGAGCCGATAATTGCTCGAATGCTGAAAGAATTAATTTCAGATTCGTAGCTTTTTCGAGATCAGGATCCATGAAGAGAATTGTATCATCTGCATATTGAAGGATAGATAAACCACCATCGACAAGATGTGGAATCACCCCTTCAAAAAGGCCTTCATTTTTTGCACGCTCGATCATGATGGCCAACATATCAACCACTATATTAAATAATATAGGCGATAATGGGTCACCTTGTCTCAAGCCTTTCTTTGTCTGGAAATAACGGCCAGTCTCATCATTAACTTTGACTGCAACGCTACCACTAGAAACAAATTGCCTAACACAAACACACCACTCCTCCGAGAACCCTTTCATCCTCAGCGTCTGCTGGATGAAAGGCCATTTGACCTTATCATAGGCTTTCTCGAAGTCGATTTTGAGTATGACTCCATTGAGCTTTTTCCGATGTAACTCATGTACCGTCTCATGTAATATTGCCACCCCATCCAATCTTTCTATACGTACCCTTATAAAAATTTCATTCTTGCAAATTATCATGAAGTTTCGTGGCAACATGCTGTGATTAAATCATGAGCAACTCGAAGACCATAATTATTTTCATCCTTAATAATTTCAGCAGAAACGAACAAATTTTCTACCAATTATTTTAATGATGAAAATAATGTAACTGTTATTTGAATTTACGTGCTATTTTATATGTAACCGTTCTTAGCCATTTAAAAAAAATGTGGCAACATGTATGGCATCTTCTCATGCAATCTATCCACATCAAAGGCTTATCAAAGGCTTTAACAAACAAGCATTAAACATCAATTAGGTACATTCTCGAAGCTTAGCGATCTTTAATTAGTCAAATACACAGTGATTTCATGTAGATTAATTTTAGCCTCTAAACTGTTGTGAGATTGAATCATGCATATTCTCCCTAAGAACTTCAGGTCTCTTGCATATTATATCCTTTCATTTATACAATAGAGTTATTAAAGGAATTCCTACTGCAACGCGCGGGGTATCCTTCTAGTTTCAAAACATGTACAATGCATTCTATCTCCCCTTACACAAGTTAACATCATTACATAAACTCTAGAAATCCTTGGAACCATAAGGGAAATATTATTTCCATGAATCTATAATTTATTTTACGGTCATTGATTTTAACATATTGAAGATGGTGACCTCACATTTACTAGTAATCATTCCTCTATTTGTATGGGCATTGATCGATGAATACAATGGAAGATCGGGCACCGGGCAGTGCCGCTGCCCATCCCAGATTGCTCATATGTATGCTGATGGAGATGCTCGATTGATTCAATAAAGTCGTCTAGGTCTCCCATTATGTTATACCTACATCTCTAAACAAATAGAATCGCAGAGGCATTGAAGCCTGCTCGATTTGAACACGGCTAGTTGTGGCAAAGTTTCAATTGGAACCGATAAAATTAAAACATAGTTGTTATGCGAAGTAGTTGTCTTGAAATCTTTTATCCAACAAAAATAAGAAATACTTATTTGACTTTGGTCATTAATTTGTACTACACTGAATGTATGGAAAAAAATTATGAATATAATTTTTGAGACAGATAAAAAAATATGATTCGCAAGTTATTGATATAAATATTCAAACATTATTTATAGTATATATTTTTTTGGAAAATTTGACTTAAGGCATGTTCAAAACAGCATCTAATTTTTTTCCTTTGTGCAAAAGATGTTTCATAGTTTCATTTTTTTCTTAAGAACATATTTATATACAAAATAAGTGTAGGTTACAACTTTAGAGCTCTATGTATGTATTAGAACCTTGTGTATTTTGTAACGAAGGGCTAAACAAAAAAAAAGTTATCTGTAAGCGAATAAACATATAAAAAATTGTAAACAAGATGTCCTCGCATTTGCAAGGACCCCCTGTGCTAGTTGTTAGGATAGCATAGCCACATATTACAACCGGTGAAAATTCTACATAAAAATATCCCGGCTGATGAAGGCAACCAACCACCTGTGCATCAGCATTAACAGTTTTTCTGCTGAAGTGCTGATTGTGGACATTACTTCGTCTCTGTGTTTGTTTCGTCCTCATGCTGATGCAGGGCAGCAACTATAAACCCTTGTGATTGAGGCATTGAGCTGCACATGATAGGCACTCTACATGCCCAAATCAAACACTTTATGAAACTGAATTCAGTGAGTTGTCATGAACTCAACGAGAGCAACAGATTATCATCGAATATGACTGGTAAGCTTATGAGCATGATCGTGATGGAACTGTACACTGCCATCGACCTGCTAATTGATTCCACCTACTACCAAATAATGAAGGGGAAGGAGAACGAGGCTCCTATCATTGATCGGTAGTTTTGTTTGGTTGCGTAATAGTATTAGTAGGTGGCTAGAATAGGGTACACTAGTTGAGCGTTGCATGTACGACGAACGTCGACAAAGGTCACTGCACTGAAAACTATTGATCATGGCGGGACCAAGTAATACAGGGAAAATATCTTCTAGGGAACACCAATTGTCTGGTATGTCGTCACGCCAAATGATATGTTATTTATTTCACGTAGTGTTAGAGGCTGGCTAGATATTTCAGGCCGTAATGAAACATGCAGTTTGGAGGAATTATGGTGATCAACTAGCTGAATTTGAGCGATGCTACATCTACAGACGGATTCTACGGGCTAGCGCTTACGGGCTGAAGTGTCAAGTTTTGGTTGGTAGGGGGCAGGCTCCAAATGTTTAGCTCCCGTGGTAACCCAAGTCCAAGCCTCCAATTCGATTTTAGCGAAGACGACTGTGGTCATGGTGCTCACGTGCCTGAAGGTCCTCGTGTTTTGCTCGTTCCATAGATCCCAAGAGACGAGCATGAGGAGGGAAGCCATGGCCTTCTGCCGCACATTATGGGGGAGGAGAATCGAGGTCCACCAATCTTGAGCATCATCGAATGAACTCCATGAGGAAGGGTCGAAGTTGAGGGGATGAAGCCAATCTTTTACCATATTCCAAATGCGGAGGAGTAATGGCACTTGAAGAAAAGGTGGCAAGCCATCTCATCTTGGCAACATCCCAATGGGCAAACTCTACGATTGGCCCACCCACATCTCTCAAGGCGGTCTGCCATCCGAATCTGTTTTTTAATGATTAGCCACCAGAAGAGCTTGCACTTCAGGGGAGCCCAATTTTTCCACACCACGGCGTCCATAAAAGATCGGATCGTGCCGGAAAATTGAGCTTTGTAAGCCGAGGAGCATGAGTATATGTCCCGTCGATGGTGAGTTTCCAAATAATTGAGTCTGGGATACCCTCCAAAAGGGTGAGTTGCGACGTGTATTGCCAAAGCTTGATGAATTCTTGAAGATTTTCAGCCGAATGACCGCTCGAAACCTTGCGCTTCGAGACCCAAATATATGTAAGATACTACACACGGGGTCAATCCCTCCCGAGTCGCTCCCTCCCGAGCGGCTCCGGGGGCGCCGCCACCCGTCGAACCCTAACCCTCCATCGATCTTCCTCGCTCAGGCCGCTGCTGCTGCCCTCCCGGCGGCAGTGGCGGCGCCCATCCCGCCGCGGACGGTGGGCAGAAGAGGCGCTCTGCGGCGACGCACCATGGGAGAGGTGGGGCGAAGGTTGCGGGGGCAGTGCGGTGCGGCCATGGCGGCCGTGGCCTGAGGGCCTCTGTGCGGGAAGGCGGTGAGGAGACGGCGGCGTGCCGCCGGCGGCTGCGGTCACGGTGTGGCAGTTGGGTCCAATCTGGGCTTCGATCTGGACTGATCCAATCCGGGCTTGTACTGTGGATTTTCTACAGTTGGGAATGGTGCGGCTGTCTGCTCCGATGCCATCCCGCTAGAGGTCTTAGCCGGGGCGGCATTTTCTTTGCTGCTCTGTCCGGCGGCGTGGGGGCCTGCCGGTGTGCTCAAATAATGGTGACGGTCCTAGGGTTTCTCCCGCGCGAAGACGATGATCTACTGGATGTGTGCTCTCGTTGATTTGGCTGAAGTGACGTGTTCCGGAAGGCTCCGCCGGCGAACTCCACTGGGCGATTCATGCCTGGAGATTGCTGGATCGGGTGGGATTCGGTCGTGCGCACCCATGTTTTACTCTGGCCGTTTGGTTTCAGAGGGAGCGCTTCGAAGATCTGCTGGCTGTTAATATCATGGGACATGTTCTCGTTCCATGGTGCTGGCGGATAAGGTCATGTCAGTCGAGATCTGAGGCTAGCAATGGTTGCTTCAAATCTTTCTCGCGATGAGGAATTGGCTTGGTGTTTCATGACTTGGAGCAGCGGCATGTAAGTGGGGGCGACAACATACGTGAAGTCCAAAGTCCTACCTTTCAGGGTGAAAATCCAAGGTCTGGCCTTAATTGGTTGTGCCTGACAGTGGTCTTGCTGAAGACATTGTTGAGTGCGAGGACTATCTTCAGGGTGAAAATCCAAGGTCTGGCCTTAATTGGTTGGGCCTAGCACTGTTCTTTTTGAAGGAGTTGCTTTTGAAGAATTGGACATCAGGTGTTGTTTTGGTGGTAGTTGTGCGGCTGCTTGAATGATTGTAACTCTGTAGCGGGACTTTTCTTTTTTATTTCTTCTTCTTATTGTCTTTCGGCTGTGTGCATCCGTAGTAACTTTGGTTATTGCATTGTTGCAGAGGCTGGGTGTAATTTGTATCTCCGCGATATTAATATACACTCTTTATCAAAAAAAAATGCAAGTCAAGTGTGAATCATCAATGTAGTACTCACCCTAGATCTGGTTTACAAATTTAATTAAAATATGTGACTAAAAATATGCATCATTCTTAATCGTTTGTTTCCTTGCATAATTGATGACTATAAGTCTAATTGCATGTATGACGAATTACAACACGTCAATGTGCTGAAACTATTGAACATAGTGTGACAACACGAAAACATAGAGTATATTTTTGGTCCTGCAGCGCATGTAGTTGGCCAGAATCGGTTTAAACCGGACTAATGTCTAGCATATGGGCCGGGTTGATCGGCAAAAATATTGCTAAGATCATCGATAACATAGGAGGCACACGAACACACATAACATAAGAAGCCAATGGAGTACACCGACTCGACTAAAGTGTTTAACGAACCGGACTGACCCAAGGATTGAGACGACACGAATAAGTCGCCATGTGGTCCATCTCAAGCAATGGAATTCTTAGACTGAGGTGATTGCACTATCCGAGTTGCGGATCAGCTAACTTTGAGTTTGCAAACGTTGTTCCATAATTGGCAGTTATAAAAGCGACACTTCGACCGTCCATAAACCAAGTTGCGTGAGGTGGATTACCAAGAAGATATTTGTCCCTCCATCTAGACCCTTTCGTGTGATATGATTCAGAATCATGACCATGCGATACTCGGTTAAGAGTTAACCGAGGAGTCGAACTAAGTGGTAGTCTAGTGAATCACATATTATGAAACAAGAAGAGAGTTAAGCTACACAGGGATGACGACCGACTCACATGTAGCTTGACACCAATATCATGGGGCAAAAGCACACAGACAGTTCGTCACATTGAGAAGGCTAGTCTTGTGACTTAATGGTGTATGGAAGTCGGCATGCTTTGCTAGAAGCCATTGCCAATTTTATCATTTGAGAATGGGACTCGATGTTATGTCCGGCTTACCGTAAGCCTCCGTGGTCACACACTTAAGAGAGTGGAGCTAGGAGGATTGGATCCGACTAACACAAATCGACAAAGGTTAGAACTATGCTAATTAAGGTACATAATCAGCGGGTGGGACCCACAATGACTAGGGCTACGGTTATGGGAACGTTGGACGCAAGGGTTCGTCCCCTCACCTACTCCCTATTTAAAGGAGAGAGGAGTACGGTGCAAGCTAGTCAAGCAAGTGAGCGTCTCCACCTCCTATCCCAAGGCGCCATGTCGAAACTAGCATTTCGTCGGAGCTGCACCACCTTGTACGTATAGATATCAGCAGAGGCAGCACGTTTGAGGTGCTGAGACGGATCGTTCGCTAGAGCCGGAGCTATTCATGGAGACGCACCATACAAGGACTGCACTGCCCCGACGCACTTCATCTCCTCACCTGCGCATCTAGGTGTAAGATTTGAGGCCTATCTCCGAGCCGGATCTTGTGGTGCTGTGTCTGGGAATTTTTTGTTTTGTTTGCTATGGTTGCTCCCTACTCGGCCCTTCAGCAGGTGCCAGCGGTCCCGACCTTGTGTAACGCAGTCACACGTGTTTAATCCGGCGGTGTGACTGATCGGAGGGGGGGGGGGGGGGGGGGGGAGGGCAGGCACGGTCCTGATACTTCCGGGTGTCCTGACAGGCCGCTACTTTCGGGAAGAAGTGTATAGCCACAATCGTTGAAATATTTGGTGACTCTTAATTATATTGATTGTAGTTTGCACCATCTATTGGAGAAACATATGATAACTGCAATATATTTCATCTACTTTGTCTAGATTAAATTTTCGAGAGATGAAGCATTGTGTAGAACTAGAAAGATTCTAAACTATGTTAACCATTTTTTATTTTTAAATTATCATGTGACTACCAACAAAGAGCATAGATACTGAGCAAATCTAATAGGAGAACAAACATACTTGTTTCTACAATCTGTCCTTATCACTGGCCGTAGCAGGTGTCATCTTTCCGGTAAACCATATAATTCTAGAGGTCTTATGTCGCCTGTACGTGTCCATTGCTGTTGATAACGTGAGCATTTTCTTCTCTTAATGAAACAAAAATAAAGGAGAAGAAGCATGGAAAGGTCCGCATGTAACAGCATATGCCTTTCGATGGAGAAAGGGGGATTTTACAAAAGTTTGCATAAATGATTAAGAAAGGAAAATATGGAAGTCAGGTGCAAAAGTCAATGTAGTATAAGAAGAATATGATTAAAAATATGCATCATACGACGATACATATTCCTTTTGATGTCAAGCAGAGACACGTCTGCCTATTGAAAACAGTCATCATTGAGAAAATGATCGATGTGTTGCAAATATATGACAAATACCTGAATAGGATACTGCTGGATGTGCACAGTTTGGCAAGTGTTTGGAACCAATTGGTGGGTGAAGTGTCTGCATCACTTGTGGCTCTATTTGTCTCAGCTGTGCTGGTATTTCTAGTCATGTCAACATAATTGACAAAAAGGTGGTTAACCTGCAACGAACGAATGCGTAGTTTGGTTTTAGTTCGGGAACCATGCATGTGTCCAGTTTACTGCCAGATCGCAGATCGCAGAAGAGAACAGTGCACAAGTAACAGCAATTTGGGTATAAAACTCACAAGCGAACGCTGTTATTTTGTCTGAAGAAAGATGCGGCTGTTCTGACTCACTGTCCACATCGCAAAGGGCCAGCAATCTGGGAGCAAGTTGTTGAGAACTGAACAAAGAGTGGCTGCTGGGCTTTGATGGCCACGAGCATGGACAATGGCACCAGCGGACAGCACGGCGATCAGCAAAAGATTTGGAGCAATGCTCGTGCCCCCTTTCATAGAACAGAACAAAAAGGGCAAGATGTCGACAGATGGGCCTAGAAATGTCTCTAGACTGAAATCTTGTGGCGCAGATTCGTCTCTGCTAAGGTGAACTGCTTGTGATTCCCCTCTGGGCAGGGCAGCATAGATATTTCTGCTTTTTCTCTCGCTCTTCCTTCCTCCTGGAGCTCTTCTATGGTACCCAGGGATGAATATGAGCTCTTCTATGGTACCGTAAAAACCTCTCCTCCTTTCTGTCAGAAAAAATGTGTTGTCGAGAAGGAGAAGAAGAACAAAGCGAAGAAGGATTGTTCAACTGCCACCCAATTTCCTGGGAAGGGCACTCTACTTGCCTTAGATTCTCCAGAGTAGATCTGAAGAGTCGCTCTCTTGACCTTTCACTTCAGGGAGGTCTTTTTATCAAATTGACCTGAGTACAAGGGAAGGTGCTCTGGTTCCTAGTTTCCTAGAACCATGGTTAAACGTGCATGTCCAGTGACTGCATGTTAGCATGAGACAATTATTCGCCCATCAGAGGATCAACAAAGATGCTTCTTCGCTTCCAGGAATTATTCAGTAAATAACACAACACTTCTTTACAGATGCAAGCGACAGATGCATCTGTCCTCTGAAGTATATTATTGTTAACGGATGTTTCTTATGCCATACATCACCGCAAGCAAGAAGTTCTAATAGACGGAGCACATATAACAAGTACACGGTGCCTAAAGCTTCAAAAGTATGATAACTACAG
Source organism: Puccinellia tenuiflora (assembly GCA_012064385.1). Classification (NCBI taxonomy): domain Eukaryota; kingdom Viridiplantae; phylum Streptophyta; class Magnoliopsida; order Poales; family Poaceae; genus Puccinellia; species Puccinellia tenuiflora. The sequence continues at coordinate 226,248 of QRDG01001224.1, read as the reverse complement.
TGTCAGAATCAGTGATCCACCACTAACACTGTCAAATCCTGAACTAAACCACCAAGCAAAGAACGAAGCAAATGAACTGAAGATACTGAATCCACTGCTGCTGCTTTTCTCCCCCAATTATCATCCTGAATTACGCGACATTATGCTTTTCTCCCCTGAAAAACCTCCTGAATTTCACGCAACATTCAGCGGCATAGGGAGGCCTTCCTCCGGCAGGCCGTCCACGAGGCCGCGCAGTCCGGGCTTGAGCTCGCTGCTGCAGAACTGGCGGTACTCGGCGGTGTCACCGGCTTTCTTGCATACCTGGACCATGACGAGCTCCGGGGTGAGCTGGAATATCTTGGCGGAGATGGCGAGCGCGCCCTTGTGCCCGTTCCTGGTCGCCTCCAGGCTCACCTGGCAATCCTTGGTACGCGCCGTGAAGCTGACCTGCCCGGCGATCCCCTCCAGCTTAGAGATGATGGTGGCCACCGGGGCGCTGGACACGAAGCGCATCTGCTCGCCCCGCTCCTCGAAGAGCCCGGACAGGTCGAAGCTGGGCGAGGAGGCGATGATGTCGAAGGCGTTCATGCTCTTGATCCGTCGGATGCGCTGCTGGGGTGATCGAGCAGCGGCATTGTGCATCTTCTCGAGGTTGACCAGCGAGGGCGCCGATATGGAGGTGTGCATGCCGCCGCCGACAGGGGACGAGGAGCCTGGAGACGACAGGGTGGTCTCGTCGTCGGAGTCGGTGTCGTAGAGGTCAGGCTCCTCGGGGCCATCGAGACTGCGCAGGCAGTCCTTGTTGTCGATGTAGAAGCTGATCTCCTTGAATCCCTTCTTGAACCACTCCGTCTCCATGATCTGCGGCAGCGTGATCCGGTGCGCCGGGTTGGGCTGGAGGAGGCGGCGCACGATGCGCACCAGCTCGGGGCTGAAGGTGCGGGGGCAGCGGTATTCGCCCTTGCAGATGGTGCGGTACAGGGTGATGAAGTCGTCGTCGCGGAAGGGCTTGCGGCCGGCGGCGAGCACGAAGAGGACGATGCCGCAGGACCAGGCGTCCGCCTTGGCGCCGTCGTACCCCCTGCGGGCGAACACCTCGGGAGGCACGTACAGCGGCGTGCCGCAGACCGTGTGCAGGAGCGCCTCCCTGCGCGCCGTCTCGGCGTGGGCGGAGAGCCCGAAGTCGGCGACCTTGAGGTTGCCGTGCTCGTCCACGAGCAGGTTGTCGGGCTTGATGTCCCGGTGGTACACCCCCTGCGCGTGGCAGAAGGTCATGGCCGACACCAGCTGCTGGAACACGCGGCGCGCCTCGTGCTCCTTCATGCCGCCGTTCACGGGGATGTGCCGGTACAGCGGCCCGCCGCGGACGTACTCCATGACCACGAAGATGCGGGACTTGCAGGCCATCACCTTGTGGAGCTGCACGATGTTGGGGTGCCGGAGCCGCCGCATCACCGCGATCTCCCGCTTGATCTGGTGCACGGCGCCCAGCTTGATGAGCTTCTCCTTGTCCATCACCTTGATCGCCACCTCCTGCTTCGTGTCCGCGTGCCGCGCCAGGTACACCTTGGCGAAGTTGCCCTCCCCCAGCAGCTTCACCTGCTGGTAACGCCCCGGGAATTTCGGCCGATCCCCCATTGGAGCTGCGCTTCGCTTGCGAGCTAGCTTAGCTGCTTGGCGGCCGGGCGTCCAGATATTTTCTCTGTCGTTCAGTATAGTGGGTGGAGGCGAGCAGACGATTGGGGATCACCCAGCGGAACTAAATACAGTACTGCTAGGAAGTAGGAACAGTACTGCTGGGGCTGACAAGCAGTATATGGGAGGAAAATCGGTTCACTCAGCGCATCCACGTATGTGATCGAGGCCGATTTCGTCGTGTCACTTTTGTGTACTCTTCTCAAGGCAAATGCCATGTTCGCCTCTCCATCAGCATCCACGTCACCAAATGCCAGCTTTAACCCATTTTGTCCGACCGTGTGTCTGTTTCTATCTGCGCGAGCACCCAACATAGCGACGCAAACTTTGTTAGTTTGGATCCATTTTCAGTCTAAGTTTAGGTTAGGTTTACATCCGCCCGCACACTTCACGTACCGCTACGTGTCTTTCCCTGATCCGCCCATCAGTGGCAAACCATTCCACTACACCCACTCCCAACCGAGATGCCGTATAATTCCATGACCGGCGCACCCATCGCCGTCGTCACCCCCACCCCTGTCGTCGTGCCCGCAGTGAAGACGAAAAGAGGTTATAACCTTCGAGAGCAATAAGATGAAGGCCCGGGACCTAGAAGCCGTCGTCGCCTGGGTTATATATCTGCTAGCGGAACTAAATACTATAGGAAGACAACAAGCTTGTAACTGGGAGGAAAACGGTTTTGCTAGAATTAGCTCCGTTCGATCGCGCCATGATTCATGTGTTTCTTGCTCGCAGAGCGGAGTCGGCGACGGGCGGGCGATGCGTCTGGCTGCGGCGGCTGACGACGACGGCGAGACTGGAGCGAGCTGAGCCGCCGGAGACGTGGCGCGGAGGAGGCGGAGGCGAGCAAGAGACTTAACTTGGGGGGGGGGGGGGTGCGGGGGTCGCCGGAGCTGGAGAAGACGAGGGGGGTTATAGGGGTGATCGGGAGCGGCGGTGGACCGGCAGAGGAGGAGCTCGGGGCAGGGCGGGAGTGCGAGGCGCCGCGACAGAGCGCCGGCCGTAGAGGCCGGCGATGGCTGTGTGGGGGGGGGGGGGGGGGGGGGGGGGAGGGGGAGGGGGAGGGGGAGGCCGGAGCCCGGAGGTGAAGAAGAAAATGCTAACGTCACTTGACTGAGAACTAGTCGACTACGCCTTAGACAAACCCGGAGGAAAATCGGTCCATCCCACGTAAACGTATGTGAGGCCGATTTCGCCGTGTCGCTATTCCGCACCTATCTCAAGGGAAATGGCATATTCGCCTCCACCTATTGTACACGTCGGCAAATTCAGAGCTGTGCGCAGGCATCAGGATCTGTTTGCCGGTGACGACTCACGTAAGGATCTCAAGGCAATTGCATCCTCCGCCTATCATCCACGTCAGAAAATTCACTTTCTCAACCAAACCCTATTAGGAAATACCCGGTGATAGTATGTCGTTGTTTACAGCCGCCGCCGTGCGGACATCGGGAATTCAGGACACCTGGTACGAGCAGATCCTTCGATTTGAAGCAGCGCCGGCGTTCACCGGGGACGAGCAGATCCTTCGAGAGCCCGTGGCGGTTTGGAGCAACCGGGATTCACGCTGCGCTAGCGCGTCCACTCAGAGGCACCGCGCGCCTCCACCGGTGACGAGCGACTCACGTGATGATCATTGATTCATTGGAGCAGGAGGGCCGCACCTAGGCCTCGCGTACTTCTTGGCCTTTCTGGCCACCATGTGACAGCAATAAGGTTTCACTTTTCTCTCGCTAGCTACTCATGCTGTCTCACATCACATCCATGCTAACGCACAAATCCGGCCTCCACCAAAAGCTCAGGAAAGCGGCTCCATTTTCTCCAATCATAGACTGCACTTTCACATGCATGGCCAATATGATCATTTAATTTGCGCCTTGTGGTGTGGTCGGCTATCCGTCTTTTACACTCTCTCTTCTTAATAATTAATTAAAAGACAAACATTTTTCCCATTAAAAAATAATTATTTTGTGAATTTAATAATCCGACGAGCTCACACAGTAAAACCACTAGTTTTGCAGGCTTGGTATTATTTAAAAGAAACTATATATGAGCTAAGACGATTCGCTAGAATTTCACCTATTTTCACATCAAGTTCTTCTTTACATCCTGCATCAACACATCACGTAGACAAATTAAACCGTGTACCGACATAAGTTTTTTTTCGAAATGGGGATTTACCCCAGTCTCTGCATCGAAATGATGCATACGGCTGCTTTATTTTACTTATTCAACAAAGACCGGCAAAAAACCTTGCAAACAATCATACAAACCGAAGCCGCCAAACTAGGTGAAAACACGACCCACTAGCACGACGAAGTAAAGACGAGGCTTTTGTGCCCCGACCAATGCCATCGCCGGCTCACCGGCTAAATCCAGAGGTAGTGCCTTGTGCCCATGCTCCGGAAGTCGCCACCATCATCTTCCGCGAACCTATCTCCAGAGTGTAGACTCTAACCAAGACCCTCGCCAAGTCTGTCATCGACGCCGCCACGGTGACAGACAACTCCACCACTCTACGCTCGACTAACAAAACGCATCCGTCGTCAAGCCCCACTGCGCCACGCCGCCAGGACCCGCCGGCGTTGACGCGATAGATAGCACGCCGCACCACCTGCTCGAATACCACCATCAACCACTGGTCTCCCAAGACTGGTCCAACTCTCACACGTTGCCCATGAGGGATAACGACGCTAAGCGCCGCCAACGTCTGAACCGAGATCTGGTCTAGGGTTTCCCCCGGAGCGATATGGGTGCAGTTCGAAATGCTCGCCGACGCCTTCAACAAGGTTGGACGCCCACGGGCGCCGCCGTCGTCTGCTCCAGCCACGCCGCCAGCCACCGTCAGTCCGACGTGCCCACCTCTATCTTGACCGTCTTGTCCACCTAGCACACCTCCCGCGTGCCACCCCGCCGCAGAACCAGGCAAAGTACTAGGGCACCCGTCGAAAGATCTGGAGATCCAAATCTCAACGAGATGGATGGAGTTGACGACAAAGAAACCACGGCCCTCACCGAGCACTTCTCACCCGAAGCTGCAAACTGGTACAATGGACCCATGGCGGTGCCGCCAATCCGGGATACGAGCCCTCGAGGGTTGGTGTCGTCCATGCCGGAGAGCCGCCGGTAGAGAGCCCTTGACACCGCCACCACACGCTGTCGCGCCGCCCTGGCCGACGTCCCTGACGGACGAGATCTGGGCACCCTAGGGAACCCCCCGCCTCCGTCGTCGACGGCGCGAGCTTCGCTCGACAGCGGCCTCCAGCAGAGACGGAGGGGAGAGAGATGGAGGGGATGATTGGTGGCGGCTAGGGTTAGCCTCCGGTGCCGCCCGGGCGGGGGACACACGGGAAGGAGGGGAGATCTGATATTTAGAGTCGCATGCGAGCCATATTATTCTACTTCAGATATATGCATGAGGGGTGACATGAGCAATCTGAGGAAGGGTATCAGGCAGGGCTTGAGCGGTTGAGCCTTTAGGCCTCGTCCTAAGCCGGTAGTCTTATAGAACCACACAAAAAACGGTTTTGCTATTGCTCACTCGAGTGAGAATTAAGTTAGAGCTCACTCAACTCTAACCCGTCAGATTTGCATCGTGATTCATGCGGTATGTCATTTATGCAACTCAAATTTACTTCAGTTGCACATGGATTGTGCATAGTTGCAACTGAGATTTCTCAGTTGCACATGATATATACATGAGTTGCACATGCAACTGGATGACATCATCGGAGTGAGAATTAAGTTAATTCTCACTCGAGTGAGCCCTAGTTGCTCCCCACAAAAAATGGCATGTTATATTTTCTTGGGTTTCAAATCTTAAACCTCGTGGGGCGTGCTCATTTTCCACTAGCTACAACACCATCCAACCAGCGACATTTTTCGATAAAGAAAAAAAAAAGCATCGTTCGTTTGCAATTGATCCTACATACAGTACGTTTTCATAGCAAAACCTACCAGCTCAGCTAGCAAATGCTTATTATTGACTATTGAGCCAAGCTTAGCTCTCGGCCTACCTTATCAGACATCACAAAACACGCGGGTCTCAAGCATGCAGATGCAGATGCTCGAGTGCATGCATGATTTTTCATCTGGCCTCTGCCCGCCATGAAACGAACATAGACGGAAGGAATGCTGAGCTGAGCACGGCTGCGCAATAGCGTGTGGGATGCACCCACCGTGTCATGTCAGGATCGACGCGGCTCATGTCCAGCTAGCGTTTTCTGAAACCTCGGACGACGGTACGGTGTACATCGCGCGCTGACTAGCTGTATGCCGTGTAGCACTTGCCACGAATTCTGTAGGTGCGAGTTCGTAGAAGAGTTTCAGCAACCGTAGTCATCACCATATTGAATGCCGGGTGATCAGGGGGGTTTGGAAATGTATTTTCTCAATGTTTAAAAATTCGGAAAAAATGTGCACGCGTACATTTTGTACTTTCTATGTGTGCGCCGAAAATTTCATGGAGAAACGACTTTTTACTTGACTTGTGTTATATATATAAAAATTTCTCTTTTTTTGGATTTTCAAGAAACTTTGTGACGTGCACATGTTATGCGAGACATATGTTTATACGTTTTTTCCAGATTTTTTTGACGTTTTTTAAAAGTGGTTTAAATGTTTTTTTCTAAAAGTGGGTGCAAATGCCCCATGTTATCTTTATTCACTCTCGGGTGATCAGCGGGTATATCGGCTTAGGCTTCAATTTTTTCTATTTTTTCTATAAAAAAAAATTTGCGAAAGCTTAGGCTTGGAAACTTCTCTAGCGTTCAGTTTTCGCAATCGGCGAGTCTGATTGCGTAACCGCTTGAAACACGGCCGCGTTTACGTGCCAAAGTAAAGGCATACTATGTTTCAAGTTACACGTGATGCTAGATTAGACTTTCGCGTACGCCAGTATGATGGACACCCTACGTCTGCGTGCGGCCAGCTGCAAGAGCTTGCAACCAGCCAAGCAATGAACTAACAACTGAACAACCTACACTTACCGTGATCCTCGTGAACCGGGGGAACTGGCCACACACGGTCGCGTGTACTCTCCAGTACGTCTCCCGGGATGCTCGTGTCGGGCGTGCGTGTGTGCCATGTTGCCGCCGTGGAGCGGATCACTGCATCTTCTGCTTCATACTTTTCCTTTCGACCGAACAGAAGGAGTGCATTTCCCGGTGAGCAGGCCCAAAACGGTAGAGAAAGAGACATTGATGGGATGAGGCCCGCTTACGTAATGTGGCCGACGAACACAAAAAGGCAAAGAGATTCATCCAGTTTAAAAAAAAATGATTCAAGTTTTGCACTTCTGCACTTGTGTCCATACACGAGTCGCGCAACAATTCCTACAGTCCTCCTCACGCCATGGCCTGCCCCGGAGGGCGGAGCTCTCGGTAAGACGAGGCCAAGTTATTGCACGGCGGGTGGAATTCACTCTCTTAATAAATGTTGAAGCGGCGAATGACAAACTCGGATGAGTTGCTCTCTCATTTTGAGCAAACGAGCAGAGTTATGCTACCTCCACTTACTTGAAACATAAAGAAGCTGAACTCATTCAAGTTGTGCGCTCCTCAACTTTTTTTTTTTAGATAAAAGGCACTAAGTGCCCGGCTTTAAATTAATAAAACCACAGCGACAATTACAAGATGCTGAAAGATCAGCTTACAGGATGAAGAACAAGAGAGAAAAAACAATAAAAGCACAGCTTGAGCTTCAAGTCCAACGTCTGTCGTCAATAAGGATGGCAATTTTACCCATGGGTACGGGTACCCCGCGGGTACCGTACCCGTATGGGGAGGGTATGGGCACATTTTTATACCCATGGGTAGTACCCATACCCTACCCGCCAAGTCGCGGGTAGGGCATGGGTACAACCCTATACCCGTGGGTATACCCATACCCTACCCGTTTATACTAACATATGGATCCTACTAGGTTGACTTACTAGATATGACCATGAGATTGTGATTTCCAAAGTTAATAATTGTCATGTATTCATCTACCTATTACTAAGTTGAGATAACTAAGTTTTTTTTGATAAATATGCTACCAACAAATGTAAAAGTATGAACAATTTGTGTACTACTTGATCTACCCAACGGGTACCCAATGGGTACGGATACCCGCCGGGTATGGGTATGGGTATACTTTCATCCTCGCGGATAAGGGTATGGGTAGAATTTTGTACCCATAGACTATATGGGTATGGGTATGGTATTGCTCTACCCTGCCCATACCCTACCCATTGCCATCCTTAGTCGTCAAAGACAGCACCAAGGAGAAAAGCCGTGAAGCAAGACACACCACCAGGAAGATCCTGCCTTCGTGAAGCCCCTGCTCGTCATCGTAGACATGGCGATCGCTCCACCTTCGAAGAAGACCCCTGTCTTCTCGCCTGGATCGGAGGCGCCGCACCGTCAGAAGGCAGATTAGCTCACCCTAGAGCACGAAAGCACATACCAAACGATTTGCAGACAGGTAGAACCCAGCACGGACAGCCCTGCACATGAGCTACCCACAGAAGTCGCCGCCGGCACCGCCGAACCGGCAAGACGCAAGCTTTAGGGCGCGGCCACACACGGAAAACACGGCCAGAAGATGGCGAGAATGCTCCCGTGGGAGGCTAGGGCTTACCCAAGCCGCTGACTCAGACACAGCCGCCAGGATGCTGCCGCCGGAGAGGGCCCCCGACCCAACGGATTCTGCGCGATTCGAGGCCGCCGTCTTCAGATCTGGCGTCGGGAGCCAACGGAGCGACCCCGCGCCGTGGCCACGCACCCCCGCCCCTTCGCCGCCCAAGCGGGCAAGGGAGACGGTCCTCAGCATCAGCAAACGCCCCCCGCCGCCGGAGCCGACGCCGCCCTCACCGCCCGAGGCCGCCGCCTCAGATGCCGGAACTCTCCGCCAGAGAGGCGAAGCAGCGAGATCCCCGCCGCCACCGTCCTTGGCAGCCGCGCGCCGGCTTCCCGGTGGGTGCCTCTGGTGGCGGCAGGGGGGAGGAGGAGGGGGAGGGGCTAGGAGGCTAGGGTTTCGGTCGCCGCCCGAGTCGCCCCAGAGCGGAGCGACGCGGGGGCTCAAGGCTAGCTCACCTACAATAGTTCGAAATGCGCTCCTCAACTATAGTACGATCATCATGAACTCTCGCTAACTTATGCGCGGTAAGCTACTAAGACACTCACTAAGCTAGTGTAAACATACTAGATGGTGTTCGGTCTTAAATTTCCCCAGTGCATCCTATTCATAGCAATTCGTGCGACTAAATGACCATGCGATCCAGTGATTCCACACATGTTCGTGCTTTCTTCGTGTATCTAGCAGTCCTCGTAAAGGAAGTGATATTTTCCGCAGTCTAGTTGATGATTCTATTGTGTGGAGTTGGCTGATATCTATAGGCTATGGGTGTATGAAGTAACTCATATGTTAGTGTTCACCAACTGATCGACTAGCTATATTTATGACGGTTGCATTATGAGAGCATCAGCAATGTACAATTTTGTTAGGCACACCTAAGGTAGCTCCCACATCCAATGAAGAACTGGACTTTTCAAGGTGTGGATTCCACCGACACATAATGAATAGATTTGGCATTATATAAAATTGTTGAGTTTATTTCGCATTCCAACAAATTGATGTACCATCACAATAAAAAACCATACACTTATACAAGAAAAGTAAACCTATGCATAAAAAACTTAGATGTTTCCAACATTACTAGATTAACACAACAAATAAAATCGAAGTTGCATGAAAATATCGTCAATAATAAGCATCATCGAATACATGATTCAGTTGTGAGATTATGTATTGTATGATGATTGTTCTAATGGTCCCCAATTCGACAAGGTTATGTGGAGATATATCCTTGACTATTTTACGACTCGGCTGATGACTTTGTTTTGCAATTTATGGGGCATGGTGATGTCAATCGGATGTTACTGAACATGGAAATAGAGAATACTAAGTTGGATAAATCAAGTTTGAGACGAAACGAGCTATTGTCAAATTTTACCTTAAAAAACAATGTATGTGTCGTGTCCTTAGACCTATAAGGTTCTCACATTACCGAACGATAGCAGCTGGAGGACTCCAAATGTCCGCTCGACATCCTTCCTGACACTTTCTTGTTGGGAGGCAAACCAAGATCGCTCGAGAGGGCTCAAAGAAGATCTCTCTAAGTAGAGGGGAGAATAACGTCTTGGTCAATTACGCAACACAACTTTCTTCCCGACTTAATCAAAATCTATCTTTCAACTACCCAAATATATAAAGAATATCATTTGATTGATTCTAAGTTATTCAATACACAACTGTTAATGGTCAGCTAATGAATATGAGGTCATGAATGCATGCGTGTGTAGTTACCTATTAATGGTCGAACGAGTGAGGGATTAATTGTTAGCTCCTAACAATATTTAGATCAACTCAATCTGCTTGTGTAGTTACCTATTAATGGTTATGAAGAATAGATAAGATTTGGGTGTTCGCTCCTTCTCTAAGTAAGAATGCTTCAACTCTCTACGTACTTTATTTGTTTCCCCCGGGCTATAAATACTATTCGTCGAAGGCTTTGACTATAATGGCACCGTGATGCTCTTGAACCTAGATGGAGAGTCAGATTCTTATCAGACCTGCTACTTCACCAATTTCGAGTGAAAGAGTGTGTAGTTCAATCCCTCTTGCAGTGGGTTAGAGATTTAGATGTTTGATCATGTATCCTCCTCTCTCTTATAAACCCCCTTGATTGTATTTGTAAGTGACACTTTCATATAATATAAAAATCCACACCATAGGGGGTTCCCCTACAGTAGGAAAAATAATTGAGATTATGAAATAAATGTTCACGAGATTGCAAAGAAAATTTTACAGATGCAAAAAAAAATATTCACGTGTTCACGGTTTGGAAAAAAAAAGCATGTTAACCATTCAAAAAATATTCGGGGGTTTAAAAAATGGAAATGATTGAAAATAGATTAGTCAATGAAGAAAATATTCATGTATGCACTAGAAACACGTTCACGGTCTCAAAAAAATTCACACACTACGGAATAAACAGATGCGGAGCTCGAGGAAACAACTCTAGGGTGCAAAGCTTGCAGGGGGTGCATAGATCTTTCGCTCAAGGGTGCACACACGGTGAAAATGAGGCGATATGTGAAGAATTTTGGTTTTGACCCGGTGTCTTGTGCACCCGGTTGAGCATGTTGAGCTCCGCCCCTGGGAATAAACACATTTTGCAGATCGAAAAAAATGTTAGCGGGTTCAAAACATGTACATCTTTTCACGTTTTTAAAAATGTAAAAATATAAAAATAAAATAGAAAGGAGATAATATTCAACTTTTGCGTTGCCAAAATATTTTTTCCAACGTGAAGAAATGGTAGAACGTAGAATTGTTTCTTTTTTTTTTTTGAGAGGGACAACGTAGATGACTTAAACGGAACCCCGCTTTTTAGGATTTCCTACGGAATAAAAAAAAACCTGAGCGTGACCGAACGTCCTAAAGGAATCAAGTTGGTACGAGCGAATCCAGCGGAAACAAATGCGAATAAGCAGCGATCCAAAATGTAAATGGGCCGAACCCATTTACACAGCAGGGTGCGCATGCGCGTCGAGTTTCGCCGCTAAGGGCTCATTTGGCTGTCAGGGGTTTACAGCCCAGGGAAATGAAGCCCGTACGGGGATTTTCGGGGACAGGTGGGATCCCCTAGTCTTGGGGGAGAAATCTCCCCAATCCAGGTTACCATTTGGTAACAAGGGGAGGGGGCAAAATCGACGAAGCAAATAAACTAGAGAAAACAGAAAATGAAGTATTCCACTTAAAAACTCCAGAAAACAACAGAAAAATAAGACAAATAATTCCGAAAATTCAAAAGTAACATTGTGATGAAGTACACTATCATTGCATCATCGTTCCAATAGGTTCTGACCTACAGATTTAACCACAACCGCTACTGATCAAGTTTAGCTAGCAAATACACAACAATGATGGGTTGGATCCTATATTCTCGAATTGTTGTGTCCGAGGTGGCGGTACTTGTGAAGAGTTGAACTAAGGCAACGATCACGACTCCTGGTCTAGTCTTTCTCTGCTCCGCATAGACATCACGTAGCATAGCTCGACGTTGGCTGAATCACAAGAAATAGTGAGGTTAGCAACCGTTTCATACCACTATGCGTATTGTGCATAAGAAAATCAAGACTGCTAGTATATTTCTTATATGAGTCAACGGCGGTAGAAAGTTAAGCCAGTATTTTACGCGACAAACAAGGCGCTAACAATAGCTTGATGCGACAATACGAAAAAGTGATGATGCAGAAGGGGAGAGCCACATGACACCACTTCTACCAGACATGGCAATGGTGAGGGTCATGATGTTGCCCTACCAAGAACCATCAAATTCAACCAGCACATTTTTGAGCTGAACCAACATGAAGAAAGTAGAGCAGAGCTTTCAGACTGGTGTGTTCAAAAACAAAGAATAGTTTTTGGAAAAGAAACAGTGGGCATACCTCACTAGTACATTATGCAAATGTGCAGCTAGCAAACTGAAGCAAATCTTATTAGGTTCATTGCCATTTACATAGCTAAGTTCCGCCCATCAGTAATTACAAAAGCAATTGTCCAATACAGAATATATATAACGCCGGCGGCTTGTCGCAAGAAAGAGTGCGGGTTTCCTTCCCGACCTAGCGACTCGTGGAATGATCTCCAAATGCTTAGATGAGTTTTCCGGGGAAACGCAGGGTGGGCCTCCAAATGCTCAGATGAGTTTCCCGGGGCTCGATTAGCCCGTGGATTGTCAACCCCAGGAAAGGGCCGGGATCCCCTCGGGATCCCTTGCTGCCAAATGAGCCCTAAAGGCGGGAAATAGGCGCTCGCGGGGATGCTCTCGGCCGGACTCCCACGCCGCCGTGGAGTGGATCACTGCATATTCTGTTTCTTACTTTTCCTTTCGACCAAACAGAAGGAATGCATTTTCCGGTCAGCAGGGCCAAAATTGTAGAGAAGGATACATGGGTGGGATGAGGCCCATATATGTAGGGCGCGCCTAGGGCTCAGTCGACTGAGATTTACTTAAATCTCAGTCGGCTGACATCACTCCTTTACACGTCAGCTCGTCGCCTCCTCCCCCCGTCAGGCCCTTTGTTTCTGTTTGTATCTTTGTATTTGTGTATTGTTGTTGTTTTTTTTCTATTTGTTCATGGGCTAGTGGACTTTTTGGTCGGCTTCACTCCCTGGCTTTTCTGTGGGCTTCTGTTGTGCGCTTCACCTGAACCCTGGGCTCATTTTTACACAGCAAAAAATCTTCTTACCTGCTGTTTGATTTCCTGGGATGATTTTCCTTGAAGAGCTTCCGGCAAAAAGCATTTATGACATAAGAATCAACCCATCCACTTGGTTTCATCAGTTTTCCCAATTGCAATAATGAAACTCTGCAGTTATCGATATTGATAGCCCATTTGCTGTGATCAGAATATACGATTTAATTACACAATAAAAACGCTATGGCTCGTTAAAATTTGTTGTACACACGAAACGAAACTTGCTAAAAATAGATATAACTGAACCAAAAAGAATAGATAGTGATCTCACTCGTTGATAACTTCGATCTCCACATAGTGTTGTTATGGCATTGTACAGCTTCAATATGGTTGGTTGAATTGTTCCTCTTTTGCTAGTTTCATATGGAGAGCACAGATATTTACTTTGTTCCCTCAATCTCTTAGGTTCCGAGTTCTCCTTGACATGCTATTTGAATCAAACCCAAGCCTCAATGAGGTATTGTGGTGGGCATCAACTGATTCTGACATGCTGTTGCAGTCATAGTTGATATTCCTTTCACCCAAGAATTCAACCTCTGGAGACATCTGTGCAACACAATAAAGAAAAACGACAATTTCATGTAAGAAAATTAATATAAAACAGAGAAACAACCAATAGGACAGAAAATACTCAAATATATGGTATCATGCGCAACCAGGAACCTAGTATGCAGATAGGTTGGAACTAAATGTGCTCAGTTATTATGCTCAAGATGAAACTTGGAATTGTAGTTTGAGTACAGCCTGCGAGCTATGGTCCTCAGTTGCACAAGACATGCAACTAAAAAATATTAGTTGCACATAGGATGCAAACTGGAAAATGATAAACAACATGGTCCTGGTAAACACAAGGTATGCAACTGGGAGTTCCCAGGGGCTCCTGTGTTGTGCGCAAGTTGGAAACTAGGCTACAAACATGCAACTAGGGTCCTAGTTGCGCACGACATGAAACTAGGGTCCTAGTTGCACACAACATGCAACTACGACCCTAGTTGCGCACGATATGCAACTACGACCCCTAGTTACGTCCGACATGCAACTAGGACCATAGTTGCACACTACATGCAACTACGACCCCTAGTTGCGCCCGACATGCAACTAGGATCATAGTTGCACACGACATGCAACTACAAACCTAGTTCCGCACGATATGCAACTAGGTTCGTTGTTGCACACAACATGAAAGTAGGTTCTCTATTTGCGCACGACATGCAACTATGACCCTAGTTGTGTCCAATATGCAACTAGGACCCCTAGGTTGAGTTTGACGGGATACCTAATTTACACCTAGTTGCGCACGTCATGAAACAAATAGCCCTAGTTTTGCCCGATATGCAACTAGGTCCTTAGTTGCGCACGGCATGAAACTAGGTTCCTAGTTCCACCCCATGTGCAACTAGGCCTAGTTGCGCCCGGCATGAAATGCATCACATGAAACTAGCTGTCCTAGTTGCACACGACATGAAACAAGGTTCCTTGTTGCACATGACATGAAACTAGGTTCCTAGTTGCACACGACATGAAACTAAGGTCAAGTACGACCCTAGTTGCGCACCAGATGCAACTAGGACCCCCCCTAGTTGCAACCCATATGCAATTAGGCCCTATTGCGACCGACATGAAACCAGGACCTTAGTTGCGTCCCCGACATGAAACTAGTTGCACACGACATGAACTAGGGTCAACTACGACCCTAGTTGCGCACCATATGCAACTAGGACCCTAGTTGCGCCCGAGATGAAACCAGGGTCCTAGTTGCACACAACATGCAACTACGACCCTAGTTGCGCACGATATGCAACTACGACCCCTAGTTGCGTCCGACATGCAACTAGGACCATAGTTGCACACGACATGCAACTACGACCCTAGTTACGCCCAAAATGAAACTAGGTTCGTAGTTGCACACAACATGAAAGTAGGTTCCCTGTTTGCGCACGACATGCAACTATGACCCTAGTTGTGTCCAATATGCATCTAGGACCCCTAGGTTGAGTTTGACAGGATGCCTAATTTACACCTTAGTTGCGTCCCCAACAAGAAACTAGATGTCCTAGTTGCACACGACATGAAACTAGGGTCAACTACGACCCTAGTTGCACGCCACATGCAACTAGGACCCTAGTTGCACCCGACATAAAACTAGGGTCCTAGTTGCGCACAACATGCAACTACGACCCTAGTTGCACCCCACATGCAAACTAGGCCTAGTTGCGATCGACATGGAATTAGTTGAAGCAGTTCCTAGAGATCCATCTCATTCACTAGCTTTATCTTGTGTGGGCATTTACGAACACTTTTTATTACTTCAAGGACTGCTATAAGCTCTGAGCCCAACATCCCCATCTCCTAAATCTGCTTCTTCTTTCTCACCTACAGACTTCTGGCATTGGAACAAAATCAAAACGTTACCAACTAATTTCCCAAAGAAAGAGTATATTAACAAAAAAAAACAGTGTATAGCATAAAACCTTTCCGTTTCTTTGTTTCATGACTGTTCTTCATCTTTATTTCCTCTGTGCACTCGTTCTAACCTATTATAATTGCGAAAATCATAGTCAGTACATCAAAAGCAAAAGAAACATGATGAGACAGAAAAAAGGGAAGAAAGCAAACAAATGAAACCAATATGAAAAAACACATGACTTACTATTTCCTGTATCTCGTCATAAAACATCTCTTGTGACACCTCAGTGTCTGTCAGCACAACATATTTCTTTTTCTCTTCAACATGGTCACTAGCAGTATCACTTTCTTCGCATTCCATGATCAATCACGAACACAGGCCTGTGAAGAAATAAAGACGATAGAATAACATTAAAGATCAGCCATACTCTAGCTGCCATCCAGAAAAAGATCACCGGAAAATAATACATGTATCCAACAAATATTCGAATAATATGATTGGAGATAAACAGAGACGTACAATATTACAAAGAAACTGGAAAATGTCAATATTTGATTCAACACACACATATATAAACATCAACAAAAATTGTTCAACACACACATGCTGGTTACATATAGTCTTTATTAAACCAATGAACTAGCCTAACATGTACTAGCTCCTAGTCTCCCAGATGATGTTGTCCTCCAACTGACCCTCTGCCCTGCTAAACACATGGAATTTCACGAAAACACCAAGACATATATTGATTCTAGAAAAACAATATACAAATGAATCAGTTCAGACAAAGAAATTTGTGCAAAAATGGGAACATCGAATTAAACATTAGAAAATATAATTAGAAAGCATGATTCAAATTGAATCAATGCTTTGCTTGCCTTGGATTGTGCTCAGTAGATCAGACAGGAGTTCAACACAAAAAGGTTAACACCAAAAAATAGCAAAATGCTTTGCATGCCTTGGATTGTGCTTAGTAGATCAGCACAAAAAGCTTAACTACGTGCCTCACCAAAAATTTAGCCATGCTTTGCTTGGCCCTGGTTTCAGTATCTCAGCCACACACAGAACAATATATCAGATACATCACCAATCCCCCTACAAAAAAAAGGTGCGCATACATAACACCAATCTGCAATTGCACATCGCCCAACAAAAATATCTGACCGTCAATCCCCAAACAAAAATGATTCAGATACATCAACACATGTGGGGGCTTCCGATTTTGAGCAATTTCTAACTGGAAACTACACGCCTCACTAGATACGCAACCCCCAATTTTTCCTGGCTTCAACTCAGTAGATCTGCGCATACATATCTTATGAAAACTATGAAAAAAGAGCACAAAAAATCAAATACATCACGACCAAAAACACACACAAAAATCCCTAGCTCCTAGCGTTGGGTAACCATCACTCGATACTTGCCGTGGTTCGCATCAGGAAAAGGGGATTAGCTGTCCAAGGATCTGCACGCGGGTGGAAGAGAATAAATGGGGGACATGGGAAAAACCTGCTTCGATCTGCAGCCCTGCACAGACTTGGTGGCGAGGTAAACGCCGCCGACGACCACCGTCTTCGCCGTCCCTCCCCCCAAGCCGCCGCCCTCCACGCCATCGCGCCGCTTCTCCTCTTCCCTCCCGCCTCGCTCGGTAAGACTTCCTCTCTCTATTCTCTACTGTTTCAAATGGCAGGTGTCTCACGGGGACTCGCTCGCGCTGTCAAAAAGGCGAATAAACAACGGGCAAAAAAAAACCCACAACACTTCAGGCCGCGAAACAGAGCGGGCCGCGAAACAACCCAACAAAAAAACACAGCAGGCCGCGAAACACAGAGACAAGCTCCACATCGCGAGGCGAAAAAAACAAGGCAAACACGAATCTTAACACAACGGATCCAACGGACACGAACGTGACTGAGATTTAAGTAAATCTCAGGCGACTGATATCTAGCAAATCCGATATATGTAATGTGGTCGACGAACACAAATAGCCGAGGGATCCCGTTAAATTTATTTAAAAGCTTTGCACTTGTGCCCGGATACAAGTCATCCTACAGTCCTCCTCACGCCATGGCCTCCCCCGGAGCCGGAGGTGGGACGGACTGCTATCTCCAGCGATGGTTTCTGCGACCAGATGGACGGGCGGCACTGCATGTATCGGCACGGTGTTGTTCTCTTCCCCTGCACGCTGCCTAATTGTTCAGAGGCGTTGGAGATGGAGATTTGTTCAGCTTGGGATTTGGGAGGGCATGGCACTAGCACTTCAGCGGTTGAGGAGAACAATGTTTCCGATACTATCTGAAACAACAACGGCAATACGATCAAGCGATCATGGTTATAAGCCATGACCCAACAAAAGAATCAGTACGAAGGCATCAAGGCAAGACACAGATTACAAGAAACAACAGAGCTGGCTGATGAAGGCCGGCCTAATGATACAGTACATACTTAGCGGCAGTGCCAAGGAACAATAATTGGGCATGCAAATCGACCAGGTGAAGACCAATGAGTGGGTTCAGTGCTTATCTGAAAAAAAACCGGTCTAATCATCTACCCGTAGCATCATAATTTACATGCAGGTTGTTACTTTCTAACACAACCGATCGAGCGTAGACCATTAATCTACAGAACTGAGCGTAGCTTTAGTACAGGGTGAGAAGTTCTTAATTTCCCTGGTGTTGATCCAGATGCCAGGCATGTTCTGCTGGCCGGCTACTGCCCTATGCGCTTCACAGCTGCACAAGGAAACCTGATAGTGAAGATTCTTTGGATCATAGGATTCCTATTTGAGACCGTACTTCTTTCCTCTCCTTCACCAAATGTGCAAATCTCGGTGGTTTCCATCATTCGAGTGCCACCTGCAAAAGATTGCCATAAAAACTGTGGACTGTATATTTAATTTATGTTTAGGCGCATACAAAGCAAACTATACTAGCAGTCTACAGAAACCATCCACCGGATGATGTAGTCATATGCCGCCAATGGCTAGAAGATAGCCGCTAATGAAACGGAGTACTGGCTATCTTGCCTGCTGGCCTTGGTAAGTGTATACTTTGCCATTTTGATTTAGGATTGGCCGGGGATAACTAAGGCCCAGTGGTGATTACTCTCTATAAAGCTTTTTAGTTCACGGGATTCTGAATACGTAAAAATATTAGAATAGACAAACGTAGAATACATGTTATGTCAATGCTTGATGGTTAGTGCTTATGTGAGAGTTACTGTAATCACAAGCCAACTTCCCTCCACGCAGGCAGAGCCTGTCCCAGATAACATACACATGGTACACTATAGCCTAGCTAGTTTTGCCAGCCCGCCAGCAACTTGGTTGCAGGCTTGCAGCTCCTGCTGAGTGCTGACAGAGATAAAACACATTGTCTCTTCTTCATCAATTCTTGACTCAGGCCTCAGGGCAAGCACAGCGTGAGTTGATGCTAAGACGGTAAGACCTACACTGGATACTAAGAAAAATAAATACTCAATATGTCCACAAATAAGTGTATTTTAGATTTTGTTCTAAGTCAAATAAAATTATAGTTTGATCAACCTTAACAAAAATTATAAGGTGAGCAGTCTTGTTATGATGAACAATTGTATTGTGTGGTTTCTAAAGGGTTGGGCTAAAAATCAAAGTGGCAAATGTAAGAAAGAAGAGTGAATTCCACTTTTTACCCCCTAGTTATGTATTTGTGACACTAATTACCCCATCTAATATAAGATCATTTAGGTTACCCATTTTACAAACTTTGGAATCTCTTTTTCGGATACATGTTCGTTGGCAAAGGTGTGAAGTGATGATTGAGACTCTAAAATGCCAAAACAACGATATGAAACTGAATACATGGTGAAGAGAAGGACGAACATTATCATCGATGACCCACTCCGATCTTTGCATGTTTTGACGTACCACATAGACCTACCATTCCGGCATATTCTAACGAATTATGCAGAACATCAAAATGAGGTAAAATCATATTCAAATTTTGTTATATGGTGTATTTATGATTTTGTCTCACTAAATGGGGTAATAAGTGTCACAAATACACAACTGTGGGGTAAAAAGTGGAATTCACTCTAGAAAGAAAAGGAGAATCTGCTGAAAATTATTGATATGCTTGATATAAAGGCAGAGAGCGTGCCTCTATGTGCAGCCGAAAATGATGCCTTGAGAAATGCTAATAATCGCATAAATCAATTGTGTCGAGATGAGGAAACAAAAGCAAAGGTTAAACATATTCAGGGGGTTGAAATAATACGAACAGGACGAAGGAAAGATTTATATAACTGAATACTATAAAACGTTATTTAGGACGCCGGTACCAAAAAAAATCTGAGCATGAAAATGAGATACTTACATCTGACTTCTCTATGGAGGAGGTGCATGTAGCTATTTCGGAGATGGAACTCAACAAGGCACCCGGACCGGATGGGTTCCCGACTGAGTTCTATCAAACCTTTTGGGAGGTAATTAAAGACGATTTTATGGGTCTGTTTGTTCAGCTTCAACAAAGGACTTTGCCACTGTTCAAGGCTTCAAGCTTAACTTCGGGGTTATCACTATTTTAACCAAAAAGGAAAATGCGGTTCAAATCCAAAAATATAGACCAGTATGCCTACTCAATGTGAGTTTTAAGATTTTTACAAAAGTAGCTACAAATCGAGTTACGAGAATTGCTCATAATGTGATTAGACCTACTCAAACAACATTCATGTCAGGCCGTCATATTCTAGAAGGAGTTGTAGTGCTCCATGAGATTATACATGAACTACACAGAAAGAAAATGGATGGTATCATATTTAAAATTGATTTTGAGAAAGAAAATGGATGGTATCATGTTTAAAATTGATTTTGAGAAGGAGTATGATAAGGTTAAATGGCCCTTCCTCCATCAGGTAATGTGTATCAAAGGTTTTTCACCTAAGTTGTGTGAATGGATCATACAATATATATATCCAAGGAGGAAGTGTTGGGGTTTGAGTTAACGATGATATAGGACATTATTTCCAAACTAGAAAAGGGCTTCGGCAAGGAGACCTGCTATCCCCGATGCTCTTTAATATTGTTGCGGATATGTTAGCTATTCTCATGCAAGGGCAAAAGAGTATGGTCAAGTTGGGGGACTCATATCTCATTTAGTTGAGGGAGGTATCTCCATTCCGCAATACGTAGATGATACGATAATTTTTATGGAGCATCATATGGCTAAAGCGGGTGAACATGAAATTATTTCTCTGTATCTTTGAGCAACTTTCTAGGCTCAAAATAAATTTCCACAAGAGTGATTTTTTTGTTTTGGGAAGGCAAAAGAGGAGGAGACTCGGTATACGCAAATATTTTGTTATGAATCTGGTTCTCTTCCTTTTAAAATACTTAGGTGTACACCATTACAAAAACAATTGCTC
This sequence comes from Puccinellia tenuiflora, assembly GCA_012064385.1. NCBI lineage: Eukaryota > Viridiplantae > Streptophyta > Magnoliopsida > Poales > Poaceae > Puccinellia > Puccinellia tenuiflora. Next base: position 205,458 of record QRDG01001224.1, on the reverse strand, counting down.
AATTCTGAGTGGTATCCAGTCAAATGTCATTTCGAAGGTAAACTCAGCTGTTGGAAGGTTAAGATGCTCACATATGGATATCGTCTTGTGTTAGTTAATTCTGTGTTAACTAGCCTACCCATGTTTATGTTGTCTTTTCTAGAAATACCTAAAGGGGTTAAGAAGAGACTAGACGTCTATCGTTCTCGTTTCTTTTGGCAAAGTGACAAGAATAAAAGAAAATATAAATTAACAAAGTGGAATATTATTTGCAGACCAAAAGATCGGGGAGGTTTAAGAGTTGTATTAGAGCTAAAAATAAATGTTTACTCAACAAATGGTTGTTTAATAAACTATTAAAGGAGGAAGGGGTGTGGCAGGAGTTGTTACACAACAAATATGTTTCTACTAAAACTCTAGCCCAAGTTGAGGTAGACCTACTGATTCTCCATTTTGGAAAGGCCTTACGACGGTTAAAGATGAGTTCTTTAATAGAAGCTTTTTTAAACTTGGGGACGGCCGTATTATCAGATTTTGGGAGGATACTTGGCTAGATGACAGTCCACTTCACAATCAATACCACTCTTTGTATAATATCACGTAACGGAAAAATGTTTCCGTTGATGATGTCCTTTCTAGTTCCCCTCTGAATATGAGTTTCAGAACGACATTAATTGGGTATAAATGGGACTCGTGGGCTCATCTATGCCTGGCGGTAAATCTATTGGGTAGTTCTCTGTTAAATCCTTGTACGAAAATTTGATGAATGGGCATACTAGATATCTACGCATGTATCTTTGTAAACTTAAAATACCACTCAAGATAAAAGTTTTTATGTGGTTTCTTAACAGAAAAGTGGTGTGCATGAAAGACAACCTTGCTAAAAGAAGATGGCAAGGATGCACAAAGTGTTCTTTTTATGGCTCGGAGGAGACAGTAGAACACTTGTTCATATCTTAGACTTTTGCAAAATTAGATTGGCGCATTGTCTATTGCACTTATAATATTCACCACCGGCGAATATTATTAATATGTTTGGTCATTGGTTGAATGTGATAGACACAAAGACTAAGGCTAGAATTCGCATTGGAGTTTCAGCTATTTGTTGGTCAATATGGAATTGCAGAAACAATCTTGTTTTTAATAAGACGCAGAATTTTCACGTTTTGCAGGTTATCAACATGGCTGCTCATTGGCTCATTAGATCCAGCTATGCGATTTTCTCCTTCCCCAGGACCAGAGTGACCTTATGTTACTAGTTGTATACGACTTCTGACGGTCACTCAGGATATATTCAGCCAAGCTTCGTGACAGCATATTAGCCGATTTAGGGATGCCTAGTTGCTATATGTGGTCAATTTTTTGTTGGTTGATACATGTGTTCATGAAGGGTTTGTTACATAGAAAAAAAATTCCTACGAAACAAGCGGAAGAAACCCAACAGATCTAGATCTATTAGATGAAGGTAGCAAGTATTAGATCAAATATACTAACCCTCGAAGAACGAACAAGAACGTTTTGTCGATGCAGGGGTTGGTCTGTCGATCCCCGCAACTAGACTTATCTAGTCGCGAGAAGATGTATTATCCGATCCGAGATCCAATCCGATGAAGCGCCGCACGAGCAGCACCTCCACGGTATCCACATATTCAGCTTGATGTAGACTTCTTCTCCTTGATCCCGCAAGCAAGGAAGAAGTGTCTCGCAAGAATCCAGCAGCACGACGGTGTGGTGGTGGAGAAATTTCGCCAAGCGGCTGCGTGAAGAGAGGAGGGAGAAGGGGGACGGCTAGGGCATCAAGGGGTGACATCCCAATGAGCCCTCCCCCTCTATATAGGCAGGAGGGAGGTTTGGGGCGCAGACCAGCCCTCCTAGGGCCCGGCTGCTTGGAGGAAAAACTCCCCCCAAGTAAAATCCGTATTTTCTAGGAATTATATCTTATCCCTTCTTATCTCTTGATTTAAATGGCTTTGTCCTTATCCAGCCGCATGGGCCTTATGGGGCTGACACATGGGCCCTCCCACTAGTCCATGTGGACCCACGTGGTAGGTGGGCCCCACCGTGGGACCCTCGGAAACCTTCTAGAACATTTCGGTACTCTACCGAAATTCCCGAACTTTTCCGAAACCCTAAAATCAACTTGCCTTATATGAATCTTTACCTCCGGACTCTTCCGGAGCCCCTCATGATATCTAGGATCTCATACGAGACTCCGAATCAAGATTTGATTACACCATCTACTTATCTCACTAAAGCCCTAGCTACATCGAAGCGCTAAGTGTGTGACCCTACGGGTTCGAAAACATGTAGACATGGTCTAATCAATAACCAATAGCGGGATCGGGGATGTCCATATTGATTCCTACACATTCAGCGAAGTTCTTTTCGGTTGAACCACGATGTCAAGGATTCAATTAATCCCATATACGATTCCCTTTGTCTCACGATATATCATTTGCCCGAGATTCGATCGTCGGTATCGCCATACCTAGTTTAATCTCGTTACCGGCAAGTTCTCTTTACTCGTTCACATAGAATAGGATCTCCGTGACTAACCACTTAGCCACATGCTTGCAAGCCTTAGGATGCTATACTACCGAGAGGGGCCCAGAGATACCTTCTCCGTCACACGGAGGGACAAATAAATACCATCAGAGATACCTGAAAGCCATCTTTATAATCACCCAGTTACGAAGTGACGTTTGATGTCCACACAAAGTATTCCTCCGGTAAACGGGAGTGACACAATCTCATGGTCTAAGGAAACTATACTTGACATATGATAAAAGCCATAGCAATCAAACTAAATGATACGATCAAATGCTAAGCTTTAATTTGGGTATGTCCATCATATCATTCTCCCAATGATATGATTCCGTTATCAAGTGACTTTAACAAGTCCATGGTTAGTAAACCTTAACCATCTCTTGACTAACGAATTAGTCTAGTAGAGGCATACTAGGGACGCAGTGTTTGTCTATAATCCACACAAGTATCAATGTTTCCAATTAATACAATTATAGCATGGGAATAAACATTTATCATAAACATGAAATATTAATAATAACTACTTTATTATTGCCTCTAGCGCATATTTCCAACAGTTCAACCTTATGTGATGCATGATTTTGTAAACTTTGATACTATGACTTTGTAATAAAAAGTTGTGTGCATCGCTTGATGCAGAGGCCGGGGTACATCCCCATTTGAGAAGCATGAATGGTAGCCACCTTTCCAAAACTGTTGAACCCGTATGGTCCTGGTGTCTTATTCTTTGTCGTTTACAAATTAGCTTCATACACCTCTTTCTCAACAAAATGTGTTGTAAGCATTTTATTTTCTTCCAAGAGATATTGGTAGCATTTTGTTTGTCTACAATTTTTATATTTTTCCCGGTGAATTGCAAGGACACATTGTCAACATTTCAATATGAACTGTGGACTAATTTTCAGGGGTATTCAACCAAGAGCTTTTGAGAGTCAATAACTAAAGCAGAACTGAAAGGGGAATTGGCATACCAGATCAACCGTGGCTCACTCTCTCCACCTGACCACCTCCACTCTTCCCTTCCAAGTCCACGATGAGATGGAGAACCCAACAACTCCTCGCCGCCATGTCTCAAGCAAAGCAAACACTGACACTATTGACACCAGTATTATAGCTAGTATTAAACCACCTCACACACTCCACGCCGAGAAAAACTGAGCAACTCCCCTGCACGGCGTACTGTTCCATTCCTCCTCTTCTTCCTCCTTCAACGCCACCACCCTCCAAATCTCTCCGCAATAACTAATGACTGCCCTGCACACGTAGTACTAGGTACAACACCTCAAGCTGCTCGATCGTCTGCCATGCCACTCCACTCCCACGTCCGCCGCCTCCTTCTCCTGCTGCTAGTTCTCTCCGCCTCCGCCGCCGACTCTGCCTCCTCTTCTTGCGGCGGCGACGACGCGGCCATCGTCGCGGCCGCGTTCCGCCACGTGCGCAACTTCCCGCCGCAGAGCGTGCCGGCATGCGCGCCGCTCCGGGAGCTCCGCCTCCCGTCGCGGAACCTCACGGGCGCCGTCGCGTGGGCGGCGCTCGCGAACCTGTCCGCCCTCGCCGCGCTCGACCTCTCCGGCAACGCGCTCCGGGGCGCCATCCCCGGCGGGTTCTGGCGCGCGCCGTCGCTCCGCTCCGTGGACGTGTCGCGGAACCAGCTCGGCGGCTGGCTGCGGGTCGACCCGAACCCGGGGCTACGGTCCCTCAACGTGTCCGGCAACCGCTTCACCGGCGTCGCGGGCCTGGACGGCCTCGCGGGGCTCGACGCGCTCGACGTGTCGGCGAACAGGATCCGCGCGATGCCCCAGGGGCTGAGGCGGCTGGCGCGGCTGAGCCGGATCGACATCTCCGGGAACGCGATGCAGGGGAGGTTCCCCGGCGACTTGCCGCCGCTCGGTGGGGTCCGTTTCCTGAACGTGTCGTATAACAATCTGTCCGGCGCCGTGAACGCCAGTGCCGTCAAGAAGTTCGGGCCGTCGGCGTTCGTGCACGCCGGCAATGCCTCGTTAGTGTTCTCAAACGACTCCATTGCGCCGCCACGGAGGGCGCCACCACCGTCGCCGTCGCCGCCGCCACGAGGACCAAGTAGAAAGAAGGATCCCGCGAGGTCGACGGCAAAGAGCACGTCAACGGAAACGAAAGGAAAGAAGCATCTGGGCGTGGTCGCCGTGGCGCTGGTGTGCGGGGTGGCGTCGGTGATCGTCCTGCTCTGCTTAGTCGGATCCGTGGCGTGCGGGGTACTGAGGCGCAGGAAGAGAAAGAACGGAGACAAGGAGGCGGAGGGGAAGAAGGCGCAGTGGGGAGATAACGAGGAGGAAGAAGAGGTGGGGGTGCCTGCCGCAGCGGCAAAGGGCGGGGCTTCCGCCGCGCCGGTGGTGCTCTTCGAGCGGCCACTCGTGGAGCTGACGCTCGCCGACCTCGCCACGGCAACGTCCGGCTTTGGGCGCGAGTCCCAGCTCGCGGAGCGCGGCGGCCGCAGCGGCGCCGCGTACCGCGCCGTTCTGCCCGGAGACCTGCACGTCGTCGTGCGCGTCGTGGAGGGCCCGATGGCCGGGGTCGAGGAGGACGACGACGACCCGGCCGCCGCGGCCGCCACGTTCCGGGAGCTCGCGCGGTTCCGGCACCCGAACATACTCCCGCTCCTCGGCTACTGCATCGCAGGTTCGGTGCACCGATCAGATCAGATGAATTTTCGCCATAAAGTCTCTGCTGCGTGCTGCAGCTTTTGAAATTGAAATTCGAAGTCGGCTCATTTCATTTATTGCAGGGAGGGAGAAGCTGCTGCTGTACGAGTACATGGAGAAAGGCGACCTCCACCGGTGGCTGCACGAGCTGCCGGCCGGGCGGCCCGACACGGACGACGACGCCGGCGGCGGCGACATCTGGGAGGCGGCGGAGGACAAGCGGTCCATAACCGACTGGCCGACGAGGCACCGCATCGCGCTGGGTGTCGCCCGGGGGCTCGCGTTCCTGCACCAGGGGTGGGCGGGGTCGGGCCGGGCGGTGGTGCACGGCCACCTGGTCCCCGCGAACGTCCTCCTGGGCGACGACCTGGAGCCAAGGATATCCGACTTCGGGCGCCTCGGCGGCGGCGAGAATGAGGAGGAGGAGGCGACGGCGGAGGGGGACGTGTACGGGTTCGGCGTGCTGGTGCTGGAGCTGATGACGGGGCAGGGGCGGTGGGACGAGGCGTCGGTGAGCTGGGCAAGGGGGATCGTCCGCGACGGCAAGGGCCTGGACATCGTGGACCCGCGGGTGGCGGCGGCCGGGCCGGAGGCGGAGCGGGAGATGGTGGAGTGCCTGCGGGTGGGGTACCTGTGCACGGCGCACTCGCCGGACAAGCGGCCGACGATGCAGCAGGTCGTGGGGGTGCTCAAGGACATCAGGCCTGCTGCAGCTCGTGCGCTCGACGGTGGCGATGATGCATGATGCCGTGCGGTGCCAAGTGTGCCCGATTGTCAGCCACGAACACATGCCGTCGCTCGAGTACATGATATGAACACATCGCAACCTTTGTCTGTACAATGTTCATGATTGTAAACAATTTTCCTCGCCGGCAGGCAACAGTTTGAATTCAGAACCTTTTTTCTCGTGTTGCTTGGGGTCTTCATTGCGTTGGCAGGAACAGGAACAGTTCGTATTTTAACTGCGGGCCGCCATGTTTCCCGCCATTTAATTGCAAAAGCTTACACTGCATATCGCCCTGACCAGATCGAATCATTCATAAACATTCAGAGCTTCCCCGCTTACTGTCACTGGTGCTTGATCGTATGTGCGTGTGGAATCCATGTGGGGTACAAAAGGTGAGATCGAGATCGAGAAGCGTCATCAGCGTACGAGCAATGGTGCTCACACGACCCTGCTTTCCAAGGAGTATGGCGTAGTAGCAAAGATATTGCTAAACTAGCAAAAGGGAATGTAAAACAAGGGTTAGTGGAAGGGAATGCGAGGTTGTTAAGCCTAGGAGTCATAGACAGAGATCTCACTGGGGTTGGTTACCGGCCGGCCAGGGGGACCTCATCTCCTTTTGGCCTTTTAGGTTTGTGAGTACTACTGAGAGTACAACAAGAGTCAAAAGGGTCTCGATCTTGTCGCGTTGCCGCCAAATCGTTGTGGGGAGGCTGCCCGCGGCAGTTCAGATCAGCGTTCCTATGTGGGTTTCGTTGGCTTGCTCCCACCGAGCTGGCCACCGGTACCACCCGGCAAACAGTGGCAGGCACCTCTGTCACGATGTGGATGTGGTAGGAGTAGGACGTAGTTTTGCAGACTGATCTTTTTATGTGTATGTATAATTGTATATTCTTAAGGGTAAACTTGCCTCGATTACATATATTCATGGCCTGAGCTCTCAGCAAGGTAAGGTCGGACGGCCACCCTGTCTTGATTTTTGACGAAGACATTCAGATATACGTTTTTTTTTTCCGAACAATTTGAGTTGTTGTACGTAAAAATCAGACCCCGCATGAAAAAGTAATGTTTGTCTTAGTCAATATTACACAAAACCGATTCCGAACCGAAAAAAAGGGACAAGGTCTAGCCTAGTCTAGTCGGAAATTAATTGTTTCTCTTTACAATAGCTAGTCCTTAGTCTAACAATTCCGACTCTAAACAATGTCTTAGGTGGGTATTTTAGTAGCACTTGAAAGCATTTTGGCCAGCTTGTAGGAGTGGTCGAAACTCGAAACTAACTTCAGGATATGTGATGGCTTATGTTTGATGATATTTTAAATTTGCATATTTATTTATCTAAAAAAATAATTGTATTAGTTAATTCGATTTTTTTTTGTTAACAATGTGAGGACATTTTTGCTCCGTTCAAAAAATGATGGTTAAGAGCTCACTTGGAAGATGTAAATCTACGCTGAAAATGGCAACATAATCCTATGCTTGGTGAAATGGTAACAAAATGGGGAAATCCAAGAAAAGGATAGTACACCAGATCACTGTTTATTGTTTTCGCACTATGGTCACCTTCTGTGTTGCTATAGACTATATTATTATAGATTTTGATCATCGCTTAAATAAGCGATCTTTACAGTTGCTTCAGAACTTCTGTTATCTTAAATATACTGCAGGGTTTTCTTAAAAAAACTTGTCTTGTATTTAATACAACTTGTCTGACGAATATTTTTTTGACAAAATGTCAAGGCGTTTCCATTGTTGCAATAAAATACAAGACGAGATGTCGAACCGATCACTATATTATATCAATAAACCAAATCAAAGTGGTATACAGGTTCTCATATTGATGACTTTACTTTTGAAAGAACATGTTCCAAATGTGGGAAATCAATCCAAAGGATTGACCAGAAATTCATGTGATTCAGAAATTCGGAAGGAGAGTTCATCCTAACTTAATGACATACAATACATTTGTGCCCTTCAAGCCACGTGCAGTTGTTGTCTAAAGTGAATTTTGATGATATTTAATTAATTAGTCAAATACACAACTATTTATTCTAACTACTCCTTACCATGGGGATGGGGGCAATTGCCCCCCCCCCCCCCCCCTCTCTCCACAAATGATCCTAATTAAGCAGTGATATATGTCCACCATAGCTAAATTTTGAACCGCCCTTCGCCAATGCATATATTTATTTCTCGGCCAACCATTGATAATTATCAATTCAAGATTTTCTCCTCCTTATGTAATTGCCGGATGCTAGTGTAACAGCCCCAGCTTTGTACTGAAAAATACGAAGAATTTTTCCACTTTTTGCATTCTTGTTTGCATCATGGCATGCATATGAAATTTGCTACTTCTAACAATCAACGTATGCAAGCAATTAAAATGGGGAAGCAAACTTCCCAAACATCCAAACCAATGCAATTGCTTAACTTGGCAAACAAATCATTCTTGGACTTCCAAATTGTTAGGAAGTTCCAAGTTTACATTTTATAACAACTTCTCCAAATCCAAATATTGCCAACAATAAATGAATTGGAGAATTCAAATTGGTTCAATAAAAACTCTATTTTTGAAACCAAGCTAAACCTTTCCAAAAATTTAAAATAAAATCATGGGGAGCTTCCATATTATTCTGAGAGCCTCCATGAATATTTTTACTATTTTTGGAAGTGCTTAAGTGCTCCAAATAAATGCATTTTGCAATTTATCAAAAATGATCAAATTGCAATACTATGAACAAATGTGAATCTAAACAATTTATTTTGGAACACCAATTTTTGTGGAGCTTCCTCAGGTTATGGGAAGCCTACATGATTTTTTCAAAAATTTGTAAAAATGGTTAAATGGCTCAATTAAATAGCTACAACCCTACTGGTTTTATTTGAAAAGAAAACAAAGGGAAAAGTTTAAAAATCTGACAACAGGCCCCCCTGTCATCCTCTCCCTCCCCTTCTTCTCACTGTGCCGGGAGTGGCACTGGCGCCATGTCGCGCCGCTCACCTGCTCCCCCACGCGCCGTGTCTCCTTGGTCACGGACCCGCATGAGGCCGCCCACTTGCACCCGCACTCCTCTCCCCTCCCCGTTTTCCGGATCGTCGAACCCTAACCCTAGCTCACCTCCACCGCTGTGAAGCCGACGCCGACCACCGAGCCTTGCCGTTGTCAGAGGCTCCCCCGAGCGAATCGAAGCGGGGGAATGTAACAGCCCCAGCTCTGTACTGAAAAATACGAAGAATTTTTCCACTTTTTGCGTTCTTGTTTGCATCATGGCATCCATGTGAAATTGAAATTTCTAACTATCCATGTTTGCAATCAACTAAAATGGGGAAGCAACCTTCCCAAGCTCCCACACCAAATGCAATTACTTAACTTGGCAAACAATCATTCTTGGACTTCCAAATTGTTTAGGAAGTTCCAAGTTTACCTTTTTAACAAATTCTCAAATTCCAAATATTGCCAAATGAGAAATGAATTTGAGAAATCCAAAATTGGTTCAATTCAAATGCTATTTTTGAAACCAAGCTAAACCTTTCCAAAAATTCAAACTAAAGTTATGGGGAGGTCTATTACTATGTTGGGAGCCTCCCTGAATAATTTCATTATTTACGGAAATACTTAAGTGCTTCAAATAAATGCATTTTGCAAATTATCAAAAATGACCCTATTGCAACAATATGAATATTTCTGAATTTAAACATTTTATTTTTGAAGCCAAACTTTTTGTGAAGCTTCTACCTGTCAAGGGAAGGCTTTATAAATTTTTGTAGATTTCATAAAAATGTTTAAGAGCCCCTATTAAATTCACTAAACTGCTATTCGACCAGTTTGTAATTACAGAAAGTTGAGACAGGGGGTTTTGCGAATTTCCTCTTCTTCCCTCCCTCACTGTGGCGCCAGGGCGCCCTGGCGCCATGCCGCGCTGCCGGCCGAGCTGCCCCGCGTGCTGCCGTGGCCCCCTGGGAATAAGGAGATGCCGTCGTCGCCCACCTGCTTCCCTCATTCTCTCCTCCCCGTTCCTCCCCCTTTTTCCGGATCGAGACCAACTCAGCTCCCCGCACTGACCTCCGCGGAGACATCGACGTCGCCGTCAAATTTCCGCCACTCGGAGCCTCCCCGGAGCGAGCCGATGCCTCCCTCTCCTCCGTCGTGTCCTCCTCTCCCTCCCCACCGGCGGAATCGAGCTGGGGACGCTCGACTCGTCGCCGGCATCCTCGACTTCCCCGCCTCGGCCTCGCTCCGCCGGTCTGATTTTTCGTCGACGCCGACCAAGCCCGCGTGCTCAGGGTGAGTTTCCCGTTCTTTTGCGCGCTTTCCCCGCTTCCCCTCTCCCTCTCGCCGTCGTTCTGCCGCCGGCCACCGTTGCCGTGCGCCGGCCTGGGAACCGGCCCGGCCGGCCGGGAGGCCGGAAGCCTCGGTCGCTTGCCCGGCCTGGGCGTCGGCCTGGGCCGGCCAGAAGGCCGGCTGGCTCGGATGGTGGCCCGGCCTAGCGCCCGGCCTGGGCCGGCCAGGAGGTCGGCATCCTCTGGACCGTGACCGGCCTGGTGCCCGGTCTAGGCCGACCAGTGGGCCGGTCGCCTCAGGCACCAGGCCGGCCTTGAAACCGGCCTGGGCCGATCTGGAGACCGGCCCCTATAGTAAAAATAGTAAAATAAAATAAATTAAATAAATTGATAACTATTTAAATATTGGTTCAAATTTAGCGAATGATATACCAAACTGTTCAGAAAAACAAACCCTACCTGTTGGTATCATTGTAACAATCTTCTGAATCAATATTTTTGCTGTTTATTAAGAATTACTAAAATGGCATAAATAATACCTAATTTGGGAAAATCATAAATTCGATAAATATTTAACCAAAAATTATGAATAAAATATCAAAATGATCAGTGCTTCAAATGCTAACAAACCATGCAATTATCAAATGATGATCACAAGTTTTATTTGAAGTTATTCTTTAAATGTTTAAACAAATTAAATTCAAATAATCATTTAATTCACTATTTATTCATCGGTACTTGGAAATTCACAAATGAGGTACCAAACTGATCGGAAGAATAAAACCTTTGTAATCATGTCATGTTCATGCATATTTGAGCCATTTCTTAGCAATGTAATAAATTATAAGCAAAGCAGTCACCAAGGTAAATATGGGGTTGCTTCCAAATAATTGTAATAATTATTGGGCACTCCATTTAATATTGTTAGTTAAATCATATGACGATATCTTTGCATAAATTTGACATGTCATCATGATTGTGCATTGCACCTTGGCTTCGTGTTATTTATTTGTTCCTTTGTTATTATTTTTGGGTATCGATAGGTTCCGGAGTGGAGGTTAACCCTACCTACCCCGACGAGCCGTACTACACGCCCCAGCAGCAAGGCAAGAGATAACCTAATCTTCTTGGCATCTAGCATCCTATTGCTTTTATAAACTTATTTTATCCACTATAATATTGCATGCGATTCCAATGACAATTTTGGTCAATGCTAGATTATCCTATGTATGCATGTCTTCCCCTGAACCAATACATGTATCCCTACCTATGAAACCTAGGTTTGATGTGTTGGCCGGAGACAAGAATATAATTGTTGTATTTATATGCTTAGCCATGCTTAGTCGAATGCTAGTTATGTCCGTTGATTAAATTCCATAATGATGATGTTGATGGAATGATTCGGGCATGGTGGTTACTTGTGGTACCTTAATTAAAATGCTAAGAAGGCTTGGATGAGTTGCCATCGGGGATGGTGTTTTTCCTCATTCTTGCCCCTAGGTGCGAGTTCTTTACCTCTTGAACCAAGACGAGCGTGCTTCCATTGGTGGGAGTATGGGCTCCTTACTGACTGAATAATTTGTGAGGGGCTTGTCAAGGGTCCTCTAGTTTGCTATTTCCATTTGCGCGTGAGTTGTGTGGGTGGAAAAGAAACGATGAGGACGGTGGTGTTTAGGATGTGGCCGCGGGGCAGGGCGTTGGAGGCGTTGAACCTGTCCTTCCGCACACTGATGGTCCTTGAGTAAGCCTCATGCAATGTAAAGGTCTAACCACGCCCACTCACCGGCCTTCCCCGGAAGAGGGCCAATCAGGTGAGCCGGACGGTAACAATGGGTAAATTAGTACACCCATGCAGGGTTAAATCTTTTCGAAAAGCCGTGTCCGCGGTTATGGACGACTTGGGAATAGACGATAAGATCATAGAGAACATTTTAACCTAATTAATTTGGCAGCTAGAGGTTGCATAATCAACGTGTGGTAAAGGTTCATTTCCTCAAGGGTGATTCGAGGGAGTGCCTTGATGGAGATGACAGATGTTTTGGCTACAAGTTGGTTCGGCGAGAACCGAAGATGAAAGTTACTCTCTTACCCCTTTTTGGAAAACATTCTGAGTAGATGATGCTATGGGTCTTTATGTCTTTTAAAAAGGAAAACTAGCTTTATGCAAATTAACTACATATACAGCTTTAGAGTCTCCGTCAACATTGGGCCTATATCGCCCTACTAAACTTGCGAGTACGTCGTACTCAGTCTCTCTTTGCTGTCTTTATTATTCGTTTCAGAGGAGGACGACACCGAGCACACAGGTGGGTTCTTCGTGGACGTCGACGAGTAGTTCGGGGTTCCCAGGTGGCAGCTTGGCACCGTGGAACAAGCTGGCTGGGTTGTTTATGTGTAGGCCTCTTAGGCCCTATATTTGGATCTTGTTGTACTAGACAACACTACTTCGCTTCCGCATGATGTACTGATGGGTCGGTGACCCCTTTTGTGTGTAAATATTTGTATCTTTCTCATATATGAGTTGTTATATGAATCTTTGTGTTGTAGAGTCTGTGATGTGCCAGTTGTTCCACAAGTCTTGATCTCTCAACTATACATGATAGCTATGTCTGAGCTTATGGCATGATTGAAGTTTTGCGAGCCGATGATCCATTCCGAGCACGCCTGCCAAAGGTTTTGGCCTGGGATTGGTAACCCCAGTAACCTTCGATTGTGTAGCATGACCGGTTGCACAAAGCTTCATTGTATAGTTCTGGGGTCGGGGCGCTACAAGTTGGTATCAGAGCAGGACTGCCTGTAGGAAACCCTTTCTATTGGTCGATGTCGAGTCTAGTTTGAAAATTATTTATAACCTAAAAATGAGTTGTGAAAACCTTCTTAGGATTCTTTTTACTCCTCATTGAACTCGCTCTACTCTGATCTCTTATCTCTATTTTGTTTTATGCTTGGTGTCGAAGTTTAGGTTCTCGGGGTTGGGTTCTACCGTCCAGTGTTTATCTCGAGTCAGTTATTTCCGTTTGCTATCGCCGCGATGACGTAATGTCACCCGTGGTTGCCTAAATATGTTTGTGCCATCTCTAATCTCTATATCTGGAAGGAATCTTTTGATCTATCTTAAATGCCCGGATGTGTTTCCTAACTATGTCATTGTTCCAATCTTCAGAATGGCTCCTACCAGTCGTGGGGGACAAAGCAATCCTGAGTCACCGCCGCCACCCTCAATGGCGGAGGTTCTGATGGCCATTGAGCAAAACCGTCTGCGCAACGAGCTTTTGCTCGAGCAGCTGGTGCAGCAAGGGGCCAGGAGGAACAAGGACTGCAACACTCTCACCGAGTTCTTGCGGTCCCAACCTCCCACATTCTCTGAAGCTAAAGAGCCACTTGATGCGGATGACTGGCTGCGGGCTCTCGAGCGCAAGTTCGCCGCCTTGCACATTCCGGTGGCGGAGCAAGTCAACTTCGCCACCTACCTGCTGAATGGAGCCGCCGGCTCTTGATGGGAGTGCCACGTGTCAATGTTTGACGCTGGCCATGTCTTCACTTGGGCGGAGTTTCGCACCGCCTTCCGTGCGGCCTACATCCCCCAGCCTATTATGGACCTCAAGAGGAGGGAGTTCCTGGACCTGACCCAGGGACGCATGGACGTCCAAGCCTATGGGCGGGAGTTCAACCACCTCTCCCGTTACTCCCCTCGGGACGTGACGAATGACGAGGACAAGCAATACCTGTTCCGCAAGGGGCTCGCACCTCGGCTCCGATACGAGCTCCTGACTTTCAAGTTCCAGTCCTACCAGGAGCTCTACAACCAGGCTCTTACTATGGAGCAGGGTAGGAAGGAGCTGGAGGCTTCCAAGAGGCCAGCTCCCGTGGACAAGCCGAGTTCCTCTTCTATTGAGGGCAAGAAGCGCCGGGTCTTCGTGCCTTTCAGCGCGGTGCCACGTACTCCTTTCGCGCCAAGGCCCACCGGGTACTTGCCACCTCCGCCTTGCCCAGCTACTTCATCCTTGGGTGCGGCTGGAGGCGGCTTTCGACCTCGGCTGCCTGCATCACCGGGGCTCACTGGCTACAACTGTGGCCAGCCGGGTCACTTCTCCAAGGATTGTCCTGAGAAGGCGCCCGCTCCCTCCACACCAGCAGCCAAGGCTACGAGTGTCAGCCATGGACGACTGAACCACGTCTCGGCTGAAGGAGTTGAAGAGGACCCTAGTGTTCTCATGGGTACGCTTCGAATCAATGCATATCCAGCTTCAATTTTATTTGATTCTGGAGCATCGCATTCATTCATATCCATATCATTTGCACACAACCATCAAATCCCGTTTGAGAATATGGACTCCCTGCTAGTGGTTAAAACACCAGGGTCTCATTGGCAAACCAAGTGGGTTACTTCTGAGGTTCAGATTTCCATAGATTCAATACCTTTTCCATTCCAGTTGATAGCCTTGAAGTCAGAGGGTCTAGATGTTATTCTGGGCATGGACTGGTTAGTCAACTATCATGCCAACCTGGAATGTGCTGCCAAGACTATCACCGTGACCCACCCAACCTATGGGCAAGTGCATTACTGGTCCCCTGCATCCGCAGCGCCATCCGCTGCCACTCCTCTCTCTCCGGAGATCAGTCTGTATTTCATGGAAGGCATCACCCCGCCTGAGATGCATGAGATGAATGTCGTGTGTGAATTCCCCGACGTCTTTCCCGAAGAATTGCCTGGCATGCCACCTGATCAAAGTGTGGAGTTTGTCATTGAGTTGGTTCCGGGAACCACTCCAATTTCCAAAAGGCCCTACCACATGCCAGCGGAAGAGCTAACTGAATTGAAGAAGCAACTTGATGAGCTGTTGGAAAAAGAATTCATCCGACCGAGTAGCTCACCTTGGGGCTGCCCGGTCATCTTTGTCAAGAAGAGGGATACAAATGTTCCTCGGCTCGTTGTTGATTACCGCCCTCTGAATGCGGTAACCATCAAGAACAAATATCCTATTCCTCGAATAACTGACCTATTCAATCAGCTAGCTGGTGCAACGGTATTCTCTAAGATGGATCTGAGGTCAGGCTATCATCAGATCAAAATCAGAAAGGAGGATATTCCGAAGACGGCTTTCACTACCCGTTATGGGTTATATGAGTACACCGTCATGTCCTTCAGCCTCACAAATGCTCTGGCTACATTCATGAGGCTGATGAACTCCATCTTCCACGAGTACCTCGACAAGTTTGCCATAATTTACATTGATGACATCCTGGTCTAATCCAAAACCGAAGAAGAACATGCGGAGCATCTTCGACTAGTCTTGACCAAGCTTCGAGATCACCGCCTCTATGCCAAGTTCTCCAAGTGTGAGTTTTGGCTAAAGGAGCTCATTTTCCTCGGTCATTTGGTGTCAGCTGCTGGAGTAGCGGTGATACCTGACAAGATTCAGGCAATCCTGGATTGGCCAACTCCCAAGTCCGTCAAAGATATCCGAAGCTTCCTCGGGTTGGCGGGTTATTACCGCCGATTCATCGAGGGCTTTTCCAAGATAGCCAAGGCACTGACTAACCTCCTCAAGAAGAACAGACAGTTTGTGTGGTCAGACAAAGCTGAAGAGAGCTTCCAAACTCTCAAGGTTAAGCTCACTACCACGCCGGTGCTTGTCCTTCCTGACACCGACAAAGACTTTGTCGTCTATTGTGATGTCTCACTCCAAGGCCTGGGCTGTGTTTTGATGCAAGAAGGCCATGTTGTCGCCTATGCTTCCCTTCAACTCAAACCACATGAGCAAAACTATACAACTCATGATATAGAGCTTGCTACCGTGGTACATGCTCTGAAGCAATGGAGGCCCTACCTGTTGGGCAACCGTTGCGAGATCTATTCTGATCATCAAAGTCTGAAGTATCTTTTCACCCAGCCGGATCTAAATCTGAGACAGAGAAGATGGTTGGAATTACTCAAAGACTATGATGTGACCCTCAACTACCAGCCCGACAAGGCAAATGTCGTGGCGGATGCTCTGAGCCGCAAGGCCTATTGCAACACGTTGATGGTTGAAAAGGCCCAACCTGCCCTCCATGAGGAGTTTGCCCGTTTGAATCTGGAAATTGTTCCTTCCGATTTTCTGGCGAACTTAGAAATAAAATCCACTCTCGAGGATGAAATCAAGGCCGCCCAGCAACTTGATGCTGAAATCCTTGAAATCAAAGAGAAGATAGCTAATGGGAAGGCCAATTGTTTCTCTGTTGATGACAACGGGGTTGTTAACTTTGGCGACTGTCTAGTGGTGCCCAAGAGTGGGAACACAAAAGAGTTGATCCTCTCAGAAGCTCATGGGTCACCCATCTCCATTCATCCGGGTAGTACCAAAATGTACCAAGATCTTCGCCGTCAATTCTGGTGGTCTTGCATGAAGCGCGAGATCACCGAATATGTTGCTGAATGCGACGTCTGTCGCCGGGTGAAAGCTGAACATCAAAGGCCAGCTGGTACCGTTCGCCCCATAGCCATTACCGAGTGGAAATGGGATGAAGTTGGCATGGATTTCATTACGGGCTTCCCAAAATCCCAAAAAGTAAATAATGCCATCTGGGTCGTCATCGACCGTCTGTCCAAGGTCGCCCACTTTCTTCCGGTCCGTGATGATATTCGAGCAAGCCAACTTGCTAACTTGTATATGGCCCGGATTATTCCTTTGCATGGGGTTCCTTTGCGGATCATCTCAGACCGTGGTAGTCTATTTGTGTTCAAATTCTGGCAAAGCTTCCAAGAGGCTCTCGGAACCCGTCTCAACTTCAGCACAGCTTATCATCCTCAAACTGACGGTCAAACTGAAAGGGTGAACCAAGTTCTTGACGACATGCTTCGGGCATGTGTCATCTATTTCGGTAAGGGTTGGGAAAAGTATCTCCCCCTCGCCGAGTTCTCCTACAACAACGGCTACCAAGCCAGTTTGCAAATGGCTCCCTTTGAGGTTCTTTATGGACGGAAATGTAGGACTCCGCTAAATTGGTCTGAAACCGGAGAGAGGCCACTCTTCGGTCCTGATGTGATCAATGAAGCCGAGGAGAAAGTCCGTATCATTCGGGATAATCTCAAGGATGATCAATCCCGGCAGAAAAGCTACTATGACAAGCATCACTAGGAGGTTCACTATGAAATTGGTGACAAAGCCTACCTTCGAGTCTCTCCTCTCTGAGGCGTTCGTCGCTTCGGAATCAAGGGCAAATTGGCACCTGGCTATGTTGGCCCTTTCACCGTCCTAGCCAAGCGAGGAGATCTCTCCTATCAGCTCGAGTTGCCCTCCAACTTCCCGGATGTGCACGATGTGTTCCATGTCTCCCAACTCCGGCGTTGCTTCAAGGATCCAATCCATGGGGTTGATCATGAGGTGTTAGACATCCAAGAGGATTTGACATACCGTGAGCATCCTATCCGCATCTTGGATGAAGCGGAGAGGAAGACCCGCAACAAGGCTATCAAATTCCTAAAAATCTAATGGTCTAACCATTCCGAAGAAGAAGCGACTTGGGAGCGAGAAACTAGTCTTCGACAGGAATATCCCACATTCTTCTCTCAAGCCTGGAATCTTGGGACGAGATTCCTGTAAGGGGGGTAGAATTGCAACAGCCCCAGCTTTGTACTGAAAAATACGAAGAATTTTTCCACTTTTTGCGTTCTTGTTTGCATCATGGCAACCATGTGAAATTGAAATTTCTAACTATCCATGTTTGCAATCAACTAAAATGGGGAAGCAACCTTCCCAACCTCCCACACCAAATGCAATTACTTAACTTGGCAAACAATCATTCTTGGACTTCCAAATTGTTTAGGAAGTTCCAAGTTTACCTTTTTAACAAATTCTCAAATTACAAATATTGCCAAATGAGAAATGAATTTGAGAAATCCAAAATTGGTTCAATTCAAATGCTATTTTTGAAACCAAGCTAAACCTTTCCAAAAATTCAAACTAAACTTATGGGGAGCTCCATTACTATGTTGGGAGCCTCCCTGAATAATTTCATTATTTATGGAAATACTTAAGTGCTTCAAATAAATGCATTTTGCAAATTATCAAAAATGACCCTATTGCAACAATATGAATATTTCTGAATTTAAACATTTTATTTTTGAAGCCAAACTTTTTGTGAAGCTTCTACCTGTCAAGGGAAGGCTTTATAAATTTTTGTAGATTTCATAAAAATGTTTAAGAGCCCCTATTAAATTCACTAAACTGCTATTGGACCAGTTTGTAATTATAGAAAGTTGAGACAGGGGGTTTTGCGAATTTCCTCTTCTCCCCCCCCCCCCCCCACTGTGGCGCCAGGGCGCCCTGGCGCCATGCCGCGCTGCCGGCCGAGCTGCCCCGCGCGCTGCCGTGGCCCCCTGGGAATAAGGAGCTGCCGTCGTCGCCCACCTGCTCCCCTCATTCTCTCCTCCCTGTTCCTCCCCCTTTTCCGGATCGAGACCAACTCAGCTCCCCGCACTGACCTCCGCGGAGACATCGACGTCGCCGTCAAATTGCCGCCACTCGGAGCCTCCCCGGAGTGAGCCGACGCCTCCCTCTCCTCCGCCGTGTCCTCCTCTCCCTCCCCACCGGTGGAATCGAGCTGGGGACGCTCGACTCATCGTCGACATCCTCGACTTCCCTGCCTCGGCCTCGCTCCGCCGGTCCGATTTTTCATCGACGCCGACCACCCCTCGCCGCGCCGACCAAGCCCGCGTACTCAGGGTGAGTTTCCCGTTCGTTTGCGCGTTTTCCCCGCTTTCCCCTCTCCCTCTCGCCGTCGTTTTGCTGCCGGTCACCGTTGCCGTGCGCCGGCCGAGAGGCCGGAAGCCTCGGTCGCTTGCCCGGCCTGGGCGTCGGCCTGGGCCAGCTAGAAGGCCGGCTGGCTCGGATGGTGGCCCGGCCTAGCGCCCGGCCTGGGCCGGCCAGGAGGCCAGCATCCTCTGGACCGTGACTGGCCTGGAGCCCGGTCTGGGCCGGCCAGTGGGCCAGTTGCCTCAGGCACCAGCCCGGCCTGGAAACCGGCCTGGGCCGATCTGGAGGCCGGCCCCTACAGTAAAAACAGTAAAATAAATAAATTGATAACTATTTAAATATTGGTTCAAATTTAGCGAATGATATACCAAACTATTCAGAAAAACAAACCCTACCTGTTGGTATCATTGTAACGATCTTCTGAATCGATATTTTTGCTGTTTATTAAGAATTACTAAAATGGCATAAATAATATCTAATTTGGGAAAATCATAAATTCGATAAATATTTAACCAAAAATTATGAATAAAATATCAAAATGATTAGTGCTTCAAATGCTAACAAATCATGCAATTATCAAATGATGATCACAAGTTTTTATTTGATGTTATTCTTTAAATGTTTAAATGAATTAAATTCAAATAATCATTTAATTCACTATTTATTCATCGGTACTTGGAAATTCACAAATGAGGTACCAAAATGATCGGAAGAACAAAACCTTTGTAATCATGTCATGTTCATGCATATTTGAGCCATTTCTTAGTAATGTAATAAATTATAAGCAAAGCGGTCACCAAGGTAAATATGGGGTTGCTTCCAAATAATTGTAATAATTATTGGGCACTCCATTTAATATTGTTAGTTAAATCATATGATGATATCTTTGCATAAATTTGACATGTCATCATGATTGTGCATTGCACCTTGGCTTCGTGTTATTTATTTGTTCCTTTGTTATTATTTTTGGGTATCAATAGATTCCGGAGTGGAGGTTAACCCTACCTACCCCCACGAGCCGTACTACACGCCCCAGCAGCAAGGCAAGAGATAACCTAATCTTCTTGGCATCTAGCATCCTATTGCTTTATAAACTTATTTTATCCACTATAATATTGCATGCGATTCCAATGACAATTTTGGTCAATGCTAGATTATCCTATGTATGCAAGCCTCATGCAATGTAAAGGTCTAACCGCGCCCACTCGCCAGCCTTCCCCGGAAGAGGGCCAATTAGGTGAGCCGGACGGTACCAATGGGTAAATTTGTGCACCCCTGCAGGGTTAAATCTTTTCGAAAAGCCGTGTCCACGGTTATGGACGACTTGGGAATAGACGATAAGATCATAGAAAACATTTTAACCTAATTAATTTGGCAGTTAGAGGTTGCATAATCAACGTGTGGTAAAGGTTCGTTTCCTCGAGGGTGATTCGAGGGAGTGCCTTGATGGAGATGAGAGATGTTTTGGCTACAAGTTGGTTCGACGAGAACCGAAGATGAAAGTTACTCTCTTACCCCTTTTTGGAAAACATTCTGAGTAGACGATGCCATGGGTCTTTATGTCTTTTAAAAAGGAAAAGTAGCTTTATGCAAATTAGCTACATATACAGCTTTAGAGCCTCCGTCAACATTGGGCCTATATCGCCCTACTAAACTTGCGAGTACGTCGTACTCAGTCTCTCTTTGCTGCCTTTATTATTCGTTTCAGAGGAGGAGGACACCAAGCACACAGGTGGGTTCTTCGTGGACATCGACGAGTAGTTCGGGGTTCCCAGTTGGCAGCTTGGCACCGTGGAACAAGCTGGCTGGGTTGTTTATGTGTAGGCCTTTTAGGCCCTATATTTGGATCTTGTCGTACTAGACAACACTACTTCGCTTCCGCATGATGTACTGATGGGTCGGTGACCCCTTTTGTGTGTAAATATTTGTATCTTTCTCATATATGAGTTGCTATATGAATCTTTGTGTCGTAGAGTCTGTGATGTGCCAGTTGTTGCACAAGTCTTGATCTCTCAACTATACATGATAGCTATGTCTGAGCTTATGGCATGATCGAAGTGTTGCGTGCCGATGATCCATTCCGAGCACGCCTGCCAAAGGTTTTGGCCAGGGATTGGTAACCCAGTAACCTTCGATTGTGTAGCATGAACGGTTGCACAAAGCTTCATTGTATAGTTCTGGGGTCGGGGCGCTACAGGGGAGAGGATCGTCGTGTCGCCCTCTACCTTTTTCGCTGTTGCACGCTTGCTGGGAGGCTCGGCATCGGGCTAATCGAGCCTTCTTCCGAGGTCCCTCCGCCGCTCGCCGCCGTCGTCCATGCCAAATTCCGGCCACCACGGACCTCCTCCGACCATGCCGAGCGTCCCCCAACCGTCCAGGGTGAGTTGGCGCAGCTCCGGGACAACCCCTTCCTCCTCCTCCTCCTCCTCCTCCTCGGTAGCCGCGCCTCCGTGCGAGAGGCCACCGGCCGTCCGCCGTGGCCGTGCGGTGTCGAGCACGCGCATGCCGCCGTTCACCTCCATTTCATCTCCGAGCACGCGCAGGGCTACGGCCCCGCACTCGCACACATTTGGCACGCACGCGTACCCCCAGAGCGCCGCCGGAACCCAGAGCGCCGCCGGAACGGGGTCGACGCCGGCCGATGTCTCCGTTGGGTGCCGCCACACGCACGGCCCACGCACCCGGCCTGGACACCGGCCTGTCCGGCCGTGAGGCCGGCTGGTTCGGGAGCCAGCCCGACCTTGCTCTCGGCCTGGGCCGGCCAAAAGGCCGGAAGCCTCGGGATAGTGCCCGGCCCGGTGCCCGGTCTGGGCCGGCCACAAGGCCGACCGCCTCGGTAGCCTGCCCGGCCTGTGAGCCGGCCTGGCCGGTTTGGAGGCCGGCCTGCCAGGCTTTAGTTTTTCTTTTTGGAATTTTAAATTAAAATAAAATAATTAATAACTATTTAAATATTGCTCCAAATTTGACAAATGAGATATCAAATTGTTCAGAAAATTAATACCTACATGTTAGAATAATTGTAATGGTCTTTTGAAGTTATATTCTTGCTGTTTAATTAATAAATCCTAAAATGGCTTAATTAATACCTAATTTGGGTAAAATCACAACTTGAGAAATAATTAACCAAAAATTGTGAATAAAATATCAAAGTGATCGACATGACAAATGCTATCAAACCATGCTACTATCACATCATGATCACAATTTTTCTTTTGAAGTTATTCTTTAATGATATAAAGAATTAAATTCAAATAATTATTTATTTCACTATTTATTCATCGATAACCGGAAAATTACAAATAAGGTACCAAAACGATCAGAAGAACAACACCTATCCATTCATGTCATGTTCATACATATTTAATCCACTTCTTTAATAACGGAATAAATTATAAACAATGTGGCCATTAAGTTAAATATGGGGTTGCTTCCAAATAATTGCACTAATTATTTGGCACCCTATTTAATTGTGTTAGTTAAATTATATGATGTCTTCATTGCATGAATTTGTCATACCATCATGATTTTGCATTGCACTTGTCTTCATGTTGTTTATTGGTCCTTCTATATTTTGCTTGGGTATCGATAGATTCCGGAGTTGAGGTCATACCTACCTACCCCGACGAGCCGTACTACATGCCCCGGCAGCAAGGCAAGAGATAACCTAACCTTCTTGGCATCTAGCATCCTATTGTTTTATAAACTTATTTTATCCACCATAATATTGCATTCGATTCTTTATCAATCTTGGTCAATACTAGAGTATCCTATGAATGCATGTTTCCCCCGAACCAATCCATGATTCCGTACCTATGAACCATAGGTTTGTTGTGTTGGCCGGAGACAAAGAAATATTTGTTGTTTATATATGTTTAGCTATTCTTAGCTATGCTTAGTCAAATGCTAGTTATGTCCGTTGATTAAATTCCATAATTATGATGTTGATGGAATGTTCGGACATGGTGGTTACTGTTGGTACTTAATTAAATTGCTTAAAAGGCTTGGATGAGTTGCCATCGGGGATGGTGTTTTGCCTCATTCTTGCCCCTAGGTGCGAGTTCTTGTCTCTAGAACCGAGACTGAGCGTGCTTCCAACGGTGGGGACATATGGAATCCTCTGTAACTAAATAACTTGTGCGGGCGTATCCAAGGATCCTCTAGATTTGCGCTTTCCATTTGCATGTGAGTTGCAGGTGGACGAAGGCGTGATGAAGAGGGTGTGTGTGGTGTTAGGGCATGGCGATGGGGGCAGGGGCTGAAATAGGCTGGGTAAACTTGCCCTGTCTCCACAGATGATTCTTGGATAGTCTCACGCGAGGTAAAGGTTTAACCGTGCCCACTTGCCAGCTTTCCCCGGAAGAGAGCTAATCAGGCAAGCCGAACGGTACCGGTGGGTAAAATAGTACACCCCTACAGGGTAAATCTTTTCGAAAAGCCGTTTCCGCGGTTATGGACGACTTGGGGACGGATATACGAGACCATAGAGAATCTAAACATAATTATTAAAATTTGGCAGCTAAAGGTTGCATTTCAACGTGTGATAAAAGATTCATTTCCTCGAGGGTGATTCGAGGGAGTGCCTTAGTGGAGATGAGAGTTGTTTCTGGTTACAAATGGTTCGATGAGAACCAAGGATGAAAGTTTACTCTCTTACCCTTTTCAGAAAACTTTCTGGGTAGTCGATGCCATGGGTCTTTCATACTTTTATAAATGAAAACTAGCTTTATGCAAAGTACCTACTATACAGCTTTAGAGCCTCCATCATCATTTGGGCCTATGTCACCCTACTAAACTTGCGAGTACGTCGTACTCAGTCTCTCTTCGCTGCTTTTATAATTTGTTTCAGAGGAGGACGACACCGAGCAGACAGGTGGGTTCTTCCTGGACATCGACGAGTAGTTCGGGGTTCCCAGGTGGCAGCTTGGGATGTCTTGGAACAAGCTGGCAGGGTTATGTTTATCTGTAGGCCTCTTAGGCCATATTTGGATCTTGTTGTATTAGACAACACTACTTTGCTTCCACATGATGTATTGTTGGGTCTATGACCTCTATGTGTAATATTTATATCTTTCTCATATATGAGTTGCTATATGATCTCTTTGTATCGTAGAGTCTGTGATGTGCCAGTTGTTCCGCAGTCTTGATCTCTCTACTATACATGATAGCTATGTCTGAGCTTATGGCATGAGCGAAGTGTTGCGTTGCCGATGATCCATTCCGAGCACGCCTGCCAAAGGTTTTTGGCCTGGGATTGGTAACCCCAGTAACCTTCGATTGTGTAGCATGACCGGTTGCACAAAGCTTCATTGTATAGTTCTGGGGTCGGGGCGCTACAAGTTGGTATCAGAGCAGGACTGCCTGTAGGAAATCCTTTCTATTGGTCGATGTCGAGTCTAGTTTGAAAATTATTTATAACCTAAAAATGAGTTGTGAAAACCTTCTTAGGATTATTTTTCACTCCTCATCCAACTCGCTCTACTCTGATCTCTTATCTCTATTTGTTTAAGATTGGTGTCAAAGTTTAGGTTCTCGGGGTTGGGTTCTACCGCCCGGTGTTTGTCTCGAGTCAGTTATTTCCATTTGCTATCGCCGCGATGACGTGATGTCACCCGTGGTTGACTAAATCTGTTTTGTGCTAGTGCCATCTTATAGCTCTATATCTGGAAGGATTCTAATGATCTTTCCTAACTGTTCGGAGATGTTTACTAACTGTGTCCTTGTTCCAAATCTTCAGAATGGCTCCTGCCCGTCGTGGTAACCCTGGTGATCCTGATGCACCGCCGCCACCCTCAATGGCGGAGGTCCTGATGGCCATCGAGAATAACCGCCTGCGCAACGAGCATCTGCTCGAGCAGTTGGTGCAGCAAGGGGCAAGGAGGAACACGGACTGCAACACTCTCACGGAGTTCTTGCGTCCCAACCTCCTACCTTCACTGAAGCTAGGGAGCCACTGGATGCTGATGATTGGCTCCGTGCTCTCGAGCGCAAGTTCGCGGCCTTGCACGTTCCGGTGGCGGAACAAGTCAACTTCGCCACCTACCTATTGAATAGAGCCGCCGGCTCCTGGTGGGAGAGCCATGTGTCGATGTTCGACGCTGGCCATGTCTTTACCTGGGCGGATTTCCGCACCGCCTTCCGTGTGGCATACATCCCCAAGCCCATCATGGACCTCAAGAGGAGGGAGTTCCTGGACCTGACCCAGGGACGCATGGACGTCCAAGCTTATGGGTGTGAGTTCAACCACCTCTCCCGTTACGCCCCTCGGGACGTGACCAACGATGAGTACAAGCAATACTTGTTCCGCAAGGGACTCGCACCTCGGCTCCGTTATGAGCTCCTACCCTTCAATTTCCAGTCCTACCAGGAGCTCTACAACCAGGCTCTCACTATGGAGCAGGGTAGGAAGGAGCTGGAATCATCTAAGAGGCCAGCTCCAGTTGACAACCAGAGCAACTCTTCTTCTGAGGGCAAGAAGCGCAGGGTCTTTGTGCCCTTCAGTGCCGTGCCTCGTGCACCTTTCGCGCCAAGGCCTTCAGGGTACAGGCCACCTCCGCCTCGCCCAGCTACCTCGACCTTGGGTGCGGCTGGAAGTGGCTTCCGCCCTCAGCTACCTCCACCACCGCCGAGGCCCACTTGCTTCAGCTGTGGCCAGCCGGGGCACTACTCCAAAGAGTGTCCCCAGAAGGCACCGGCTACTGCAGCACCTGCACCGGCTCCCTCTACACCAGCCGCCAAGGCCATGACCGTCAGCCGTGGCCGCCTGAACCACGTCTCGGCTGAAGGAGTTGAGGAGGACCCCGGAGTTCTCATGGGTACGCTCCGCATAACTGATTACCCAGCTTCAGTCTTGTTTGATTCTAGAGCATCGAATTCATTCATATCCATAGCTTTGGCACACAACCATCAAATACCGTTTGTGAACATGGACTCCCCTCTAGTGGTCAAAACCCCAGGCTCTAGTTGGCACACTAAATGGATTGCTCCGGAGGTCCAGATTACCATAGGCTATTGGTCCTTTCCGTTCTCGTTGATGGCCCTGAAGTCAGATGGTTTAGATGTCATTCTGGGCATGGATTGGCCAACTTCAAATTCCGTCAAAGACATCCGTAGCTTCCTTGGATTGGCGGGTTATTACCACCGATTCATCGAGGGCTTTTCCAAGATAGCCAAAGCTTTGACTGACCTCCTCAAGAAAAACAAACAGTTCGTGTGGACCGACAAAGCTGAAGAGAGCTTCCAAACTCTCAAGGTCAAGCTCACTACCACCCCGGTGCTTGTCCTCCCTGACACCGACAAAGACTTTGTCGTCTATTGTGATGTATCACTCCAAGGCTTGGGCTGTGTTTTGATGCAAGAAGGCCATGTGGTAGCCTATGCATCTCGACAACTCAAACCGCATGAGAAAAACTATCCAACTCATAACGTAGAGCTTGCTGCTGTGGTTCATGCTCTGAAGCAATGGAGGCCCTACTTGTTGGGCAACCATTGCGAAATCTATTCTGATCATCAAAGTCTGAAATATCTCTTCACCCAGCCGGATCTGAATCTGAGACAGAGAAGATGGTTGGAATTGATCAAGGACTATGATGTGACCCTCAATTATCAGCCCGGCAAGGCCAATGTTGTGGCAGATGCTTTGAGTCGCAAGGCCTACTGCAACACTCTGATGATTGAAAAGGCACAACCCGCTCTCCATGAGGAATTTGCTCGGTTAAATCTGGAGATTGTTCCCTCCGGATATCTAGCTAACCTGGAGATCAAACCCACTCTTGAGGATGAAATCAAGGCCGCCCAGCAACATGATGCTGGCATCCGCAAGATCAAAAAGAATATTGCAAGTGGGAAGGCCAAGTGTTTCTCCATCGATGACTCCGGTGTTGTCTATTTTGGGGACCGTCTTGTGGTGCCCAAGACGGGAAATACCAAGGGGTTGATACTCCAAGAAGCACATGAATCTCCCATATACATCCATCTTGGTAGCACCAAAATGTATCAAGACCTCCGCAGCAAATTCTGGTGGACTCGCATGAAGCGGGAAATTGCCAAATATGTTGCTGAATGCGACGTCTGTCGCCGAGTGAAGGTTGAACACCAAAGACCAGCTGGTACCCTTCGTCCCATAGCCATTTCGGATATCAATATATCTTTCACTCCATGCTTGTATCTGAAAACAATCCTTTTCAGTTCCTTGATTCTCAAAACATTCTTTTAAGATCCAGTATTGTGGAAACAAGCATGACACCAGATACTAAGTCGGAATAATTGCTCTTTAGATCAATCAACTATTAATCATATGGAGCTAGGTCGGTTTTACCGAAAATTTGCAATGGGACTCAATTTTAAATTTTACTAACACGGTACCAATCAAAATTGATCTGCCAGATCATAACAGAGTTATCTCAATTAGTGATCTAAGTGTGAGGTAGTTCGTGGATGCCATTTACTACTATAAATTATGCTAATACACTTTGATTGGTTGTTCATGATAATTGGTTCAATTTAATCTAATTACTAATGAACTCCCACTAAACTCAACATCTCTCTGGTTGTTTAGTGATACATGATCCAAATCCACTACACCACAACCGATCATCACGTGAGATGAAATAGCTTCAAAGGTGAACATCGCCATGTTGATCATATCATCCATATGACTCGTGTTTAACCTTTCGGTTCTTTGTGTTCCGAGGCCATGTCTTTACATTCTAGGCTCGTCAAGGAAACCGTAGTATTTCCGCATATGTAAATCTGGCTTACACCCGTTGTATGCGAACGTAGACTCTATCACACCCGATCATCACATGGTGCTTCAAAACTACGAACTTTTGCAACGGCGCATACTAGGGGAGAACACGTCCTGATATTTAATGAGAGAGATCACCTTACCATGCTACCGTCGCGATCAAATCTAAGCATAACAATAAGGTGCATAAAAGGATAAACATCACATGCAATTTAATTTGTGACATGGTATAGCCTTTTCTTGTGCCTTTGATCTCCATCTCCAAAGCACCGGCATGATCTCCATTACCACCAGCATGACGACGCCATCTCATGATTGTCTCCACCAACTATTGCTACTACGACTATTGCTACTCTTAGCGATAAAGTAAAGTAATTACATGGCGTTAAAGTGACACGCATGTCATATAATAATAAAGAGACAACCATAAGGCTCCTGCCGGTTGCCGTACTCATCGACATGCAAGTCGTGAAATTTACAAAACATGATCATTGCATACATTATCAAAAATCACGTCTTGGCCATACCATATCACAAAACCCTGCAAAAACAAGTTAGACGTCCTCTACTTTGTTTATACAGTTTTTACGTGGCTTCTATGGGTAATGAGATAGAACCGTTCTAGTCTACGCAAAGCCACAACGGTGATATAAAAGTTGCTTATTTTATATCCTTTTTAAAGGCTTCCGTTGAAGATCGCATCTCACTATAGTAAGAGAAATAGACACCCGCCAGCCACATGTGCAATACAAGTTGCACGTCAAGTGTGGAACCGGTCTCTCGTACGCGGATGAGTAAAGTTGGTCCGAGCCGCTTCAATCCCACCATACCGTAAAGATACAAAATTCACGTGGGAAGGTAGCAACAAAAACATCAACGCCCACAACTCCTTGTGTTCTAATCGCACCAACATCTACAAATAGATCTAGACTCTGATACCAATGATGGGTTCGTTGTATAGAAAACAAAAAAATCCTACGTAACAAGCGAAAGAAACCCAACGATCTAGATCTATTAGATGCAAGTAGCAAAGTGGAGATCCAATCTCTTACCCTCGAAGAATGAACAAAGTCTTTTGTCGATGCAGGGGTTGGTATGTCGATCCCCGCAACTAGACTCATCTAGTCGCGAGTAGATGTATTATCCGATCCGAGAGCCAATCTGATAGAGTGCCGCATGAGCAGCACCTCCGCGGTATCCACACGTACATCTTGATAAAGACTTCCTCTCCTTGATCCCGCAATCGAGGAGGAAGTGGCTCGTGAGATCCCAGCAGCACGACGGCGTGGTGGTGGAGATGGTGGAGGTTTTCCCGCGGACAGGGCTTCGCCAAGCCATGTACGAGAGAGAGAGAGAGAGAGAGAGAGAGAGAGAGAGAGAGAGGAGGGAGGAGAGGGGTGGTGCGGCTAGGGCACAAGGTAGGTGCGCCCCAGCCCTCCCCTCCTCTTTATATAGGCGTGGGGGGGAGGCAGCCCTTGCCCCTCCCTCAAGCCTAGGGACGGCGGCCAAGGGGGAAACTTACCCCCCAAGGCAACCCCTTAGGGTTTGGGGCCTTTTTCACATGTTTGGCCGCATGGGCCATGTGGGGCTGGTGCAGCCAGCTGATACGTGTCAAATGTATTTATAATTTTTTATCATGCCATGCTTGATTCCTATCATTATTACATGTTTATGCTACATTATTATATCATTTCAAGGCATTTTATTGGACTAACCTATTGACAAGATACCCAGTGCCAGTTCCCTGTTTTTGTGCTGTTTTTATTGCAGAAAGTTACTTCTGGAAATATTCTCAGAATTGGACGAAAATTTACGGAGATTTTTTATTGAAGAAATGAGGAAGAGAGCCAGAAGGGCAACTCCAGGGGACCCACACAGGCCAGGGGCGGCCCCCTGTCGCGGCCTAGGGCCCACCCGCGGGTGGGACCCGCCCCTGCCCTGTGGGGCACCACTCAGCCACCTCTGACGCCTATAAAATCACATCCGACGCAAAAACCCTAATCCCTGAAGGATTTTCCCAAATACGATACAGAGCTCCGCCGCCATCGGCGACAAGTTTCGGGGGTCAGATTGCCTGTTTCGGCACCCTGCCGGGACGGGGATTGGCCCCCGGAGCCATCTTCACCGCCATCGCTGCCTCCGAGATGAGTTGTGAGTAGTTCCCCCACGGACTACGGGTCTGTAGCAGTAGCTAGATGGTACTCTCTCCCCCTTGTTGTTCAATACCATGTTCTCATGAGCTGCCCTACATGATCAAGATCAATCCGATGTAATATGCGTTGTGTTTGTTGGGATCCGATGGATTGGCACATTATGATCAGATTATTTATGTTTATGAATTGTTGTTGCTGCAATGTTGTTCTGCTTAATGCTTGTCACTAGTGCACAAGTGGCATGATCTTAGATTTGGGCGCGTTATGTTTGCATGAGTATAATTGATGCTTAGATCGTATCTACAAGTTGTATGCACCTGTTATTAGTCCGGAACCGGAGACCTCGAGTGACAGAAACGGGGACATCAATGGGAATGGTTAGTAACTTGAGGATTACATGTGTTCATTGTGTGTTAATGCTTTGCTCCGGTGTTCTATTAAAAGGAACACCTTAATTGCCATTTGTTCCTTAATTGGCTCGGCTGAAACCGGATGGCAGGACAAAATATGGTGTGCGAATTCTCATTGCAAGTAGTTACAACTATATATGGAATACATGCCTACGTATGATTGATAAACTGAATGCTTTGTCATAATTAATTAATTAGTGTATTTCTGTCAATTGCCCAACTGTAATTTGTTCACCCAATGCATGATTATTTGCTTAGGAGAGCCGCCACTAGTGAAACTATGAACCCCGGTCCATATTTCTCCATCATTGCTTTCATGTTTCTGTTACTATTGTTCTCAAATCACTGTTGCTTTCACCTGTAACAGCCCCAGCATTGTAATGAAAAATACGAATAATTTTTCCACTTTTTCCTTATCATGTTTGCATCATGGCATGCATATGAAAATTTTCTACTTCTAACAATCAACAAATGCAAGCAACTAAAATGGGGAAGCAAAGCAAACTTCCCAAACACCCAACCCAAATGCAATGCCCAACTTGGCAAAAAACTAAATGAACTTCCAAATTGTTTAGGAAGTTCCAAATTACATCTTAGAACAAATTGTTAACATCCAATTATTAACAAGCAAATGATTTAAATGGAGAATTCAAATTGGTGCCAACCAATTCTTATTTTTGAAACCAAATTAAACTTTCCAAAAATTCAAACTAAAATCATGGGGAGCTTCAATATTATGGTGAGAGCCTCCATGATTAATTTCACTATTTTTGAAAATAATTAAGTGCTTCAATTAAATACATTTTTGTAATTCATCAAAATGATCATAATGCAAAACTATGAACAAATCTGGACCTAAACATTTTATTTTGGGGCAACAATTTTTGTGGAGTTTCCTCAGGAGATAG
This sequence comes from Puccinellia tenuiflora, assembly GCA_012064385.1. Lineage (NCBI taxonomy): Eukaryota > Viridiplantae > Streptophyta > Magnoliopsida > Poales > Poaceae > Puccinellia > Puccinellia tenuiflora. The sequence continues at coordinate 174,297 of QRDG01001224.1, read as the reverse complement.
GGAGCCCACATCAATTTTCCCAGAATTTCTAAATTTGCTTAAATAGCTCAATTAAATAGCTAAACCCTGCTGCTCTAAACATCCAAAACGGAAAATCTGCAAAAGTTTAAACATCTGACAGGCCCCCCCTGTCAGCCTCTCTCTTCTTCTCCCTCTCTCACTGTGGCGCCAGGGCTCCCTGGCGCCATGCCGCTCTGCCGGCCGAACCGCCGCGTCACCTGCTCCCTGGGGGATTAAGGAGGCCTCCTCGACGCCACGTGCTCCCTCGCTCGACCCCTCCTCCCCGTTCCCCTCCTCGCGCAAACCCTAACCCTAGGTCTCTCCGAGCTCCTGTCACCGCCGCCGCCTCCGTCGCGGTTGCCGTCGTCCCCAGTCACCGGAGCCCGATCTGAAGCCGCCATCGGAACCGCCTCGCCGTGCTGCTCCTCCACGCCAAAGGAATCGGTGCGGAGTAGCCGAAATCGAAGCCCTCGTGGCGTTGACCAACCATGCGCATGCCCTGCGTGCCCGGCCTGGATCCCGACCTCGCTCTCGGCCTGGGCCGGCCCAAAGGCTGGTTGCCTCGGGCACCAGCCCGGCCTAGCGCCCAGCCTGGGCTGGCCACATGGCTGGCCTCTTCGGGTTGCCCCCCAGCCTTGAGCCCGGCCTGGTCGGCTCGGAGGCTGGCCTGTCTGGCCTTTTAGTTTTCCTTTTTGGAATTAAAAAGGCAAATCTAAATAGTTAATATCTATTTGAATAATGCTTCAAAAATTGCAAATTAAATATCAAATTATTTAAAAGACAAACTCTACAAGATAGACTCATTGTAATATTCTTTTGAAGTTATATTCTTGCTGTTTATTTAAGAATTCTTAAAATGGTATAATTAATATCTAAATTGGGAAAATCATAATTCGATAAATATTCAACCAAAAATTATGAATAAAATATCAATGTGATTAGCACTTCAAATGCTAGCAAACCATGCTAAAATCACATCATGATCGCAAATATTTATTTGATGTTTTTCTTTAAATGATTAAACGAATTAAATTCAAATAATTATTTATTTCGATATTTATTCTTCGGTACTCAGAAAATTACAAATAAGGTACCAAAATGATCGGAAGGACAAACCCTATCCATTCATATCATGTTCATACATAATTGAGCCACTTCTCTAATAATGTAAGAATTTATAAATAATGTGGTCACTAAGATAAATATGGGGTTGTTTCCAATTAATTGTACTAATTATTTGGAACTCCATTTAATTTGTTAGATAATTTAAATGTTGATATCTATGCATAAACTTGTCATGTCATCATGTGATTGTGCATTGCACATTTTCTTCGGGTGATTTATTTATTCTTTTGTATTATTTGGGTATCGATAGATTCCGGAGTCGAGGGTCTCTCTACCTACCCCGACGAGCCGTACTACACGCCCGGCAGCAAGGCAAGAGATAACCTAACCTTCTTGGCATCTAGCATCCTATTGCTTTATAAATTTATTTTATCCACCATAATAATTGCATGCGATTCCAATGACAATTTTGGTCAATACTAGAGTATCCTATGAATGCATGTTTTTCCCCCAAACGAATACATGTATCCCTACCTATGAACCCTAGGTTTGATGTGTTGGCCGGAGACAAGTTATAATTGTTGTTATACATGCTTAGCTATGCTTAGCCATGCTTAGTCGAATTCTAGTTATGTCCGTTGTTTAATTCCATAATTGTTGATGTTGATGGAATGATGTGGGCATGGTGGTTAATGGTGATGCTTAATTAAAATGCTAAGCAGGCTCGGATGAGTTGCCATCGGGGATGGTGTTTTGTCTCATTCTTGCCCCTAGGTGCGAGTTCTTTACCTCTTGAACCAAGCTGATCGTGCTTCCAACGGTGGGGACATATGGAATCCCCTTTAACTAAATAACTTGTGCGGGCGTATCCAAGGGTCCTCTAGTTCGATTTTCCATTTGCGTGTGAGTGGAAAAGAAAATGTTGATGAGGATTTGTGTTTAGGGCGTGGCGATGGGGGCAGGGGCTGAAATAGGATGGGTAAACTTGCCTTGTCGCCACAGATGACTCTTGGATAGTCTCACGCGAGGTAAAAGTTTAACCATGCCCACTCGCCGGCCTTCCCCGGAAAAGGGCCAATTAGGTGAGCCGGATGGTACCGGTGGGTAAATTAGTACACCCCTGCAGGGTAAATCTTTTCGAAAAGCCGTGTCCGCGGTTATGGACGACTTGGGAATAGACGATAAGATCATAGAGAACCTTAACTTAATTGATATGGCAGCTAAAGGTTGCATAATCAACGTGTGATAAAGGTTCATTTCCTCGAGGGTGATTCGAGGGAGTACCTTTGGTGGAGATGAGTGGGTTATGGCTACAAGTTGGTTCGACAAGAACCAAAGATGAAAAGTTTACTCTCTTATCCTCTTTCGAAAAATATTCTGAGTAGACGATGCCATTTGAGTCATTTATATCTTTTAAATGAAAATCTAGCTTTATGCAAAATAGCTACATAGAGCTTTATAGCCTCCGTCAGCATTGGGCCTATATCGCCCTACTAAACTTGCGAGTACGTCGTACTCAGTCTCTCTTTGCTGCCTCTAATACTTGTTTCAGAGGAGGACGACACCGAGCACACAGGTGGGTTCTTCGTGGACGTCGACGAGTAGTTCGGGGTTCCCAGGTGGCAGCTTGGGACCGTGGAACAAGCTGGCTTGGGTTTATGTTTATTTGTAGGCCTTTTAGGCCATATTTGCATCTTGTTGTACTAGACAACACTACTTCGCTTCCGCTTGTTGTATTGATGGTATGTGACCCTTTTGTGTGTAATATTTGTATCTTTCTCATATATTAGTTGCTATATGAATCTTTGTGTCGTAGAGTCTGTGATGTGCCAGTTGTTCCACAAGTCTTGATCTCTTAACTATACATGATAGCTATGTCTGAGCTTATGGCATGATCGAGGTGTTGTGTGCCGATGATCCATTCCGAGCACACCTGCCAAAGGTTTTGGCCTGGGATTGGTAAACCCAGTAACCTTCGATTGTGTAGCATGACCGGTTGCACAAAGCTTCACTGTATAGTTCTGGGGTCGGGGCGCTACATCACCTCTCTCGTGTTACTTGTGCTTCTCCAGGTGTGGCTGAATTGACAACTCAGCTGCAAAGACCTCTAAGTATTCTTTGGCTCCCCTTGAGTCGAATCAATAAATTGGGTTATACTACCCGTGAAGACTGTTGCAATCCCCTACACTTGTGGGTTATCACCAGCCCATGTGGGCTGCTGCACACCCACTTGGTCCATGTGGGACATTATTGTCTAGGATCTCATCCGAGACTCCGAATCACCATTCGTTCATACCATCAAATATCCAAACCCTAGCTACATCGGAGCATTAAGTGTGTGACCCTACGGGTTCGAGAATATGCAGACATGATCTGATCAATAATCAATAGCGGGACCGGGATGCCCATATTGACTCCTACATATTCAACCAAGTTCTTTATCGATTGACCCACGATGCTAGAGATTCAATTAATCTCGTATACGATTCCCTTTGTCTCATGATATATAACTTGCCCGAGATTCGATCGTCGATATCACCATATCTAGTTTAATCTCATTACCTGGCAAGTTCTATTTACTTGTTCCATAATATAGGATCCCCGTGACTACCACTTAGTCACATATTTGCAAACTTCCGGATGCTATATTACCGAGAGGGCCCAGAGATATCTTCTCCATCACATGGAGGGACAAATCCCACTCTTGATTCATGTCACCCAACAACCTACCATCGGAGATACCTGAAAGCCATCTTTATAATCACCCAGTCACGAAGTGACGTTTGATGTCCCCAAAGCATTCCTCCGGTAAACGGGAGTAACACAATCTCATGGTCTATGGAAACTATACTTGACATATAAAAAAGCGTTAGCAATGAAACTATGTGACACGATCAATTGCTATGCTTTATGATTGGGTCTGTCGATCACATCATTCTCCTAATGATATGATTCCGTTATCAAGTGACTAGAGAGACGATTTAGTATTCAGAGGGGTGCGTGCGCACCCCCTAGTTACCGTCCGATGCACGTCGTAATGTGTATACTTTCTTGCATGCCGCGTTGACCGAGCGTTTGTTAACTCTAGTAATTTTTGGCGGCAGCTGTTTGTGTCTGCTAAAAGGAGGCTACCAGCTAACAAACCCGCTAAAAAGTTGATTCTGACAAAAAGTGGTGGGCATAGTGGAAGCTAAAGTGGCCACAGCTTAGGTGTTTCTGCCACATGTCCCGTGACTCTCTTCCTCCACCTTATCCTCTCCACTACCTTCCAATTCTTCATCGATCTTGCGAATGTTTTTCTCTCCGTTAAGCTCGTCTCGCTGCGGGAGTCGGAGCAGTGGGTGGCGCCGACCCTCCGCCGCGAGCTGCTCAACGCCGAATCGATCTAGTCAGGTTGGAAGGAGGAGGCCCGCCCAGGAGTCCTGTGTGCCGCCCTACTCGGGTCGCCGTTAGGGATCCTCATGTGCGCGTACCGACATGAGGCTAGGTCCGTGGGCTGCTCGTCGTGGGCGGCGTTGGCCTGCACCCGAGCGGCAGGGAGCTCGTGCTCGGCGGCGTAGCTGCACCCGAGCGGCGCGGAGCTCGTCCATGAACATGCGTGACGGACTCTCTTTTCCTCACTTGTTCTTTGTGTTGTTCTCCAGATCTTCACGACGTGGCACATAAGAACTTCGAGTTGTAGAAGCCATAGGCCATGGCCTTCATCTCCTGAAGCTCCCCATGCCGCACCCTCAGATTGCACCCCAATTTGAGCTCGCCCCTGCCGGATGGTGGAAGACTCCATGGATCCGGCTCGGCGCAGGCCGCGCCGTCCATCCACACCTGAGCCTCCCGCTCCTCCTCTGCACGTTGCAGCAGGAAGCCCACGCGGCGAAGTCCATGGAGACAAGGAGCCGGAGGGCGCGATGGCGGCGGGGTCCCGTGTAGACAAGGAGCCGGGGGCGACGCCCACGGCGGTGATTTTTACCTCAACCTCGTGACGGCGGTGCGCACGCTGCGGTGGTCCAGTGCTGTCTCCAGACATCTCGCAGCCATGGTGGACTCCTGCTCGGCTGCTCGCAGAAGATGCGATGCAACCAAACAGCTTTTGCCTTCTACAAGATGCGTGTCATTTTGTGTGTGTGTGTGTGTGTGTGTGTGTTTTTCTCTAATTTGAAGTTTCAGATTCGGTCTTCATGCTGAAAATTGCAAGAGTTTATACCAAGATTGTAGATTGTTATAGAGGGTGCAAGTCTTTTGTTCACGGGGAGGTGGAGTCTCACATGTCAGTGGTTGCACAGCTTTTTGTCAGCTCTATGTAGCGTCAGACAATTAGCAGTGCTAGATACCAAGTTTGCTATTAATCTAAAGTTGACTAAAGAGACAGATGTCATGCAGTGCGGGGGTGCGCACGCACCCCTCTGAGTAGCAAGTCATTTCCGCAAGTGACTATAACAAGTCCATGGTTAGGAAATCTTAACCATCTCTTGACTAACGAACTAGTCTAGTAGAGGCTTACTAGGGACACTTTGTTGTTTATATTCCACACATATATTATGTTTCCGGGTAATACAATTATAGCATGGAACATTTATTATAAACATGAAATATGATAATAAACAACTTTATTATTGCCTCTTGGGCATATTTCCAACATCGTCTGCTACAGCTACTGATTGCCTTATTCATCAGCTTCGTACATCTTTTGCTCTCAAGGATCTTGGTACGCTTCACTATTTTCTTGGTATTGAGGTTAAGCAGTCTGGTGGTGGTCTCTTGTTATGTCAGCGCAAATACGCATTGGAGCTTTTACGCCGCGCTGGTCTCTTAAAGTGTAGCCCTGCCACTACGCCTATGGCCTCATCAGAGAAATTATCTTCTATTGATGGCACACCGCTTTCCTCTGAGGAGTCTACTCGCTACCGCAGTGTTGTTGGAGGCTTACAGTATCTTACTATGACACGTCCTGATTTGTCATTTGCTGTCAACAAGGCGTGTCAGTTTCTACATGCTCCTCTATCTACACATTGGTCTGCTGTGAAGCGTATTCTTCGTTATGTTTAGGCTACCATGTCACATGGACTACTGTTGAGACGACCTACTTCGTCTCATACTCTCTTGTCTGCTTTTTCTGATGCGGACTGGGTTGGTAATTCTGATGATCGACGATCAACCGGGGGATATGCTATCTTTTATGGTGGCAACCTGGTTGCTTGGAGTGCTCGAAAGCAGGCTACGGTATCTTGTTCTAGTACGGAGTCTTAGTACAAAGCTGTAGCTAATGCAACTGCAGAGACTATTTGGTTACAAGCTATTCTTGGTGAGCTTGGAGTTACTCAGACGTGTCCGCCCGTCTTATGGTGTGACAATATTGGAGCAACATATCTTTCTTCCAATCCAGTGTTTCATGCCCGTACAAAACACCTTGAGGTGGACTTTCATTTTGTTCGGGAAAGAGTTGCTCAAAAATTGTTACAGATAATGTTTATCTCTTCCAAGGATCAGTTGGCTGATATATTCACAAAACCATTACCACTACCATTGTTTCAAGCTTGTAAGCGCAATCTCAACATTCATAGTCTAGTTGAGATTGAGGGAGGGTGATAAACTGTCTATTTGTATTAGATTGCTAACTGTAGAAGTTATGGTATAGGTATTGTATAAACCTAACTGTATATAGATTGTAACACTTGTAACTTATACGGTATATGTATTGAATTGATGCACTTGCCATATAATCCAAAAGTCCGAACTGATGGAAAGGGCTAGGTAATATATTTAACACTCCCCCTCACGTCTAGGCTGGACAACCGGGAAGACCTTAGACGTGGGGTAGATGACTGGCCGCAACTATTTTTAGTAGATTAAATAGTGCGGAAGCCGGGGCTTGAACTTGAGACCTCCTGGCTATAATACCATATTAAATTGATGCACTATGTAATATATTTAACACATCGTATAGTGTCCTCATTAATGGTGTGCCGGAGCAACCCATTATACATGATCGGGGGGCTTTGACAAGGAGATCCGCTCTCCCGCTCTTATTTATGCTTGACATTGACCCACTGCAAAACCTCCTCATTCTGACAACCGATAGGGTCTTCTACATCGACTACAAGGCAAGTACGCCCGGTTTAGGTGCTCACTCTATGCGGATGATGATGCGGTTTTCTTGCCCTAGTCAAGCAGGACATTTTTCATATCACCACCATTTGTCGGGATTTGGCAAGTTCCACCGGCTTATTTACCAATTTTGTGAAGTGCCTAGTTCCCCCCATTAGATGCAACGCCCTCGACTTGGCTCTGCTACATAGCTTCCCAGCAGCTTGATTCTACCTTGCCCATTAGATATCTTGGCTTGCCATTAGTAATCCATAGATTAACAAGAGCTGATTTACAATATCTTTAAGAAAAGATAGCCGGGAGGCATGGGAAGAGCATCAATATCTTGATGATGCCCCTTACTTTGTCTGATCTGGTTGCATATTTTTTTGTGTACTCTGGTTAATGGGATGTCGATTTCCGCGTGAAAAGAAAAGAAAAACATATGCATCTCACACTTGTACATACAGCTCTTCCTTGCAACAGGCCTCGGTTACAATCATACCATTACCCCCAAAAAATCAAGCTATAATCATACTACAAATACTCTAAAATCGTATCATCTAAACCTGATGTATCCTATAACTATCCAAAGTCCAAAACCCAAGCTATAAACAAGTTATGCACAGAAGAACGAAACAAATACTCATGCAGGCTTCGAAGTATAAAAGGAAGAAAAAAAAGAAGTCCTGGAGGCTTCAACATCGCGTCTGTCAGAGAGATTCAGAAGTCGACGCTGCCGTCGCCGACGGCCCTGCACATGCACCCGGGCGTCCTCGGCTGCCGGTAGACGGTCCGGCCCCTCGGCCGGGCGCGCACCCGCTTGTACTCCTCCACCATGGTCCTCACCCTCTTCTCGAACCCGCCCCACTCGATGCCGCCTTCCTCCGACAGGACCTGCGCGTAGCGCTTCCGGTTCGGGTGCAGCGTCGGCGCGCGGCCCCTGCCGTGGTACACGCGGTAACCCGACACGAGCGACGACAGCTGGCTGCCGGAGTCCGTCACCGCGAACACGTCCGACGAAGCGCACGCGATGAAGTCCAGCGCCGCGAGCTGCGGCGTACGGCAGGTCACGCGTTCGTCAGTTGTCAGAGCTAGCGCAGAAAATTCAGATTCAGAAGAGAATTCGGTCTTCGTTCTTTACCCGGGAAGAGAAGTTCTTGAACGGAGCCAGCTCGTCGGAGGAGAGGATGTCCTCCTTGGTGACCAGGTTCGGGTACAGCCGCGTCAGGGGGCGCAGCCGCGTAGCGCCGCCGTATATCTGCGACCCGGCCACGTAGATGAACGTCCGGTGGTCGTAGCCGAGCGCGGACAGGATGAGCCCGGCCTCTTCAGGCGTCAGCGGGCACCTCCCCTGGCTGCGCTGCTCCTCCGGCGACACAGTGCTGGCGACACAGAAAAATGCAATGTCAGAAACCACTAAAGTTCTTGGCAAATGCAGGCCAAATTAAGAGGCGATGGCGATCGTGCGTACGTGTTACGAAGGCGCGTGGCGAGGGCCGGGAAGTGGGTTTCCCTGAACGCCTGCAGCTCCCTCCTCTCCTCCTCGCCGCCGCCGAACTCGCAGAGGGAGTAGGCGACCATGTCCACCTCGAACCTCATGTGCAGAGCGAGGTACCTGCTCGGCCCGCCGGCGTCGATGTCGGTGTGCTTCTCCTCAGACGCCGCCAGGTCGAGCATGTTGCCTCCGAACAGCTGCTTGTCCATCTCTGTCTGCATCGCGCTCACCCCACGCAGCCGCTGGACCAGCAGAGACCCCAGCTTCTGGATTTCAGGGACGAACTTGAGAGCGTGGAAGTTGCATCTGCATCGCAGCCTCTGCGAAGGCAAAACATCTCATGATCAATCAAACAAGGTTTTTGGACAGAGGTGTTTGGTGCATAGTACATCGTTCATTCAGAAATGGTCTCAAAGGTGATGAAAGAAACTGTTACCTGGAGATGGACAGGTACCGAATCGAAGCCGAGCCGGTTACCGAACCCGAGGAAATGAACCACACCGTTCTTCCGAAGAACAGGAAGCGCATATTTGATGAATTCAGACGGTTCAGCCTCTTTCTTGATGTCATTGTCAGTGATCTGTGATATAGGTGCAGGAGTGGAGCCAATAAGTAAAACCTGAAGAAACAAAAGCGTCTGCAGTTTCAGGACATGGTTCAGGCACTAACTTGGCTACCAATTGCCTCGAGATCAAGGGCCTGGAGATGGGGCGGTAAATCTTTCACAATGTGCACGTCACTCTTCATGTAGTTCACGAAGTAATCTTCCTGGTAGATGTCACCGAACTGACTGGATGGAAGGAGAGAGACAACAGATATACAGAAAATTTGTCAAACATCGTCGACTTGAAAAATAATGTCAAATACAACCATTGCACAGTTTTGGCTCTACGAATTGACGAGTGAACGTAGTTCAAATTTCTAACCTTTTGTCCTTCCACACGCTGCTGTAAAGAAACCGGGGGAGGACTAGTGTAGCATTAAGCAGAGCTGCAACGACAACAGCATTACACACCTGGAAGAAGAATGAAGCTCATTTTAGGTACTGAAAAATATCAAAAATTGAACTGATCTTGTGGGGATTGAAGCAGTAGATGCTTACGGCCACACGCTGTTGGTTCAGTCCACCGTTTGCGCTGATCAGGATGAAGCCATTGTTGTTCTTGCTAGGCTCTGCGAGATTAATTAACCAAACCCAGGTGTCAGGAAGCAAGTAAAAATGTGCATTAACTATATGCACTTGGTTGGATAAAGTTTAGACCTTCATCTGCCAAGCTGTGTTTGGCAGCACAGGGTTTCCATTTGCGCGCTTGTTTGTAGGGTTCTTCCCATAACGCGAAATTGTCACTACCTGACTCGTTCTGCACTGGCAGCAAGGGAACAAGCAGCATCAGTAAAAGTGAAAGATATACAGTATCTTCCAAAATACAGTTACAGAAAGTACTGTAACTGGCAATGGCTATGATGGCAGAATCAAACCTTTGTGGTGGCTAGAGTTGCCATCTGTATGAGCCTTCCATGCATTATCTGCTCTGCTTGTTCCTTTCTTACAAAATTCTGCGTGTGCTCCTTCATTCACAAGAGAGGAGGTGCAGAGATCAGAAATGTTTCAGGGCGCTACAAGATTCAAAGGAAACAGCCGCTCTTGGCTATCGTACAGTCAGAAAGGAAAAACAGATTCAGACGCGACAGAGAACCGACAGAGGCAGGCGATCAGACAGGTAACGCAATTCTTGATCAAACATGGTTGTTGTACTGAATTTTGATCGGAAGCAGAACAACGCATACCTGCAGGCCCTGAAGTTGACGGAGATGGCGCCGTTCCGGAACTGCACCTGGTGGACCGCGGACATGAGGAGGGAGGCGGCGAGCAGGAGGCAGCCCATGAAGCCGACCACCCCGGCGAACACCCTGAGGTTCCAGGAGGTGACGCCGCCCCTCGCCTGCTTCCCCTGCCGCAGCCTCCCGATGTTGGTCGCGCCGACCCTCCCTGTCTCGCCGCCGACGACCCAGGCGCCGTCCATCTCCGCACGCCCGATCGATCAAGAAAGCACCACCATTGGGGCTGGGGCTGGCTTGTCGTCGAGGGCAACCCTCAAGTCCAGCAACACGGCAACGACAAGAACGACCCCATCTGGTGTTGGATTATTCTCTTCCCTTGACGATCTCCATTTCCCATGGACGGACGGACGGACAACGTGGGCATCCAGCGATCCCCTGACGTAGGTAGGGAGTACGAGTTTCAGAGTATAGAACGGTTCAGAGTCAAAGGAGGCGCAGCTTCCATTCGTCCGATCTGTCTCGATCGGTGTAACCACCGGGCAGGGCAGGTAAGATGATGATGATGATAAGGTAATGATCGGTGGCAGCTTCCTTGCGGCGATAAAGAATTGGGGGTAGCTCGCCTCTCAGGAAGGGATTAAAAATTGGGTGGTGGAAGGGATCGAGCTAACGTGAGGACGACTCGACGGCCGGCATCGATCGTCCTATATATTTGGGCTGATGATATGATCGCCGCCTGCCAGGTGGTGGTGGCGTGGTAGGATGGAGATGGCATTTCGTAGAAGCGAAGAGAGGTTTCGGTTGGGAGCCTGATTGATGACGACAACGGGAAAGATGGAGTGAGAGTCGGTAGCCGGTTGGTGCGCGAGTGCAGTGCAGGTATGGGCTTTCTCGTGCAGTTTTTGCTCCTTTTCGGTGGAGTGTTTTCCTCCGTGGCCGTTGTGGATATGGTCTGTCAGTGTCACCGTGTAAACACGGTGCCGGCCGCCTCGCCGTGTGGCGGAGCAGTCGGCGGCAAGCAAGTGAGATGGCGGCGGCTGTGCATGCGTGTACTCCGCCGCTCTGGAGCCATGGCGGCCGCGTGGCGGACACAGGTCGTGCTGTCCCGTGAGCGGTGTGCCTCGAGAAGGTGACCAATATCGGCGGCCGTTGGGAGTAGCAGGAGCTCGAAAGTTTTGGTGATCCCAGTGTTGTACTGAGTAGCTCATTAATAACGGTTGTTTGCAAACCAACTGCGTCCGGAGATCACAAGCTGGATCGACAATGCTTGCTCGGTAGTTGGACATCACAAGACTCGCCATGCAAGCGGTTGGAAAAAAGCACTGGCACCTAGTGGTGAAAACGAATCGGATCGAATTTTACGATTACCATATCCTCTACCCACTATTTCATCGGATTCGGAACTTAGCGGAGGTGGCGGATTCAAAGGCTGATATATCCGATCATAGATTCGAAACGGAATTTTGGAACGATTCGGGGTGAAAACAAAATTAAACGGATATGTACGTGAATAAGTACATCGGTAAACCATACAATCAAACATAACCGTTCAATACCCCTGGTAGCCTAACAAAGTTATATACTCCGTAGTCGGTACAATCACTATGTAAGTTGTCATTTAACGGAAGAACTCAACAACTCACTAAACTAATTATGTTCTATTAGGTTAGACGCTTCGGTACAAAATCAGATTATTCGGTTTAAAACCATTGGATCATCTTATTTATTTTTCACATAATCCATATTCGGAGCTATTGGAGAAACCATATCATATCGTATCTGGGTGTCAAACTCGGAATCGGATATCCTTATCCGTCATTCAAACACGATATTGTACTCTTTAAAATGGTTTTGAAATCGAATTCGGTGCAAAAATTCTCTTATCTATTTACACCCCTATCTGCACTGCACGAGCTGCCCAGAGAAACAAACCCTTTTTTGGTGCTACAAGTAAAGATTTATGTCTCTCGAGCTGTAGTGATCTTTGATTTATTTCAAAAATTCAAACATCATATTATAAGTTTTAAAAAGTCAAAAATAATTATGAATGTAGTAAATGATGCAGCCTAATACGTGCAAAAACTCAATTTGAAATAGTTTGTATTCTAAACTACACATAAATGAAAAAAATCTATATAGTGGTAAATGCATATTTTTCAAGCTCCAAAATTTATCAAATTTTGTCATTTTTATGTAGAACAAAATTTTAGAGAATTTAGTGATGCAAATTGCATGCTTGTTGGTTACATCGTTGACTACATCTAGATTTTTTTTTTCAATTTTTAAGTTGTAAATATAGTTTTTCAATTTTTAAAATAAAGGGGTCACTGGATCAGGGGTTACTAGATCTCGGGAGCCAAGGAGATTTTTCATCCAAGTAGTAAATTTTTAGAAAAGAATGTAATGAGTTTAAGATAGATATGTTCACTATTAATTTAAAATTAGATTGATGCGCCTAATGCTTAGCCGACTGAGAGTTATCTTAATTCTCGCTCAAGTGTCATCTCACGATTTTATACTGTGTGAAAATATTTTAAAATACATGAATATTGTCTTGAACAACATAAACAATTTTTTAGTTGCAACACATGGGCAACGAGTAACATTCTCTTTTGCAACTCATTTGTAACTCAGAGGATTCACAAATCACGTTGTAAATCCAATTTTCTAATGTTGACTGAGTTCTAATTTAATTCTTATTCGAACGTGTATACTATTATGAAAACCGAAATAAAAATATAAATCCCCTATAATTAGTATACGAAATTCATATTTTTATGTTTCTATTTTTGTGACACTGTTTATACCTTAATTTTACTTTTTTCTTTTATATTTGAATTTTGATTTGAACCTATGGGATAGTAGATACATTTCTATTCGACTCACTCGATTTTCATCAAAACTATTCACAACTATCAACTGCACATTAGAAGCACGATGACACCAAAGCATCGTGTAGCACTTGAACTCTTCTCAACCGTTGATGTTGGCCTGAGTTTTTTTTTTTTGTTATACTTGCCACGAGAGACAATTACAGAGACAAAAGTTGTGATTGATTTGAGCACAAGCCAGCTGAAAGATCAAGATATACGAGTAGAGGGAGTGAATTGGATTTTTAATTTTTGCTCTAATAGAGATTGAGAATTATGCACCTTAGGGCAATTTGGATACAAGATGGGACATATAGGATGCTTGAAGCAAAGCAAGATTAAATCAACAAATATGAGATTGAAGAGTTTTCCTAAGAATATAGATGATTCAAGAACTATAAGTAGAGGTACAACATATTAAACGTTGTGAATTTAGAGACGGATACAAAGATTCTCAAGTATCTTCAGAAGCATGTGAGATCGGAAAACATATTCAATTCAAAATAAGTTTACAAAGGAGAAAATATAAAGTCACAAAGAGGAATGAAGAACAACAAACAGATTATACATATAGGCAATAATGTAAACAAGCTAAAGAGAGGTAATGAAGACACATATTTGTTTCCCGAAGTTCAAGTTGTTGGCACCAGCTATACGTCTTCGTTTAGAGACACTATGCACGCATGCACTCAATACTATGAACTTAGCCCTTCCTAACCGTTAGCCAAGCGCCCAATCTTGACTTGATCAGTCTAGTTGATTTTCACATACTCATCAACAAAAACTTTTGCACCAAATTTTCCGCGGCAAATCCACATGCTGGATGCTCACAAGCTGAGATCTAATAGTTTAGTAGATGCCAAATCTCCAAGAGTAACGAGAAAATCTCATTGGTTCAAACTTGCTCGTGTTTGGTGTTCAACCAAAATCACTCACTCTCTCCATAATTTGGATAATGGAGAGAGGGGAACTTTTTCCCTAATAATAGATCACTAATCCATAGTTTAGCTTAGGTTGCCAAAGTTGTCAACCTTACCCACTAGGTTCATGACCTATTTATAGGTGTAGCCCAACTGCTAGTCTTAAGGGAATATACTGTGTACAGTCCAAGTCACAGGACAACGGTCATATTTTAGTCGTGTCTTCTCAAAGTGTTCTGCACGAAAGATGTGTTAGGCAATGATGTTTCAATAACAACCATGAAGCATCAACTCCAAGAGACATCATGTTTCTTCATACTGAAAAAGTAGTAGACTCGAGATAAGCTATACTGACTTGACCAATTCTGCTTCATGCTCAACTACTCCAACTAGTTCTGCTTCATATTCAAGCTAATAAACTCAACATAAGCTCTTCATGCTTCAAGTTCGAAATAGTGCTTCATGTTTTCACACTGATGCGTAAAAGATTACCAAGCGGATTGTTGTGGAGAATAAATTGAGTTGAGATTGAATTTTGTTTTCATGTTTTTCCTTAAAGATCTACCTCTCCTTATAGTACGAATTTTTCTATAGACTCAAATTTATAAATCTGAGTCTTCTTAGTACGCTGATGTAGCTCATGGCTTCTCGCGTCTTCATATTTTGATCTGAAAGTTTATGATGTTTCATCTTATAGGGATTGTCTTCCTTGTAGACTATCGTCAACTTTCAGTTAGTGACTCACTTCATTATAATAATATAATAACTTGAAAATGAATAATTCTGCAGGTTCGTTACGAGCAACAACTTAGGAAAATCACAAACAACATGTACTTCTATGCACATATAGCATGTTAGGTTTATTTTTTTCTTCACGCTTTCTCCCTTTCAAATTTTAAAGTCTAGTGATTTTATTGCATATTTGTAAAAGGGTTTTGCTTGTTAATAGCAAATGCATTTGTTATCATTAAATTTTTAATGGATAGCTTGCTCTAATTTTCTACAAGTAACCATAGAAGTTATAACAATGAGTACAATAATACCAATTTGATTTTATCACACATCGGCAAGCAACCGAATTTGTCAAGTAGTAAAATTAACAAGTACATTTCGGTCTTCTCTTTTGAAGACCGAATTTAAAATATATCCAAATACAAAGGATGAATTTTCGATCACCGAATTCCCACGCCTACGTAACGTGGAGCGCACTCGCTCCCGCGTGTAGCATTGTCTTCATGGACCACCCTGAATGCGGCCCTCTAAAAATTATGGGAGCGACTGGTGCTTAGGCGACTGAGATCTCACGAGATCTCAGTCGGGTGACGTCGGGCTGAAGTTTTTGTGTTTTTTGATACGGATTGGTTGGCCTGTTACACACAGCCTGCAACTAATTCATTTTTTCACTTACATATTTCATACAAGTGAAGAACGGTTCAGTTAGACACAATTTTTGACTCATTTGAACCTAGAAAAAACATAGTTACAACCTACTTGCAACTGGAAAATATGAGTTTCAACCTACTTGTAACTCCCATGCTAACATGTATCGTGTCGAAAATATGCCGGTCAAGAAGTTTTTTTTCTCAATTGCGATCCACTTGCCACGGGAAAAACTCAGTTGCGATCCATTTACAATTGGAAAAACTCAGTTGCGATCCATTTGTAATTGGAAAAACTCAGTTGCAACCAACTTGCAACTCTCATGCTAACACGAGTCATGCCGAAAATCCACCGGTTGGGAATAATTTTTCTCACTTGCGACCCAACTTGCAACTAGAAATACTCAGTTGCAATCCATTTGCAAATGGAAAATTTAAGTTGCAACTAATTTACAACGGCCATGCTAGCATGAATCACAACGCAAATCCGGCAGTCATCAACATTTTTCTCAGTTACAACCTACTTGTAACTAAAAAAACAATTGCAAGCCACGTGCAACTAAAAAATCTTAGTTGCAACCCACAACTCCTATTTTTCTCAGAAACTCAGTTACGACGTACTTGCAATTGGAAAATTTCAGATGCACCTCGTGTGCTTACAGTCGCACACAGTGTGTACTTTCTTTTTTCACTCACACACCAAGTGTCACAGTACGTCAATTGCACATTGTGTGTACGTAATTATCCCTACAAAGTCTTTTATTTTGAAAAAAAGTCAACAACGGTCAATCATACCACCCAACAAAAAAAAAACAAAGGAAAAGCCTCCGTTAGCTTCACTCCCTAACTCTCTAACTCTCGCTCGTCTCTATCTCAACGAAACATATGAACCGATAGAAAAAAACACAAAAAGCCCACACATGGGGGCAGCAACTAACAGACCAGCAAAAAGCCCAGAAAAAAGCCCACACCGAGAGGCCCGCACGTGCTCCAACTCAACAAAGACACGCTCGCGCGGAACAAAAAACAGCGCACAACATCACGCTCGCGCGGAAAAAAAGTCGCACGAATCTTGACACATGAACATCGGACAGCTGGGAACGTGACTGAGAACTAGTGAGTTCTCAGGCGACTGAGAACTAGCAATTCCGAAAAATTATTGTTTATATTTTTTATTTCTGTCTTTATAGTAAAAATTATGTTCATGTTTGTGGAAAAAAGAAGAAATGAACAACATTTGTAACAAATTAAAATATTCACATATGTAAGAAAAGTAATAAGAAAATATTTATCTTAGTTGAACGACTTTTAAATATGAATATTTATGTTATTTGAAAGATTTTTCAAGTATGGACATTTATGTTATTTGAATGATTTTTCAAAAATAACTTTATTTCATGTGAACAGTTTTACAAAATAAAGAACATTTATCTTATTTGATTTTTTTGATATGAACATTTATGTTATTTAAACATTTTTTTAGTAATAACATTTATCTTATTTGAACTATTTTTTAATAAGAAACCATTTTTTAGTAATAAAATTTATTTGAACGTTTTTTTAACAAGAACATTTATCTTTCAAATGGTTTTTGATTGGACATGTATCTTATTTGAACAAAAAATTATTAATGTATTTTCCACAACGTAAACATATTTTAAATATAAGAACGAAAATCACAAAAAAAAAGGAAAACATAAAATAAAAAGAGGAAAAGAAAATCGAATAAAAATAAGACAGAAAAGAAAACATAAATAGGAAAAAACGAAGCAGAAAAAATTCCGGGATTGCTCCATCTGGGCCGGCCCATTCCGCTCCGCGTTACGCGGCAAATAGGATTTGCCCACCTACACAAGCTATCAGTGTGTCGTAGTTGGGCCGGCGCGAGCTGTATTGATCGAAACATCACGGGCTTACACATTTGCACCCGATCGAGCCCAGTCCGGTGTGCACCAGAAGAGAAACCCTCCCATTTCAGTCCATCTCTCTTCTGTTGCCCACTTAAACCCCACGCCGCACCAGTCGCCGCCGGCCGCCGCCACCGCCACGCCCTCACCATGGCTCACCTCCGCCTCCTCCTTTCCCACTCGCGATGCCACCCGCATCCTCATCGCCTCCTCCCGCTCTTCCGATTCTGCTCCTCCAACTCCAGCAACTCCCCACCGCCGCCCATCAAGCCCGTCTCCTACGCCCCGAAGCCGCAGGCCCCACCCGAGGAGGCCCCCTCGTCGGAGGCCCCGAGCGCTAGCCCCGACTCGCAGGACCTGCCTCCCAGGAGATTTCAGCAGCAGCCGGTGAATCCGCCGCGGCAGCAGTTTACGAGGCAGGAGATGCGGTTCGTGAATGACGCGGGGCCCGCGATCGCGCCGGTGTCGTACCCGAGCAGGGTCGCGCCGCTGCCTGCAGACCGTCCAGCGGACGAAGGGGCCGTAGAGGGGGCGAAGGAGGATGATCTGCGCGGCGAGGGGGAGCGGATCGAGAAGGAGGCTGCGTGGTCGAGGAGGCCCATGTTCGGTCTGCAGGTGGAGGAGGATCCAGTGCCGTACCCAACGCTGATACCTGTCGTGAAGCGGCCGCAGAAGGCTGCCATTGATCTCGTCGATGCACTCCGCGAAATCAAGGTCTGCACTTCTAGTGATTTGCTCCATTGCAGTTCGAACTTACAGATCAATAATCTTGTTGTCGCCCCATTCGGGGACAATAATTTTCTCAAATTTCGGTATGGTTTTAGTGCTCTACCATATATGCGTGAGAAGAATACCTCATCTGAAGCAGCATGATTTTGTCTGGTTTAGTCATGGGGGTTTAATTGTCTTTGTTAGCTGATTCTAGGCCTGGGGTTAAGCCACTTTTGAGGTTTCTTGTTGTGACAGTGGATGCTAGCCTACTAGACGGAATACTCCTTTTTTTTCTTAGTCTGCCTTTGGCATTGTGGCGATTATGATAATCCTGTTTGGTTGAGTTGCTCTGACCTATTTGCCCGTTTGATTACCTGATTTTGGTTTAATCAACAAAAAAATTAGTTTAAAATCTTGTTCTGGCTAACAGGAAAACAGAAGAGATATCAAACTGCATAAGTGTAGTGTTTTATTTTGCCATATAAGTTAAATCACAACCTGTTTGCCAAACAAGACTTTTAACTTATCCACAGCTACTCTACAATAAGTTGAGCAACTGGCACACGGTTTATATTTCTGCACAGATGCTAGTAACATTTATTGTTCTCTTTCTGACCATTTGGGTTGTAGGGAAAGTTCATCTGAGACCAAGACTGAAGGTGGCATTACGCGTTGTGATGGGCACATGATGTTAATGACACCAGTAGGAAAATCAGAGAATTGGATAGGTTAACAATAGTATATGGGAACCGAGATTTTCTTATCGATTGAACCGAAATGATGCATGCTTAGCCTAGCGGAAGACCTGAAGCGGACTGAACTAGACTAGGATTTCTACCAGCTTACTGAAATTAGAACCTCCAAATATCTTTCTAACTACTAAATGGATCCAGCCTCCCTTGCCTTATTCTGCTTAACCTTGCACTACTTCAGCTGTGGCAGAGACCGGTAGAACCCGGTTTCCGTGCCTTACTACTTCCTCTGCACACCTAGTCTGGATCCAATGTGAGCGCCGTCTTAATTTCTTTTGTGGTTGCTGGCACGGCACCACCCTTGCCTTCCTATGTCAGTGTCAACAGCACATTACATGTTTGACAAGTTAGAAGGCATTGTGTTTGCATTTGAGATTAGAGATGCTGCACATTACACTATGTTCTTCACTATGTTCTTCTATTAGAGTTGAATAGTGAAAACTAAATCAATCTACTATGCAGTCTGTGTTATGCACTTATATTACTGCTGAACAAGTGAACAACCATAAACAGTCCGGGGGCATATGGAAACACATGATTGGAAACACATGATTTTGGATCATAGGTTCCTGTCCGATAAATTCTTTTGCCACCCTTTGGAATTGAGGAATCCACCCAGGGAAAACAAAATAAGTGTCCTATGCCACTGATTTCACAGGAAAAGTACATACTACCACCACACTAACTTCATTTTTTCCTAACTTTGCATTGATCGAGGCAAATGGAAGTGGCAATCCTGTTTTGAGGGCTGCAAGCACCACAACATTTGTTTGAGATGCTGTGGCCACCACAACTGCAGTTGCTTCCAGTGCTTCTAAACGGAAATGACACCACCATTTCGACAAGTGTGCTCCGTGAAGTCCCCACCCCCTCCCTCCCTCCCAAACTTGTGTGTTGTAGCCGTTTCGAACTAGTGTGTCGTACCCATTATCGATGACGTGGTACACAATCCCCAAGGCCTCCTAACTCTCTGCCTCTGCTCAGTCTGCTTCGGAATGAAAGATGCTTTTTATTTTGGTTTAGATATATTAATATGGTCTGAGATTGCCGCTATGGTGCATCAATTTTATCTGGGAGGGAGAGAGACTCGAAAGAAGGAAATAACAATAGTAGGGAGGGGCTCACGATCTTTTTATTTGAAGAATTGGAGGAACCATTACCTCTTGTTTTTATATATCACTTATGTACTTGTCTAGTTGTCTATGCATGTGAGTCTGTCCAACACGAGACGTGCTTGCAGATATCTTCATTGATGGGTGGGACCAACCTTGAAAGCCAATGCCTGATCCTGCTTAGCAGGATTCATGGGATTTCTTGTTTTTACACCTAGATTCTGTTTCTGTTCCTGCTTTGCAAGCAAGGCCTTAGATTGCACCATTTTATGGCTCCGGCACTATACATATACATAAAACTTAAGATGTCGCTTGTGCTTCATTGTACCCGCAATTAGTTTTTGGTTACATCCTGCTGCTGAAATGCCTTCCAAGTACTTTTTGATCTTTTGACTGAAACCATTAACACGCCAAGTTCCTTCATGCGTCCGACTATCTTATAGAAATATTTCATGATAAATCATTTCTGTAATGAGAAGCCTTGAAGTGTCCTTACTAAAGCAGCTAGATAATAGAACAGTTGATCTGAGCAGGAGAAGTTGCAATTAGTGCATGTCAGTATAGGGGGCTATATTGCAACACCACATAAAGTAAGATCTTCAACACTACTAAGATTTTTTTATTTACATTACCAAATTGCAATTGGCAACATGAAGTACAATTACATGATATCTCATACCAATTGGAATGGTGAGAGCACGAGGTTGGTTTCTAATGTTGAATGAGCACCTTCTGCTTTATAGATGGAATAGCTATAAAATGTGGTAGAAGTTGGTGTAGTTTCCAAAAAAACATGGTTGCTAGAATAGGTTACTTCTGAGGTTATTTTGTGGAGGCCTAGATTCAAAATTTAGTACAAAGATATGTTTGGGAAAATGTCCAGTGAAAACCCTCTGAAAACCACGATTAGAGGTTTTGGGAAGTTCTATAAAGTATAAACAAAGAGTATGCTGGGGAGAGGTGATGTTCTATAAACATGTATAACTTGAAGACCAAACTCAGTGGCATTTTAGGAAGTATGAAGAAGAGACAGAAAAATGAACAGTATCATTATTGCAAAAATCCTGTTCGTACTAAATTTGTAAACGTGACCGAGTTTTAACTTGAAACGTTGTAGGCTTAGATACCCTCTGTTAGGTCTTACCAGTTACCATGGTTTTGAGCCGTACATTTTGGAACGTAGTTAGCTTTCTCCTTTACACATTCGAGACCTCTGCTAGGTCGTACCATGGTTCAGTACTCAATTTGATAAACATACTAGTTAAGATGACTTGCAACGTGAGAAGTGTGGGAAAATGTATAAATGATTCAGTTTCCATAAACTTGATTATCTAATATGTTTTAGTCGAAGACTCATTTTTCCTTACTTTGTTTTGTTGCTTTCTTCCAGACCAGTGCGACTGAGAAGAAGAGGAATTTTATTGAAACAGTGGAAGCTCATGTAATGCTAGGTGTTGATCCACGTCGTGGTGACCAGGTCTGCTGCACTTCCTTTGAAAGTACCTTGAGCTACACCTTTTTATCTTGCTAAGTTATCTCACATCATAATTCTACTCGAATATGGAAATTTAACTTGCCATGACTAAATTATTGATTGAAATTTACCAGTTCCAGGTAGCAAAAGTGACTGATAGTTTATGCCATCATACTTGCTGTGAGGACAAAGTTTCCCGTTGCGTGAAATCAGTGTGGAAGCTATGAATATTTAACAGGGATGCTACTTAAATGCTTTCTCTATACCATTGAGGCCTATCTAATACATTCAAATACAAAAGATCTTCTCCAGAGGTGCTGTGCTCGCTAAAGCCTAAAAGAACTAATGATTAACTAACGCGTTATCACTTGAATAGCCAATTTACCTTCTGATATTTTTATTTTCGCCAATCTGCCTCTGAATGTTAAATTGATGGAAAGTTATTTTCTGGCACTGACCAAAATCTTTCTGGCGTGCAGATGGTCCGTGGTGCGATAACTTTGCCTCATGGCACTGGCAAGGTACCTTCCTAATTATCAAATGCATTCTCTTTGTGCAAGAATTTTACAGGCATCACTTCGTTTTCCTCAGGAACATTAAAATAATCATGCGTTCCCAACAGGGTCTTGATTTTCTTTGAGTGTTTAATCCATGAGTTCTTTATGATTTGCAAGACTGTCAGGGTAGCAGTATTTGCTGAAGGTCCTGCAGCAGAAGAAGCTAGAGCTGCTGGAGCAGATGTCGTTGGTGGTGACGAGCTGATTGAGGAGATTCGTAAAGGTACTTCATTTCCTTTCTGATGATGTAGGAGCCCCTTTACTATGTTGTGATTTTAGGAATTTATTTTCCCTGAAATATCACCAACCGTTACATGTTCTCACTCTAGTACGCCATCGTAAATTATATTTCCGACTGATGCTTTTATTCTTTCATGTTGAAATCCTTGTTAATTGGGAGTTATTTCCACTCACGAATGTGTATATGTAGGTGGAGGCAAGCTAAGCTTTGACAAGTGCATAGCAACCCCAATGTTCATGCCTCGGCTTTCAAAGGTAATGGTGTGAACTTACTGGCATCACTGTTATTTCCTGTTTGACATATTATTAATAACCTGATTGATTTGCTTCTTCAGGTCGCTAGAATATTGGGTCCTCGTGGTTTGATGCCAAACCCTAAGGTAGGCATCTTCCTTTTTCATTTTATTTTGGAATTATACTTAAATCTTCTGCCATTGATGACACTATAACTCTATAGCTAGGGTCTGTGACAAATGATGTTTCTGGTGCTGTCAAAGCGGCAAAATCAGGTCGCGTTGACTTCAAATTAGATAAAACTGCTATAGTGCATGTTGGTCTTGGAAAGGTATGGGACATCAGTACTAATGCAAATATGCCTAGTGTACTTATCAATGTAATGGTATACATATCCGAGCAACTTATATGTTGCAATTCTGTGCCATGCCTCATTATTGTTTGTGTTGTTTTTGCAGGTGAATTTTTCGGAGGAGAGTTTACGTGAAAATATTGGTGCTTTCGTAAATGCACTTTTACTTGCTAAGCCGGTGGGCTTAAAGAAAAGTAAGTGGTCTCCTAGTGGTGCTTATGTCCTTATTCACAAGTATTTTTTGTTGAACATCGTACCTTATGAGATAATACCACTTGTGTATAACAAATCTATGAACTTAAACATTTCTTAAATAGTTGTGGTGTATTGCTAATGCTGACGATGTATTACTGATATAATGTATGAACTTAGCCTTACTGCTGTACCCTTGACAAAATGACTGGTTTTGTTTTGACCATTCTCTGTCATCTTCAATACTTTGGACATTTGATATGAAACAGCTATGGCTAGTGTAAGAAAGGTATCTGATTATCTGATTGGGATGGTCTATTGGCCACTAATTCAGTCTTGGATATTAATAGTTTTGTTCATGCATGCTTCAGTATTTGTATGTTATTTCTCTGGTAATTGTGACGATGCTATCAAATCTAAGTTGTTAACACTCTCCTTTCTTTCAGCTTCGAAATATGTTGGATATGTGAAGAAGTTCACATTGAGCAGCACAGTAAGTTCTTTCCCCAAAAACATCTGTCAGATGATAGGCCTATCAACTGTTTCTTCCATTCCCTACGGATGTCACAGAATACTTCACACAAAAGTTATTATATGCTAAAGGTCTTTGGGTTGTCATATTCTTATGAACTCATATGGTCCTTTTATGTCAGCAGTAGGGGAGAACCCTACCAAATTTATGTTAGAATAAGGATGAGAAATACAAAGTAAGGTTTGAAAGGCTTAGAAGAAGAAAGAAAGGTTACACTTTTTGGGTAAAAAATCTAACAGACTAACCAAAGTGAGGATACAAAGAAATAACCGAGAGCCAGGGTACACATTTTGGCACTAGTCATCTTGCAGGCATTTTTTGCGAACTTTTTCACTCGCCAATCAAACTGCAATTATGCATGTTTCTCTGGCCCAGCCTTTTTCTAAAACTAGGTGGTAATAGTAATGCATATTTGTCCTTGTGCTCTATTGTTTTTGGAGAATGATCCTTCTGACTGTCTCTAAGTTGATACCATGTAATAGAGAAAGGTGGAATTACTGCTAGGTACACCATAACTTTGCTAATGGTTTGGATCAGGATTGGTGTCTTAGTTGTCTTGACACGATTCATGCGTCGGCGTCTTTACTTTCCAATAAGAGGTCTTCTTTAAGACTGCAATTGAACCTCTACTGTGTCTGTAAGCAGGTTCAGGAGTAATCCTTAGGGGCAATAAACCCAACTTGGTCAATCAGTCATTTTCATCTGCAACATCTCCTCAGATTGCCCTTATCTCTTACGTCTCTTACCGGAGGAACTTTCTTGCAGATGGGACCTGGATTTTCTGTTACCATACCATCACTATCTGCGGCGGCTGATCATTATACCAAAGTGCAAGTCAGCCAATGAACCATTTTAATTTTGGGGCACTTGCAAGTTTGCAACCAGTCCCTTGCAAGTGGGCTGGCCTATTGCAGGGGAGCATAGTGTGATATCTTGGCTGAGCATAGTTTGATGGGTTGCTATTCTACTACAGTCAGATGATAATTTTGTGGGAAAAAACTTTCAGCAAACATTATCTCGTTGAATTTCTTTTGGTCGCAGAAATCACGTGGTTGCTTTTGATGGCCCACTCATGCCATTCCTCAGTCCTCTTCAGTTTGTTGTATGCAATGTAACCTTGAGTTTGTTACTAGAAAACATTGTAGGCATAGGTTAATTCTTATTCTGAAAGAAAACTAGAATTGGGAGGCTGGAGCACTGACACTTGAGTGATCTGTGACCAGTAGGAAGTAATCAGTGTTTGATGGGCTTTTGTTACCATGGTTGTTGCAGCTGAGGTGATGCAGTTCAAAGTCGCCATCTGATCCAGCTTTTGCACATGGAGAAATAAAAAATTAGTTGTATGGCCTCTTGTTGGCATATATCTGTGGACGTGGTCAACAGATATTGACCCTTTTTGTTTTCAACTGCCTGCTGGAGGACTTTTCAAAGCAGATGGGAACATTTACGTCTGGTTGCTTAACGGGCCAACATCAATGTCCGCTGCTTGACAAAATAACGACATGATGTTGAGGCATATATATTTCGGCTCATGCAGGTGTCACATCGGTCCGCTAGTGCAGCCGCCAGAGGTCTCGACCAGTCTAGTAGGTGTTCATTTTGGCCCAAGCCACTCGCGGTTTTTCCACAACCTCGGCGGCCGCCATGAGTTGCACGCTTAGGCTCTATTTCGACGTTCCAGTTTGGAAAATTACACGTCAAAAAGAAGACATGATTATCTACAACGGCTACACCAATTTGGAAAATGGATGTAGTGCAACTTGGTTGCCGTTGCTTTTGGTACAAAATGTCACGTGTTTAAATCATGTCCCCTTCCTTTTACCTATTTTTCCTTATTTTTCAAAATGGCTTCGATTAGGATAAGATACTTTCGATACTAATCATAATGTAATTTATTGGACTTTAGTTTACTCATAGCATAATTAAATCATAACTTTCACATATATAGATCAAATATAGCCTACACAACAAAGATAAAATATACCCGCACAAGAAAGTGTTCAACTGAGGTTTTAAGCAGTGTATGAGAACCATTATCTTATTGTACACAATTTCGATTAAGTTTGTTTGCATGATTTTCATTTTGTGAAAGTTTCGACTTTATTGATCAATTAACCAAAGTACATTAGAACAAATAACGCAAAATACATGTGCACAGAAAAGATTCCTAATAAAACTAAAAGTTACATCAAAGATTTTGTGATGCCATCGTTGCTGGCTCCTCTTTGCTCCATCTTGGCATTTCTCCAAGACTCAGGTGAACTAATCGCAAAAGATCAAACCATAACTATCAACCAATGTCAAGACTAGCAGAAACACGAGATGATAGTTCATCATGCTGTAATATGATGCACACATATGTTTTTAAGAAATAAAATTAGTTGTATGGTCTCTTGTTGGCATATAGTATCTTTGGACGTGGTCAATAGATTTAGATCTTTTTGTCCCCTGCTGCCTTTTGTGGGACTCTTCAATGCAGATGGGAACATGTGCGTCTTGTTGCTTAATGGGCCAACATCAATATCCGCTACTGACAAAATGGTTGGAAATGTATAACCGCTGTCGCTAGCTGTGGCAACCGCATAATATATGACACCCTTCGAAAAGCCCTAACCCTCTCACTCTCTCCCCCACTTTCCCAGATCTTGTTGCGATGTATCAGCGTTGCTCGCGACTCCTCCTTATCTTCCTCACTGGGCAGTCCCCATGCTGGCCACGCCTCCTCCATCTCTTCCCGAGCCACCAACCTTGCCCCCCACTCCGACACCGTGCACGTCAAACACGAGTCCCCATGACAATGTTGGATTAATGTCGTTGTCCCACATGCACCGTCAGAGCTTGCGTCGTCGCCCTGCCCTCACCGTCCTCATGCCCGTATATGCGTGATGAGTGGTGGAGGGAGAGGATGAAGAAGAGGCGCACACCGACATGGTGAGATCCTTTGTTCCATGGCGCGTCGAAGGTGGCATGACCCTCTCGGATCCGACATCTCCGTGAGAGGATGCGTCAGAAAGAGCCGCTCATCACACAAACTTTAAGGTATGAACCCTTATGGTATCATCCGTCCTGCCGATGAACATGACACTATTAGTATACACATTTTTTTATTTGTGGTTCACATGACATTGTTTAAGTATATTAACATTCCACAATTAGTACAAATGTTTGATATTTTTCTATTTTTAGTATAGTTAAGATACCATAATATTAGTATAGTTAACATGCCATTTTTTTCGATAATGAAAAACACATACTTATATGGTAACAAAGATTAGGGTATAGGGTCCAAGATTTTTTCTTCTGATTATACCATATTTAGGAACTTGACCCTAAACCCTAAGTCTTATTTTAAATATTGTTATATCTGAGGTTGTGTAGGCAGATGACAATCTCAAATTCTAAGTAGTCATTTCCTACGCGGTACGAATGATGAAAATACCTAGATATTCTATGAGTTAATTTTATTAGGATGATAAATAAATTTAAAGTGATTGCTCTTTTAGGATAGCTTTGTGACCCCAAAATTCAATGCATTATGTTGGAATACACCATCGCTCTTATATTCCAAAACAATACATAGAGATTTTTGAGATCCAAATCCATCCCAAGAGCACACTCTCGTTAAATATCTCACATGCCCGGTGTTGAGCTCGTACTCCAGCTTTTAATATGATGCACGTTCAAAATTGTGTGAATCCTGCCACAATGGGCTAAAGGTGTATGGAGCCAATAGACGAAAAAATTATCAGTAAGTTGTCATCTATATTTCTTATGATATTTCAGCTTGCCTAGCAGTATGCACACTATTTTCTAAGCTTACATCTACCAAGTGAAATATTATTATACTAATGAGTCATATGCTTATCCTAGTTTATTTTTATTTACCTGGTTTTCTATAATATAAACTTGGGATAGAGAAGTTGTTGCCATTGACTGCAAGTATGTATCAAGGCAACAACGCGCCTATCTAAATCTGTTTTTACAAAACCAGCTAAATGTAAAATTGGGGACCTGCCATAGGAAGCTGGAGTTTATAAGTTTCCATAATAAATTATAATTTATCCTTTTGTCTAAATAATTTCAACTATAAATATTCATTTGATTATCCTAGTTTTACATTAGTAAGAATCTTTTCAAAACATGAGCCTATTTGTGTGACATTGTACAAACGGGGTTCTGTACATACAAAGAATAACCCCCGCCCCCCCCCCCCCCCCCCCCACACACACCGCTTGAGGACTTCTATTTGTGTAAATACTTTTAACTAGTCACAGTCTTTTTAATTTAACTTTCACGTTGCTAAGTACAAAGTTTTTTTTTTTGGAAAACGAGAGCCTATTCACGTAATACTATACAAGAAGTCAGCAAAAAGAGCTTGAATGGGGGGAAATCCATTTCGGCTCATAGGTGCATCTACACCCACTACTCAAAAAACGAATTTTAAAATGTTAAAAAAATTCAAACAAAATTTTCAGGTGTACATATCAACATTCTATGTTCGTACAAAAAAAAGCGAAATGAAAAGACATTTTTTGTGGCCGGTGTAAAAAAGACAAATCTCCGTCATTCTAAAATGACCTTGTACGCATCGAATTTTTTTTTTTGCACGGATAGACATTTTTCATATGAATACCCGAAAATTTTGTTTGAATTTTTTTAACATTTTAAAATATGTTAAAAATGTATTTTGCACAACGGGTTCATCTGCACCTGTGAGCCAAAACATCATGTCCTTGAATGAGAGGCTACTTCTGACATCATTAGGTAATAATTATTTTAAACTAGACTTATTTAATTTAGCTTCTATTGTGTTTATATTCTCACGTTAACGACAGTTTTGTGCAGAGCGTGGTGCTCATACTGTGTTGTCACATCACCACCTCCCCGTCTGTTTGTCCCATAAAAAGAGAAAGAAGGATGTTCTAAGTGTGGGGTCATATGACGACATCAACCTAACCAAGAGACCAATCGTTTTCTATTACTTACTAACTTAGAGTTGTAGAACTGTCACTTAGAGAATGGTGAACAATAGTTATAGTCATGTAGTCATGTTGGTCTAAAGATATGAACTGTGATTTCAACATGACATGAATTTGATGAATCGAATGTGTATGTTTGCTGCTATGAAAATGAATATGTTTGTCCCGAAAGTTTCTTTGAAATGCATGTGAGCCACACGACAACCAATACGGGAACAAACAGCGACGCCGAGGGGGATTTCAACGCCGAGGGGGAAATGTCGGGACCCTCGGCATAGCTCGCACGGTGCCCACGGCCGAAAAACGACCGTCGGCGTAGCGCAACCCTCGACATAGATGAGCAATGCCGAGGGGGACCGTCAGTGTAGAATGACCTTCGGTATAGATAGAGCAACGCCCAGGGCCACCGTCGGCACTGGCTGGCCGTAGGGCACAGCACGCGTCAGGTCGTGCGCTGGCGACGGCCGTCACAGGACAGTTGACGGTCCAAGGCAATGCCGAGGGGGTTGCCGTCGGCGTAGCTATGCATACCACGCACCCGAGAACATCAATGCCGAGGGTAAACGTAGCTAAGCCGAGGGGGAAAACCCTCGGCACTGCTGCACCAACGCCGAGGGTAACCCCCTCGGCACTGACCTTCACCTCGGCCCTCTAGTGCGCTCCACATGGTCACCGACGCCGAGGGTAACCCCCTTGGCACTGACCTTCACCTCAGCCCTCCAGCGCGCTCAGCAACGCCGAGGGTAACCCCCTCGGCACCGCTCCTTCACCCCAGCCCTCCAACGTGCTCCACGTGGCCACCTACGCCGAGGGTAACCCCCTCGGCACTGCTCCTGGACGCCGTTTTCTCCGTCCCGTTAACTTTCTGTGGCGACGGTTAAATTGTGCCGAGGGGCAAAGTAAACCATCGGCACAAGCCGCTACGCTGACGGCCTAAGCAACGCCGACGGTATCGAGCTGTGCCGAGGACCACCTAAGCCGAGGGTCACCGTCGGCATTGACCTATGCCGAGGGTAAACGTAGCTAAGCCGAGGGGGAAAACCCCCGGCATTGAATTTCCTTCCCGTAGTGAATCACCTATGTGGTACGTGGCCTCAATACACATAGTTAGAAAAAAAGTATCCATGTGCATTGTGGCCTCAAGGGACACCGTCAAAACTGAAACAACAATAAGAACGTGTCCTTACATCACAAACGAAGATTGGTAGATCTCCATCGCTGATGAGGGGCACATTGGAAAGGGTCGTGACTTCGTTTCCAATGTGCCTCCCACATCAGTGAAATGATTCCAGCGTCAGGACCTATCTCGTTGCCGATGAGGGTTTTTATCCGTGTACATGGCATTGCTCTGTACTAGTGATACAACTAAATAGACCAAGAAAATGGCTGCTAGCTGCTCCCAAAAAAATTAATCGAGTGAAGAGACTTCTCAACACCCTGTAACCAAGAACTAAAGAGGTGTGACATATACTTGAAGGATTGATAAATACATACTAACTAACATGCTACACCACTCGAGCCATTGGACAATCAAATACAAAGTGTTGAATCATCTCTTATTCAAAACAAAAGGTACATTTTCATATTCCTATGCCGATTCCGCCTAGTTAGATTATCTTTGGTAAGAATAACTCTGCCACATGAAAACCGACGAGGGGAGCTCTTTTCGTAAAAAATAAATAAGAGAGAGTGTAGTGTGGCTTGCAAGAGAGTTTACATCCTCGTGCTACTCTTAGGCCTGTGAGTGATTAAGTTCTTCAGTGCGGCTTGTGAGTTGTGACACCTTTTTAATTTGACAACCTTTTTTTGGTTTTATGCACCTTGATGCAGAGGCCTTGTTGGTAATATAAACTTAAAATTTCTACAAAATAAATAATTGCGTACGTGACAAGAAGAGACGAGTTTTTCCTCCTTTTGCATTAGTACAATATTCTCGTCTGCTCCGATCTACGTTGAAATCCTAGGTATTTTATGTGAGTATTGGATCACTGAATGAAATTGTTCTGAAACTTCTTCCGAAATGGAAATTCCTTTGGTGTCTTGTCAAAATGAGACGGGGACCTCCAAATGTTCCCAGTTCGCACCATCCGGCCGGATGCCGTTGCACTGCAGCGCAGCCACGAATTAGCAATTTAGCATGCATGCACACTCTGTTTCCCGACGATCTATAAATAGGTGAACTTCTGCCAAGCTAGGCGCCACCACGTACCACATACACTTCACTGGACTGATCTTAACTTGGTCGCCATGGCTGCTCCGTCCATTCTGCACTGCCTGCTCGCCATCTCTCTCCTCTCCTGTGCTGCCCACGCGCAGCTCAGAGTGAACTTCTACGCCGACTGCTGCCCCAACTTGGAGGCCATTGTGCGCGCAGGGATGATCAAGGCCATCCGTGCCGAGCGTCGGGTCGGCGCATCGCTTCTCAGGATGTTCTTCCACGACTGCTTCGTCCAGGTGATATATAATTCTCACTTACGTGAGTGCTGAGTACGTACGTGCAGCTAGGTTAGATCAGCACACTGTAATTAAGCTGGCAGGATTAAATATATTGTTTGAGCGCGTTAACTAGGGCTGTGACGGCTCGGTTCTTCTCGACGCCGGAGGCGAGAAGGAGGCCGTTCCGAACAAGAACTCGCTCCGTCGTTTCGATGTCATCGACACCATCAAGGCCAGCGTGGAGGCCGCGTGCCCCGGCTTCGTCTCCTGCGCCGACATCCTCGCGCTCGCAGCCCGCGACGGCACGTTTCTGGTAAACATGCATGACCATGCTCAGCTTTCTTGGAGTAATATACACTGCCGCCGCTTTGCCTGATCGATGCAATTGTTTGGCGGCAGCTCGGCGGGCCGACCTGGAGCGTGCCGCTCGGCCGTCGCGACTCGACGACGGCGAGCCAGAGTTTGGCCAACATGAACCTCCCGGCGCCGAGCGCCAACCTCTCCACACTGATCTCACAGTTCCGCGTTCAGGGGCTGTCGCCGGCCGAGATGACCGCGCTGTCCGGCGGGCACACCATCGGCGAGGCCCAGTGCCTAAACTTCAAGGACCACATCTACAACG
The DNA here is from genome assembly GCA_012064385.1 of Puccinellia tenuiflora. Taxonomy (NCBI): domain Eukaryota; kingdom Viridiplantae; phylum Streptophyta; class Magnoliopsida; order Poales; family Poaceae; genus Puccinellia; species Puccinellia tenuiflora. The sequence continues at coordinate 142,602 of QRDG01001224.1, read as the reverse complement.
ACACCAACATCGACCCGTCGTTCGCCGCGCTGCGGCGGCGGACGTGCCCGAGGTCCGGCGGCGACATGAACCTGGCGCCCATCGACGTGCAGACCCCGACGGCGTTCGGCAACGACTACTACAAGAACCTGATGGCGAGGCGCGGGCTTTTCCACTCTGACCAGGTGCTCTTCAACGGAGGGTCGCAGGACTCGCTGGTGCGGCAGTACAGCGCCAACCCCGCGCTCTTCCGCAGCGACTTCGTGAAGGCCATGATAAAGATGGGCAACATAAAACCGCTCACCGGCACGGCTGGACAGATCAGGAAAAAATGCTCGGTCGTCAACAGCTAGGTGATGAAGACGGATCGGTCGACTGCTGTATATAGCCCCTTATCTGAACGCTCGGCATTGAGTCAATAAGTGGTGACATCACAACCACAGGGGACGTACATCGTTGCAAACTAGCAATGAACTAGTAATGTACCACTACTGTCGGCTGCTCATCTAAGCGAGTTATCAGGCGGCCCTATTAGGCTATTATATTGTGTTTGAATCACCACTTGCTGTAAAGCTCCAGTCTTCCTTAATGACGTGCCTCGATCGAGTTTTGTAGGTCTACAGTTGGATGTGCATGGTGAATTCGTGATCAATCAAAGCCGGCCAAGTAAACACTTTGCTGGGTGCTCTCTCAGACGACTGCCCTCCTACCCTGCCTGCCTCTATCACGTATTGCACCTTGCTCGTGCGCGCCACGGCATACCCTAGATCACAAGTCAGTAGTCAGAACCCATTGCTTCCGGCTTCCACACGCCTCCTCTCCTCCCTCCTACTCCTGTTAAGACTCACCCTAGTGCATGTTTTGGCACTTGGATGGATAATTTTGTGGACAAAGCCTTCCAGCAAACATTATCTCCTTATATCTCGTAAATTTCATTGGCGACGTTGAGTTTGTACGTACTCGGCTCACAAAAAATTATGTGGTTGCCATTCCTGGCGCACCGCGTACGTGTGCCATCCACAGTGCTCCAATATATTACAATGTACTATGGTCACAAAATGAAGATGATAATTGCTGGCAATTCGTATTCTAGAAAGAGTAAGAATCAAGCGCTTTGACCCTTCTTCCGAAATTCGAACATTGGCACTTGTGCGAAAGAACCTGGAGTGCCTTCATCACTTGATGATAAATTGCAGTCGGAAGCCACTACTGTGGATTTTGAAAAACTAAATAAGCATTTTCATAATGGTAGGGTGTATTTTGGCTGTCCAAGTATGAGCTTTGACCTTAATTAAATTGTACAATATTCAGGTAACGGGTTATGCTTTTGAAGGTAAATCCAACAATATCAATTTTGTGTTAATGCAGCCCTTGTTTTATCAGGTCAATCTTTGTTCAAAAAGCTTGAATTTGAGAATCAAAACAAGTCTTACATAAATAGACGCACGATTTATATTGTATTTTATTTCACTTTCTGCTTAGATGGCAATTGCAGTCGTCTTGTCAGCTGATGCCATGACGTTATGCAGCTCAAGCCGTCATTTTGTCCAGCCGTTGCATGTTGGAAAACAAAATGTTTGTCTCGTCTCTGCTTGGCATATCTGCAGCACGGTCAACAGATTTTGACCACTTTGTTTGCTGCCGGGGGAATGTTCAACACAGAAGGCGCCATTTACGTCGGCTTACCTGATGCGCAATATCAGTACAGCTGGTAGGAGTATTCTACTGACAAAATAAATAAATAGAACTACAGATTGATATGTATTACGTTTTTCTTCATGGATTTCGCCTACTGGTACAACCGCTGGCCAGAATTATCATCTTTCGAGGATGCTATTTTTCACATAATTGCTGTTGAAAAAAATCTCACATCGACAATTTTATTTTTGTACTCCCTCCGATTCTAATTCAGTGTCGTTAGTTATACTATCTAATTACAGATCATTAGTTCTCTCATGACAATTAAAACGGATCAGTGGGAGTAAGCTCTGTATTATTCTGTTGTTAGCTAGGTTGGTCAATATTGTTGATTTGACCCCCCCCCCCCCCCCCCCCCCCAAAACAAACACACACACACACCAGTTGTATATGGTTAATTTGAATTATTTTCACGGGTCATTTTGGTCCGTTACTTCCATATAATTCTCTGAACTTGGACACCAATTATGTGCCCTCCGGGTAGTGTCTTTCGCTAGATATAGCGAGGGTAACTTAATATAAAAATGATAGGATGTGAATATTCGAGTAGCGAAGCCCTCTAGGTAGTGAAGCCAACTTTTTTTTTTTTGTGTTTTTCATTATATTGAGTCGTAGAAAAACCATACTATCAAGTGGGTTCCATATTGTCAGGTATGGATAGAATGAAATTGACGTACACAAAACAATATTTGCACCCATTTTACCTTTATAAACTGGTGTGAAAGATCTTCCGTTCTTGTTTGTTGAGCTGATGTTTGAGGGGCGGAACTTCTAGCATGTAAACATCGAAACTTCGGTCCTGACCCTAACTTTTGGGTCCCGGAAATGCATCCAACAACCAGCCTGTAACTCCGACTAATTACTTTGAGTTGTACCAAGTGGTTCAACTCTTTTTATTGGGTCGGGAAGTTGGGCGGGAGATTGGTCCGAAGTTCCGGTGGCTTGAACTTTCGTCCCCTTTATCCCGGAAGTTCCGGCTCTCCAAACAGCCCAACGGTTAGAAACTGCAGACCTATATAAAGACTTCTTCTTCCCAAGTGAAAGCTGCCTTTTTAACACTCTCTCCACCATTAATGCAAAGCTTCAATTCCCTAAATATCTCACTCTACCACACCAAACTTGATGTCCTTCTAGCATTTGAGTGAGAAGATCTAGATCTACCATTTCACCAAAGAAAATTTGATTCCTCCTTTTATTCCATTGTGGAACTTGTTATACTCTTAGATGTTTGATTACCCTAGACGGAAGAGGTCGTTTTGGAGCTCATTCTTGGTGTGTAAAGCTTCGTGGTGGTGTTGGGAGACTCCAATTGAGTTGTGAGAATTTTCTAACCTTATTTGTAAGGGTTAGGTGTCCACCTTCAAGGGCACTGCATAGTGGATCGTGGCACCTTGATTTTCAGAGGGTTGATACGTGTCAAACGTATTTATAATTTTTGATTGTTCCATGTTTGTTTTATATCAGTGACATATGTTTTTACTATCATATTATATCATTTTGAAGCATTTTATTGAACTAAACTATTGACAAGATGCCCAGTGCCAGTTCCCTGTTTTTGTCTTGTTTTTGTTGCAGAAAGTTACTTCTAGAAATATTCTCAGAATTAGACAAAAATGTACGGGGATTTTTTTATTGAAGAAATGAAGACCGGAGCAAGAAGAGCGACCCTGGGGGCAGCCCACAGGCCAGGGGCGGCCTGTGGCCGCGGCCTAGGGCCCACCCGCGGCCAGGGGCAGCCCCTGCCCCTCGGGACTCGTGTTCCTGAGGGTTTTCGCCTATAAATTAAGTCTTGACCTAAAAATGACGCCCCCCCCCGGAGGATTTTTTTCAAATACGATACAGAGCTCCGCCGCCATCACCGACAAGTTTCGGGGGTTAGATTGTTCCTGTTCCGGCACCCTGCCGGGACACGGATCGACCTCCAGAGCCATTTTCATCGACACCGCTGCTTCCGGTGATAAGGGGGGAGTAGTCCCTCATCGGGGTTGAGGCTTGTGCGAGTAGCTATGTGGTTATCTCTCTCTCCCATGATGTGATCTTGATTGTGATCATGGCATCGTTAATCTAGTTGAATTCATATGATGTTTCCATTTATATGTAATGGATATGATGTTGCTCAAGTGGTGTTATTTAGTACAATTTCCAGAGTCACCGTTGTGATCACGGTGCCACGGTGACAGTGCGGGTGCCGTGTGTGACTCTATGGATATAGGTTGGAGGGATCTTCATCGTGAGTTTGTTATTTATTGTTGTTGGATTGAATAGATCATAAGGTTTCTTGATGCTTGCGTTTAGTATAATCTCCATGGTGCGATAGTGACAGCGCGCGTGCCGTGGATGTATTAGAAAGAGACTATTCAAGAGATAGGTTTTGGTGTTTGTTAGTACTATCTTTGGATGATGATAGTGACAGGGTTGCATTGTCCCTAGATGTGGAATACGAACTTTAAGATGTGCTTTTGTAGCCCTACGCAATTCTCATCCTATTTGGATCCACAAAAGAATAATCTCCGAGTGATGTCTACCATGCATGTTTTGGATGAAAATATCATATGTTTAACTATATTAATGATGTGAGAGTTGCCACTAGTGAAAGTATAAGTCTAGGCCTTGTTTCCAGGCATTGGTACACCGTTTTAAGTCACTTTTGCCACTTGTTCGCTTGCTACCATTTTTATTACAGAATTACAAAATCACCTTTTACCATCCATATCACTTGCATTTTACTATCTCTTCGCCGGACTAGTACACCTATACAACTGACAATTGTATTAGGTGTGTTGGGGACACAAGAGACTTCTTGTATCTTAATTGCAGGATTGCTTGAGAGAGGATACGTTCAACCTCTTCCTCCTGTGGATTCGATAAACCTTGCGTTAATCCTATAACCCTCTTATATGGCCGTTTGTGCAAGGCAATAAGTTGAAATATGAAAGGAACTAACTAATGAAAGCAAGTGATGTGGAATGGGTTTATCTAGTAACAAGTTTCTCAATCAAGCTTCGAACGCAAGTTTCTTAGAGCAAGTTTCTCTCAGCAGTTTTCTCATGCAAGTTTCTCAAAGTAGCAAGTAGCAAATATCTCAAGTAGCAAATATCTCAAGTGAGCAAATGTTCTAGCAATTGTTATTTCATTCGTGTGGTTGTCACAATTAGTGAAGCACATGTTTCAGTCTTAATTGTTTCTTCTAGGAAGGAGCCATAAATAGGTGTAGCCAAGTGAATGAACTAAAACCCCTTATGATGGTTCTTATGGCCAAGTAAATGGCTGCACAAGATTTATTACGACATAAAAGTCCCACCATAGCCTTAAGTTCTAAGGTCCCCTATGTATATCCCCCAATAAAGTAACTTCATGACTCGGTCTCAGGTTTACATGTCCTCCCAAGTCTCCCTCACTCCATTACATTACCGGTGATCACCTTACATGCATTCCCCAACATATGCGTGCACTCATATATTGTACATAAAGACAATCATAAAAGATAACAAAACTTGTATGCAACCAAACAACGAACTATTTCACTATTGCCATGAACCAATCGCTTCTCAAACATAGATGGGGAGACACAATAGATCAAGGGAATAGTATATTGCATCATACATCATGTTTGCCAAGAGTTTACAGTGGAGAGATGGAGATGATCTTGCTGTAGATGTTGATGATGAACACGCCGGAGGGGGGTGGAGCCCTCTGGAGGTGATTCCGGCGGTGTTTCCCCCCTCCGATCTTCTCTGGCGACAGCCTTCTGACTCTCTGTTTCGTGGTTTTGTGTTCCTCTGCCGCCTCCTCGCGAAACTCCTCGGGGGACTATTTTTATAGTCGGTTTTAGGTCAAGACGAAGCCACGGAGACGAAAACGGACGACATCGGAGCCACGAGGCCCAAGATGGGGGGTCCCATGCGGCCAAGGAATTTGGCCGCGTGGGCCCACCTCTTTTGGCCCTCGGGTCTCCGTTCGCTTCCTTCGCTCCTACGTTTTTTTCCTTCCAAAAAAATGATCCTCGTAAATTTTCAGGTCAATTGGTCGTCGTTTGGGTCCCTGAAACATCAAAATATAGAAAATAGGGTTTTCTGCCAGTGCAGGGTTAATTCCAGAAAAATAGGAAAACTGTGAAATCTTCCCAAAATCATTATAAAACAATTATATAACCCTTATATGATGCAAATATGATTGAAATATGAGTATTATAATGCAAAGTTCATGTATGCATTTTACATGCATCACTTGCGTTGCTCACTTAAGGGAAATTTGCTGCTGTCCTACAAACCTCTGCGCTTGGAGGCCCAATAGAGTATACAAGAATAGAAGCGTGTAGTAGACATCAAGGATACAAGGAGAATAAAGTGAGCATATGTGGCACTTGGTGAGCTTGGGCCTCCACATCTCTCCAACGAATACATGCTTCCCCCGAAGAAGGAACTTTGGGAATTAGATCATCGTCTCCACCTCGCAGTTATTTTTATCCTTTACCTACTTCTTGCTAGCTTACCTAATTGTGTGTCTTGTCTTGCTGGTTGTACATTGTGAGCTTGTCACATAATTTTTCCACCTAGTTGCATATCTAGGCACCTTATATTTCTATCGGATCCCAAAAATTAAAATGAATATTAAAAATGTTAGTCGCATATTCACACCCTCTGTTCAACTGTACCGAACCTTTTAATCGGCATCGAAGCCTTTTCTCTTTATTAAGGGCTTTACCGTCTAAAAAGTATGGACAACGGCAATGTTGTGGGATATGAAGTATCACCCGTCACCGCTAGTGCTCCTTGTACGAGGGATGGTCTAAATGATGATTTGGAAAAATTTAGATTAACAATGTTTAAAAAGTACACAACTTAGATTATGAGCCTTATATCCACCAGTGGTTGAGACCGATCCGGTGAAGGAACTCAATGCTTCAAAAGCGGAGGCTAGTGCGGAGGGATCAAAATCTTCCAAAGGGAAAAAATGGTTCGGGAACACATGCCACAGTTCCTCCCACTACTATTTTATGGCGCCCTAACCATTCCTATGCATCATATATAATCTTACCCCCCCCCCCCCCCATGCATGTTTGATGAGGACATTGCCACTTTGGATACAACCATTATCTTCTCAGGATTTTACTACTATGCACTACAAGAAGAACAAGACCAAATACACGTAAGTGTGTGTTTTAAGACCTGCTGCTACCATGCAAGGGATGCATACGTACATGCATGTACAAGTAATTAAAGGCAAAGGAAAAGGCCCTTGCATGCACATGCGCCAAGGAGTTGGGCCCGGCTGGGCCATGCATGCATCGCACGATCAAGCAATGAGGCCAAAGCCAGCTACAACACCTTTGTGCCGAGACGATCGATTCGAGTCCGTCGCCGCCGCCGTCACTCTCAAATAAATAGCTAGCTATGTATTAGGGTTCGGGCAGGTTTTTGTTTAGAGAAGTTTAGCTATTGTGCTACTTTTATTTGTCTACGCTCGTAGCGGCTAGTGCGACCGTCTAGACATCCTATTGAGAACCTCACACTTTGATCTTTTGAGATTACTATTATTCATCTAGCATATCCGTAATTTCAGATTGCTTACGCTATTATTTTCTTGCTTGTTCTTCGATTTGCACGCAGGAAAAGTCCTTCGTGGACAGGTTGATCGCGCCGTTGGCTCGGTTGATAACATCTTGGAGTTGGTTCAACGATAGCCGTGGATATCAGTCGTGTACGGTTGGTAGCCGAATCGTGAGAGTCAAATTCTCCAGAAATCGTAGTTATCCTCTCTCATCGAATAACCGGGATCCCCAGTTTACATCAATGTTAGATGCATCTAAATTTATTATCAGAAATTTATTGTGGGATCTTACATTAGTAACTCATCAACACAATTGTGGAGAGTCATTGACTAGGAGACTGACGCTCCTGACGACCCACGGTTCTGGAAGCAGCTAGAGAGGTGGTAGAGGCGGAGGGGCCGCGGTCATTTGCCACCCACCCCGCAGTGACACTGATGGCTATACTTAGCGACCGATGTTTAGACTTACCGTAGACTTTCCTGTATAATATGGAACTTATCGTACTCAAGTTGATGTTTAGACTGGGTCATGTATAATATGCAACTTATCATAGTCGAATTAATGTGGAACTACTTCATGTTTATTTCATAATGTGTTTTCTTTATGTCTGATAATTTGTTAACATATGAATGCAGCATATGGATCATCCGTGGAACATTGTGGCTACCCCGAGTTTCGAACAAGAATGGTATGCTTTAATTCAACATGTTCTATCAAAATTGTCCAAATGTTCCACCCAAAAAATGTATAATTATTGTTTTCCCTAGACCATCCCCTGCAGAGCCAGACGTGACTTCTTAGAGCATGTCAACGTTGCCATTGATGAACACCGGACATTTGAGGTCAACTTGGTCCATATGATAGTGCCCATCCGGGATTACAGAGTTCTTGTCACCAATGAGGTAGGCTGAACATATTTCAATGGCCCATGTTGGAGATAGCTTGTAGATTTGTACGAGATACAACCAATGGTGCGATGCATATTCTTTATGGACAATGATGATGTCTCCACGTACTTCATGTACAATTATCAGGACTTCGACTATTCTGACTCTGACGATCATGACCTCAGAGATGATCATGACGGCCTAATTGTGTATTATTCAGAGGAGTAGCTAGCTAATTTAGCTAGTAGTTAGTAATAATTAGCTGATGATTTATTGTACTAGTCAAGTTATATATGGTACTAGTCAACCATTATTTATACTGTTAAATTATTGTGTTGTTCTGTACTACATATTAAAAATTATTACTATTGTTGTTGTTAAATTCAATAATAGCAACTCATTTTTTTGAAATACCATTAGTGGCTTGGCATATTGTGTCCACGCCACTAATAAAAAAATCAGTGGCGTGAGCATGACCATGCCACTGATACAGATATTACTAGTGTTGTGGCCATAACCACGCCACTGGTATATATTACTAGTGGTGTGGGTGGCCCATGCTACTACAACGCTACCACAAGTAGGCAATGTGCCACGCCACAGGTAGGCAATTCTGTACTAGTGTATGATCCGAGGAACTTTACTCCAAGAGAAGAAGTGGCCAAGAAACTCAATGCATCCTCTTTGTTTATCATTCAAAAGCTAGTATTTGATCTAGGAGAGTCTTGCTCATCACATTCGTCCCTTCTTGACTGCAAAAGAACTTTAGAATCATCTCAACAATTTGTTCATGGGAAACTCAAGCATCCAACGCTCCAAGTTTGATTTTATTCAAGATGAAGCCGATGAGTTTGTTATGCATGAAGATGAGATCCTAAAAAAACTCTATCTAAGACTCACGACACTCGCAGTCTCTTTGAGGGACAATGGAAGCAAGGACACGAATGCAAAATTGGTGAAGCGCGAGTTCCTCAAAATCATCATGTCATCTAACAAGAACATGTCTTTGGTGATTCGCCAAATACCGTATTTCCACACCTTTGTCCTCAAATGATGTACTGAATGAGTTCATCTCGATTGAAATCTTGAGCAAGATTGACAAAAATGTTCTTGCTCTTGCTCGAGGAATCAAGAAAAGCTCAATCTTACTTTGAAGACCAAGGTGATTCATGTTGATAAAGGAGAAGAAAAGGAGTATTCTCCAGAATAGATCAAGTATGCATTCAATGAGTCAGGTAGTGTGTATTCTTCGAAATATTGGAAATATTTCGTTAAACACAACCTTCAAAATTAAAAAATGTTGGTAAGAATTAATTAAATCCATTATGGATCGTAGTCCCAGTAAAAAGATATTCAATACTTGAGGAGTTACTACTCACTTCATCTAACTTACCCCAGATTTTAATTTTACTAGATCAAAAGAAGAAAAATAGGTGGAAAATGCTCATAGGGCCCAACTCATCTTTGATCAATGGATGGTTAAGATTTAAGATTAAGCACTCTTCTTATCAAGTTGAAACGTATTAAAAAGAACTCGATCTTATATATAACTGAGAAAGAGTAATTCAATTGGATCAAGTAGTATTTTGAACAGGCATCACATGTGTTCTTCAAAAAATGGATCCCACTACGTATGGTACTATGGTACTAGCTGTTGCTACATTTGAGAGTTCATCTATCGTCTCGAGCTAGTATGGACCTGCTAGCTAGCTAGCTGTTGACGACTCGGCAGTTTTTCCTGATCTGACCAGCCGTGCCGGTGAGCGGCTTTATGCTGCCCATCTTTATCATCGCCGTCACGAAATCACTCCGGAAGAGCGCGGGGTTGGCGCTGTACTGCCGCACCAGCGCGTCCTGCGACCCTCCGTTGAAGAGCTCCTGGTCGGAGTGGAAGAGGCCGCGCCGCGCCATCAGGTTCTGGTAGTAGGCGGTGTCGAACACATTCGGTGTCCGCACGTCCATGGGGGCCAGGTTGCCGTCGCCGCCGGACTGCGGGCACGTTCTCCGCTGCAGCGCCGCCGCGAAGGATGTGTCCACGTTGGCATCGCTGTAGATGTGGTCCCGGAAGGTGGAGCACCGGGCATGGCCAATGGTGTGCGCTCCGGAGAGTGCCGTCATGTCGGTCGGCGAGAGACCTTGGCTGGCGAACATGGAGATGAGCGTGGCGAGGCTGGAGCCCGCACTGGGGAGGTTAGCGTTGGCGAGGGACGCGTTCGCCGCCGTCGAGTCGCGGCGGCCCAGCGGCACGTCCCAGGTCGGTCCCCGGAGCTGATCAGGTCATAAGAACGACAGATTAAGCTGTTGTATCAATGCAGATGCAGCGAGAGCAAAGTGGAGTAGCAAGCAACTTAAGTAACAAAACCGGCAGCCGCCGGATCCGCCAAGTTTGGCACAGTACCAGAAACGTTCCGTCGCGCGCTGCAAGGGCGAGGATGTCGGCGCAGGACACGACGCCGGGGCACTTGGCCTCCACCCTTGCCTTGATGGTGTCGATGACATCGAAGCCACGCAAGGAGTTCGCGTTCGGGCCGGCGAACTTCTCGCCTCCGGCGTCCAGAAGAATCGAGCCGTCACAGCCCTATATATAGTACATGCATGTTAGAATTTCATAGTACGATCGAGTTGAGTTGCGCAGTCAAGTTCGACCGACGACTAATTTCACCTGGACGAAGCAGTCGTGGAAGAAGAGCCTCAGAAGCGACGCGCCGATCCGCCGTTCCTTCATCACGGCCTGCTTCATCACCTCCCACACGGTGCTCTCCAGGCTGGGGCAGGAGGTGGAGTAGAAGGTCGTGGAGAGCTGCGCGTGGGCGACGAAGGAGAGGAGAGAGACGGCGAGCAGGAAGTGCATCAACTTGGGATCAGCCATGGCGATCAAGCTAGTTTCGAGATTTTCCTTCCCAGCTCGGTTGGGTTGGGATCACCTCCGCATCCTGGATTTCTATTTATAGCTCATCGGCAAAATTTCCAAGGATGGTAAAACCCGTCGACGGGAACACGAAATCACGTTTTACTAAACAAAAATGGAAACTATGGCAGCGATCAATTGGTTACAACTCCATAGTTTCCAAAATCAATTTATCGCTGCCATAATTTCCATTTTTAGTACTAATTTGATGCATACCTTTTTTTTTTTGTGGAGGAACAGCTTAATTTCATGCCTATTATTTGCTAAATCTCATCTGCCTGATAATTTCTTATGTCTCAGTCGATACCTTGGACCATTCGATTCCGTTGTGATTTGTAATACCCTAGCATTTAGCAACCAACGAAGGGTAGAAGTATGATTTTGTGCATCTGCATGCATGCATCTGAAAATCCGAATAAAATTTTCGCAAAATAAAACCCTGAAGGGATTGGAGATCCGAATAAAATTTTCACAAAATAAAACCCTGGAGGGATTGGAGATCATTCACCTTCATAAATAGAGTTTAGCTCATCTGAGGTGAATGTGATAAATTTTGACATAACCTCCAGGCATTTTTACTGGTTGCGGGAAATCAGATCCAAATTGGAATATACAAATGATATTGAATTGGTAAACTTATTAAAAATTGAATAATGAAGTTATACATGCTTATGCATTTAAACAAACAACTCACAAATAAATACTAAGGTATAATTGTGTTAACACCTATCACAACTCAAAGAGTTATTCAAACAAAGTAAATAATGTAATTGGTTGAGTAACAGAAAACATTGTCTTTACATTGCCCAAACATAAAAGAAATATAAATGCTTAAGTAATCTACATTATTACCAAACTAAATCTAATTTTCTTATCTGATCTTAGCTTCTTATCTTCAAATCTTCTCAATTTCTTTCCTGCAAGACAAAACATATAAGAAAGAAACTTGGGGTGAGATTCAAAGGCTTTGTGTTATATAGAAGTAGTCTGGTCACAAGCCTTGCAACCTTGTTACCAGATTTCCTTTGTATGCATAAAAGCAATTGAATCTCAAATAAATATAAACCTGGTCAAAAGGAGAGAGTTCTTTGAATAAAATGTTTGAGCCATAACTCATATGTGTATATATGTTTGAGCCATAACTCATATGTTTATTGGTAAGTACAACACTCATATTTTTTTGGCTAATTCTTAGGTACCTAATTTTTCTTATGTCTCAGTTGATTTGCTCAGCCGTCGGATCGTTCCGCATTTTGTCTCCTGTCACTCTCGGCCATCCAATCGTTCCGTATTTTTGTCTCCGTGTCCCGTGTGCGTGTGCAATTCTTCTTAATGTTTTGTCTTCTATCCGTGTCTTGGGCCTTAATGGGTAGTTATTGGGACGTAGTGATGTGAAGTGGAATGTACGTACCTGAACAAAGCAGTCATGGAAGAAGAGCCTGAGGAGCGACGCACGCCGTTCCGCCGCTCCATGCCGACGGCGTGTTTCATCTCCGCCCACACGATATCCTGCAGGCCGTGGCAGGAGGTGGAGTAGAAAGTCGTCGAGAGCTGCGTGTGGGCAACAACGCTGGCCAGGAGAGATACGGCGAGCAGGCAGTACTGCATTAACCTAGTAGTATTAGACATTTAGACATGCCGATCGAGTTAGATTTCGAGATATATATACCTAGCCAGCTCAGTCGTACATACTGAAGAACGTTACTTCATCACCTGCGGAACCTGGGTTTCTATTTATAGCTCAATCTTCCCCAGAGTTTCAAGCATGCTCGATCGCGGCATACATGGAATTAATTTGTGCTTAGCCAGAGAAAAGATTGTGTATATATTCGGAGATCGGATAACGTCATTATTCACATGTATGGCCGTATGGGTATACTATGGTCGATGAAAAATATGACACTTGTCGATGTTGCCTGTCTGGAAAAAAAAAAGAGATCCGAGGGCACTAGCACCCTGGATATTTTAATTAAGGTAGAACCCACCCGGGTGAGGCCCTAGAAATTCGCTCCCGACGGGAGTCGGACCCTGGAGGCCACTGCCTAGTTCTCATGTTGCCTGTCTGAAACAACAAAAGAAGAACACGGTTGCTCCAAATCTCTAGCACATGTCAGGAGCGCAAACACAACGAATGTGTAAACATATGGAACAATGCACGATGACGAGGCAACAACCCAAAATGTTACTCTATCGTTTCTTATAACAAGACGTATTTTTTAATCAAAAGTAAACTTATGGTAAGTTTGAACTATCATATAGAATATGAACATCTACAATAGCAAATCAGTATCAATAGATTCATTGTAAAATATATTTTCGTGGTGTATCTATTAAATATTGTAAATGTTTATATTGTTATGTGTATGATATTAGTAAAACTTATGAAATGTTGATTTTTTACTAAGAATATTTATCTTCATTTGAGAAACGATGGTAAGTACGTAGTAGTACCGATAAAAGATCATATCCTCCGCTTGTTTAATGCAAACTTTAATTTGTCGTAACCAAAATAAATGTACTACCGTCTCAGTTTCTACATACTATTTGACCAACAATTGCTCCATTGGTATGTGGCTTATATGATACGAAATCATATTCTGAACTAATTAGTTTTTAGTTCATATTTAATGACATAAACTTTCTGCTAAACAAATGATTACTAATTTAAATTTTTGTGGTCAAACTCGTGTCCTAAGGAAACGAAATACGGCTTGTAGATTGAAATGATGGAACAGACACTATCTTTCTTATGCACCTTGTAACATGCATAGTGACGTCGACGAGTTATTTCTATTATTGTCCACATTAAATAAAGATATTGCGTGGCTCTACATTATCTAGAAAAGATAGAAAAGTATCATACAATATATCACCTCTTAGTATCATCTTATGTAGTTAATTCTCACATGAATATTAAAATGTGGGATAATTAAAAGTAATTAATAAAGGACAATATGAAAATATGACACTTGGTGCAAAGTCCCAATGAGAAAAATCATACATGGAGTATGTGGTCCTACTTAGAATAGGGTAGCATCACCCCCATTGTACATGCCCTCGGTCAGTTCCTCGACATGTTATAATAATATTTGCAATCTGTGTTGTGGTCGGTTTCCTTTTAATAGAAGGGAGACGTCATGAACCAACAACACCCTCACATTCTTAAAGACACGCCCAAGAATATTTGGAAAATCACAACATAGGGTGATTTCCTTGCTGCTTGTGAAATGGAATATATAATTTCCCTCAGTCAGTCGCATTTGATTGATCCAAATCACTATGTGGAAATGATTATCTCAAATAAATTGACTGATAACCATCTAAGATAGTCGCTATCAGTAATGACTTTTGTCTAAAGCTTTCTCGCCATAATGATGTATCCCAGGCTAGCATTTATTCTGAGCTTCCAATGATAGTGGTAAAGGATATGGACTTCCAGATGGAGCTACATCTACATGCAATATCTAGCCCCTTTCCCCAGTCAGTTCATAAGTTATTGCCTTCTTTAGGACAACAGACGACATGGCAACTTTGTCACTGAAATACAAAAATCGCTATCACACAAGCAAATGATAAGGTCAAGCCGGGGTACTAGTATTAAAGCATGGTATTGATCATTTTCAGTTAACAACATTAAGCTACATTTTCAGCTCTTAATTGTTTGATATGTCATTTCGTTCAGCCCATGCCTTGGTCATCTAAGGTTTTGAGAATTTCTCACATTTGAATTTGGGGACTAAAATGATGGGTTCAATAAGATAATATGTAAAACCACCATTATCTCCAAAATCTGGCTCGCCACACTCAACGTTGTGCATCATGTGAAAATGACAAGCACAATTTAGAGGTTGATCACCACTACAAGTAAAATGATATAAAATTTGATCATTGTTCTCCGATGCAAGTCGTGCACACTTTAGTCCTATCCTTGAACATATATTTGGTTAGTTTCCTAAACAGTAACTAACTCAAGTCAATCTTGACGACAATATCACATCTGATTTGAGTTGTGTAGTAAGTATTGTACCCATTTTTTAAATAAAGTTTTGCAGTTTAGGACTAGCCCGAATTGGTGCACAGGCTGAAAGGTGTTAATTTCCAACACCTCATTGATAAGGTGTCCGAGAAGCTTGTGTGTGGCATGACGGCGGCAGGCAGAACCACTTATGCCAAGTCCGTGATTACCTCTCAAGCCATCCATCACCTCATGTATCTGGTTTTACAAAAGGGAATCAGGGAGTGTTTCAAGAAGATTGAGCGTGGCCTGAAACCATTTTTGTCGCCCAACCAAGCTTGGTGGCCTCGGCGTGTTGAACTTAGAAAAATCCGTGAGAGCTCTTTGCCTTAGGTCGCCAAATCCGCGTCGCCTGCGGGGTGGTGCTTGTGGGCCGGCCCGTTTCGGCGGCTTTTTTAGTTTACCTTTTTTTATTAGTTCTTCTTTCACTTATTTTTATTTCTGATTTTTTTCAGATTTCGAAAAAGGTTTCAGATTTTGATTTCTTTACTTTTTTGTTTTATTTTCTTTATTTTATTTTCTATTTTCGTTTTTCCATTTCTTTTTCTGTTTTCTTTTTTTCTTAATTTTTTCAGATTCATAAAATGTTCAAACTTAAAAAAAAATTAAAAAAAGTTCAGATTCAAAAATTGTTCAAATATGAAATTTGTTCAGATTCAAAAAAATGTTCAGATTCAACAGATGTCCAGATTCAAAAAATGTTCATATTAAAAAATTGTTCAAACTTGAAATTTGTTTAGATTACAAAATTGTTCAAATTCATTTTCAAAAATTTTGTCACGGACATTTTCCGTTCACCGATATTTTCTGTTCATTTTTAAAATCGTTCAAAAATAGTTTACGTTCACCGACATTTTCTGTTCACTTTAAATATCGTTCAAAAATAGTGTATGTTCACTCATATTATCTGTTCATTTTTAAAATTGTTCCAAAATAATTTTTGTTCACCGACATTTTCTGTTGACTTTTAAAAATGTCAAAATAGTTTCCGTTCACCGACATTTTCTGTTCAAATTTGAAAATTGTTTTAGCGCTGAAAAATGTTCAAAAATTAAAATTTGTTCAATTTTAAGAAATGTTTAAATTTGAAACAATCATTTTGATTTTATTTACAAAACTGTCAATTTTCAAATTTGAATATATTTAAATTTGTACAAATTTTCAAAACTGAACATTTTCAAAATTATAAATAAAATGAAAATAAATTAAACAAACAAAAAACAGAAAAGAAAATAAAGGAAAAGAAAACAGAAAAAGAGAAAAAAAAGAAAATAGAAATGAAAGAAAGAAAAAACAGAAAAAAGAAGTATTCGACAAATGGGCCAGCCCATTAGCGGAAATCCTTCAGGCGACACGCACGTCTCGCGTTGCCTTGAAGCGATACATAGGAGCTCCCCTTAGGTCGCCATGGTTATAATGGGAAGATAGGGACCGAGTTTGGGTGGGCTTGGGTCTCCTGTGTGACGTGCTTGACATGGACCTCTTCTATGCCCTCACTTCCATTACAATTGGAGATGGCAGGACCGTGGCCTTTTGTTAAGGGCAGTGCTAGGCGTAGGTCCCCCTAGAAAAGGGGAAACTTAGGTCCCCTCCCAAGCCGTTGGATCGTCATCCTACGTTCAGAAATCAGTGCCACGTGTTTTTGCTTTTTAGCCCTTCACTGTTTCGGAAATCAAACCCGCAGTACATACAAGATCCACTTAAACAAAGGGGTATATCGGGTTGCCCCCGACGTTCTCGATATTTACTGCAGAAATACCATCGTGATGATTTACTTTGAGTATCGCAACAAACTCCAGAGTATTGAAACAAATTTTCTCGCTCCGTGTACAAAAAATATATACTATTACAACAAATCATCACAATATTTTTTTAAAATTGTATTACATAAAAGTTGTTACACAACAATTATTTGTTGCAGATTGATTTACAACAAAAAATACAAACAGTCACAACAAAAATCACAAACAATTACAACAAAAATATTATTGTAAGAAATCATTACAACATTTTAAAAAGTAATGTTACAAAAAGTGGTTAACCAACATTTTTTACTGCATATTGCTTTGTAACAAAAATTAACAACAATCTCAACAAAAATCACAGACTATTACAACAAAAAATCATATGTTTGTACCAATTAAAAAGTGGATGGGCAAAATATTTGCCACAGATTTGTTGGCAACAAAAACAACCAAGTAATTCAACAAAACACACAAGCGACGACAACAACAAAAACATATGGTTGCAACATTTGGAAAAGAGTACGTAAAAAACACATCGTCCCAAAATAGGGAAACATAGCAACTTGCAAACGCTCAGAAAACCATAAACCATCTAACGTGTCATTGTGCATGGATGCTCGTTCTTCTCGATTCAGCATCACTAGCGCTAGATATGGCGACCAATGTCCGTTTCTACCGCTTTGTCGTCTTCTCAGGATCGTCGTAGTCGTGACCTTCGGTCAGGTCATATGACATCGTAGGTGTATGCTCAGAGAACTCCGACTTTGAGTAAAATAAATGTCGACTTG
Source organism: Puccinellia tenuiflora (assembly GCA_012064385.1). Lineage (NCBI taxonomy): Eukaryota > Viridiplantae > Streptophyta > Magnoliopsida > Poales > Poaceae > Puccinellia > Puccinellia tenuiflora. The sequence goes on along the minus strand of QRDG01001224.1, from coordinate 125,031 downwards.
GTGGAGGTGCTCGTCGGCACAATCGGACGCAGGCGCAGCAAAACAGTGAACAAACATGACGAGTGGCCAGGTAAGTGAACCGACCGTCAACCATCCTTGAATATACTATATTCAGCTAGATAACAACTGCCAACTAAATCAGGTGCAATCTAAAAAAAAAAGTAGTGCACATACTAGCAAGCAGGGCAACGACGCTGGAGCTAGGTTGCTGTGCTCGCGTGACGTGCATGAGTGAGATGGAGTGTGATGCATGTGCGCACGCGCGAGCAATGCATGTGCATGCGCGACTCGCGCCAGGAGGAGAGCAGCATGCGCGGGAGCAAGAGGGACCTAGTTTTTCCTCCCGTAGGTCGACCTAACATAAGTGTTTTCCTTTTGTTAATCTTTGTGGCTTATGGGTCACAAACCCAAAGACATCGTTCCGGCCATTTTCAACCTATCCAAGCGGAAGAATTCTTATTTCATAAGGGTCTTAGTCCGGATAACTGGATCGACAACATAAACATTGGCTCCATCACATCCATTCTCCACATCATCGAGTTCACTGACCTGTGCGCCATGCTTCAGGATGTGCAGCTTATTGACATGCTTTCAGATGACATCACTTGGATCCTCATGCTGTCGTGGGGTCACTCTTCGACTACCCCACGGTGGTGATACCCGGGTCACGCCAAGAACATCTGCCTTATGACGAGGGCCCAAGGAAGGCCCAAGGAGGACGACGTGCGGCCCAAGATAGTCGACGTTAGGTCATCAGCCTCGATCATCTTGTAAGTGCCATCGGCACCGTTCACCCGAGACCTAGCCTACCATATAAAGGCTATGAGGGTCCCACGTCTAGGGGAACGCATACGCTCACGCTCATAGCCGCCATCTCAAACCCTAGCGAGATTGCCATCTCGCCATTGTAGCCACACTCAACATCAATACCAGACAAGCAGGAAGTAGGGTTTTATCCTCCGGGAGCCTGAACCTGGGTAAATGCCTCGCCTGTTAGCCGTCGTGATCACCAGCGCTCATCTCTCTCCCCCTCAATCAACCCGGGGTACTCGATCAAGGGATTTTCCGAGTCTCAGCCTCGTCAATTGCCGCCGTCTATGGGAAAGAACGAGCGCTGGAACCATGGTCGCACCGGCCCCATCAACCTTGAAGATCGACGCCTGCACCAGGGAGCCAATCTGCTTCGGCTCCTTCGAGTACGGCAGCCACCCGCCGGCCCATCGCTCGGTGTACGCTGAACTGCGTGAAGGTATGTGGACCACCTTTGGTACCATGCACTACCTCGTAGACAGCCGCGGAACACTCCGATCTACGGCGGCCGCGCTACGCGCGGTGGTGACACCCGCATCTGCCTCGACTACGTCAACCACGCCTTCACCCGCCGTAGAGATCACATCTGCTGCGAATGCAGCAATCGCATCTTCGACTGCCGCGAAGATCGCATCTGCCACGACTACAACGACCACGTCATCACCTGCCGTGATCGCATCTACCGAGACTGCGGCGATCGCATCTTCGACTGCCGCGAAGATCGCGCTCGCCTCGACTACACCAACTGCCTTCATGGCAGAGATCGCGCCCAACGCGACCACGACACCCGCATCTCCGGCTGCCAAGGAGATCGCATCGGCTGCGACCCCTGCGCGGATCAAGTCTACTTCGACTACCTTGATCGCGTCGCGGGCAAGGCCAAGATCTACATCGACTCCGACTACGTCAGCCACGCCTTCGCGCCGCGAGATCGTCCGCAAGCCAATCGCACCCGCGTCGATGACAGCGACTCCATTCCTCGCGTCCGCGGTGAAGGTCGCGAAACTCTACGGAAAGAGCCTCAATGGCGACTGTGGTACCCACCACATTGCAGCCATTTTCGACTCCGAGCACGGCTCGGACGAAGGAAGCAGCAGTGGAAGCATCAGCCCCACTTCCCAGATTTACCCCGCACAAGTCTACATGGTCGGCCCGTTGCGGGCCAACGGCGACGAATCCGCATATCCACTAGAGGTGGTCATGCCGGACCAGGTGACGCGACTCACCATCACCCGCGACATGGCAATCAGAGCCCTGAAGCACGTTGAGGAGGGCACGTACCCCCCACCAGACGCACCCCGAGAGGACCTTATGGCGGTCCAGTACCTGCTGCGGAAGGAAGGCGAACGACTTCACGCAGAGAAGGCCGAGCTACTCCGACGCAAGGAGGAAGCCGACGCGTCGAGTGCCAGGAGGGCCGCTTATTCATTCACTGCTGCCTCGACAGAGGTCTCGCAAGGAGCAAGACGCCACAGGGCCCGCGTGCCCCGGATGACAGAGGCCGAACGCGCCGGAATCACCCGCAACCTCGAATCATCATACATGACTGAAGACGCGGACGGGATACCCATCCCGAAAACACCCGGAGCTGCCCTCATGGCAGTCGAAACATACCTGCGACTGACGCAGCCGCCTGAGGGTGACGCCCGTGCTCTCCTCCACAAGCAACAGATCATGTCTATCAAGGCAGTTGGAGAAGCTCTGGCGAACAAGGCGCCAACAGAAAAGGCGCAAGAAAATCGGGGTCGCCGCGACCGCGAACCCGCAGCACTCGCAGGCCCAGCTCCAAGACAACTGCGACAGCCGCAGCCAGGCGAAGACCTCCGCAACGTCATCACACAGAGGACGGTAGACCGCAGCCGCACCCAGCGGACGGTCAGCACACCCAATGCTGACGACCGCGACGATAGCGACTTCGAGCCACGCGGCGCCGCATGCTTCAGCTTCAACATCCGCGACACAAGAATGCCCAAGGGCTTCAAGCTCACGGCAGAAGCGGTCAAGTACGATGGAAAGCAGGACCCGAGAGACTGGCTGGAGGACTACCTCATAGCCTGCAGTTGCCAGGGCGGTACTTCGACTACAGCCATGCAATACATTCAGCTGATGCTCACAGGATCTGCACGCGGGTGGCTTAACACTCAACCCAAGGACGCCTTCAGTACGTGGGACGTACTCAAGGCCGACAACTTTTGTCGAGCTCCAAGCATGCAAGCAAGGACGAGACGAGCCGCTCCGGTCGTACATCCAGCGATGGACCCTGCTCTGCAACACCATGGAAGCCACCTCGGAAGACCGAGTGATGGATGCCTTCATGCACGGCGTCTACCGCCGCGACCTCCACGAGGAATTTGGTAGGATCCGGCCGAGAAACATGATTGAGCTCATGAAGATAGCCAACCAGTGGGCAGACGAAGAGGACTCAGTCCGTGATACTTCACGTTACTCCCCAAGAGACGAGGCCGGACCAAGCAACTGGCGGGAAGGACGCCAGAAGAAGAAGCCGCGTTACCACGGCAATGACTCAATAGAGTTAGTAGCGGCGGGATTCGAAACCCCCCGCGAGGATGAAGCATGCGACAGCAGTCGCCAGTACAGTCAAAGGCAGTACAGTCGAAGCGGCGACGACCAGAGTCGCCAATACAGTCAAGGGCAATTCAACCGAAGCGGTGGCAGCACCTACCGTGGCGACGGGAGCCGCAAACGAGAGTGGCAGAGGCGCACGCTGACTCCGGAGGAAGAGCTGGAGCAACCCTGCAAGCACCATATGTTCAGGAACCCGGAAACGGGTAAGTGGGGATCCCGCCACCTGTTGAAGGACTGCAAAAAGGCACGCAGGATATACCAGGCAATGCAGAAGATAGTCGCTCAGCAAGCCACGCAGTTGGCTCCCCAGGCAGCACCCGTAGCGCAGCCAGTCGCGCAGCTGGCTCTCCAAGCAGCACCCGCACCCACACCTGTAGTCGATAATCCAGCACAGGCAGCGGGAGCTTTCTATTAGCAGCAGCAGCCGCAGCAAGAGGCCCCTGACGCATATCCAGCGGCACGCGGACAGCTCAACATGATACAGAAGGGGCGCCCTTCAAACAGGACCCAGAAGATCATCACCCGCCAAGTCTACCAGGCTGTCACATGTCCACCTGCAGTACCCGAATACCTGAGAGGGTCAGAGACACCGATCACGTTCTCCAGAGCAGATCATCCGCCTGCAGTACCACGACCCGGGCACGCCGCTCTGGTAGTCGAAGCTCTGATCGGGGATTACACCTTGAAAAAGGTGTTCATGGACGGAGGCAGCAGCATCAACATTATCTTCGCCGACACCCTCAGAAGGATGAACAGGCCAACAACAAACTTGACGCCATCAGAGACCACCTTCCATGGCATAGTACCAGGGAAAGCAGTCACGTCCATGGGAACAATCACACTCGACGTCATCTTCGGCACACCCGACAACTTCCAGAGGGAGGCGATCGACTTCGAGGTAGTCGACTGGAAGTCGTAGTACCATGCGATACTCGGGCGCCCAACCTTTGCCAGATTCATGGCGATACCTCACTACGCCTACCTTATGCTCAAGATGCCTGGACCCAAGGGCGTCATCACAGTGCACGGCGACTTCGACCGCTCCAACAGCTGCGACCGCGAATTCAGCAAGATCTCTGAGTCCTTCGGAATGGAGGAGCACCTTGCGGTGATGGCAGTCGACAACGACAAAACCATCTTCCCACCACGCAAGAAGCCAGCCAAGGACTCCGCCTTCAACACGACCGACGACACAAGAACCCATCAAGTCCACCCGACGGACGCCAGTAAGACAGTCAAGGTGTCGTCAAGCCTGCCTATCATATAGGAAGGCGCGCTCGTCGAGTTTCTACGTGAGAACTGGGAGATTTTCGCCTGGCAACCTTCTGACATGCCAGGCATACCCAGGGAACTCGCCGAGCACTCCTTACACGTCCACGAGGACGCCAGACCCGTCAAGCAGACCATGCGACGCTTTTCGGGTCCCAAACAAGACGCCATCAGCAAGGAGATCGACCGGCTGCTCCACACCGGATTCATCCGAGAGATCAAGGACTCGAACTGGGTAGCGAACCCGGTCCTGGTGGAGAAGAAGAAGACGAAGAAACTCCGAATGTGCGTCGACTTCACCGCCATTAACAAGTGCTGCCCCAAGGACCACTTCCCGCTCCCGTGGATAGACCAGATCATCGACTCGACTGCAGGCTGCGCGCGCCTATCCTTCCTGGACGCCTACTCCGGGTACCAGCAGATCAGGATGAAAGTCGAAGATGAAGAGAAAACTGCATTTATCACACCCCATGGTGTGTTCTGCTACCAAATGATGCCCTTCGGGTTGAAAAACGCTGGAGCCACATACCAGCGCACGATGCAAGCCTGCCTGAAGGAGCTAATAGGACAGATCGTCCAAGTCTACGTCGACGACATGGTCGTCACCACTCGAACGGAGGACAGTTTAATTGCTGACCTCCGCAAAGTCTTCGCCGCACTCAACGAGTATCAGATCAAGATGAACCCGGACAAGTGTGTTTTTGGCGTGCCAGCCGGAGAACTGCTCGGGTACCTCATCTCTGCAAGAGGAATTGAAGCCAACCCTGAGAAAGTGCAAAACATACTCGCAATGCCAGCACCGACCAAGCTTCATGAAGTACAACGCCTAGCCGGCCGAGTCGCAGCTCTCAGCCGGTTCATTAGTAAGTTGGGAGAAAAGGCCCTGCCTTTCTACCAACTGATGAAAAAGACGGATAAATTCGAGTGGACAGAGGAAGCGCAAGACGCGTTCGACAAGCTCAAGAAAACCCTCACGACTCCTCCAGTACTGGTGGCGCCACTGGAGAACGAGCCGCTGTACCCCTATGTGTCAGCCACGAACAGAGTGGTCAGCACGGTACTCGTAGTCGAACGAGAAGAAGAAGGGCACAATCACCCTGTTCAGCGGCCCGTCTACTTCCTCAGCGAGGTGCTAACCTTGTCCAAGCAGTGGTACCCGCACTACCAGAAGCTAGCCTACGGAGTCTTCATGACATCAAGGAAGGTCGTCCACTACTTCTCCGAGCACTCCATCACGGTGGTAAGCTCCTCCGGGCTCTCCGACATCCTCACCAACCAAGCCGCGACAGGACGAGTCGCCAAGTGGGTTGTTGAGTTGGGACCCTGGGGGTTGAAGTATGCGCACCCGAAGGCAATCAAGGCCCAAGTTCTTCCAGAATTCACCACAGAGTGGATAGAGGCCCAGCTGCCAGACATACCCGACTTGTCCAACGCATGGACAATGTACTTCGACGGGTCCAAGAAGTTCAGATCAGCAGGGGCGGGAGTCGTCCTCATCTCACCCAAAGGCGACAAACTGAAGTACGTACTGCAGATAAACTTCCCAACACCCTCCAACAACGAGGCAGAGTACGAAGCCCTAATCCACGGCATGCGGATGGCCAAAAACTGCGGCGCCACTCACCTCATGATCTACGGAGACTCCTACCTTGTCGTGCAGCAAACCATGAAGCAATGTGACGCCATCGCCGACAACATGATAGCCTACAGGGACCTATACAACCAGCTAGAAGGCACCTTCGACGGCTGCGAGCTGCGGCACATCGGCCGCGAGAGCAACGAGGAAGCCGACACCCTCGCTAACCTAGGCTCAGACAAAGCACCGGTGCCACCCGGAGTCTTCCTCGAGTGCATCACGCAACGCTCCATCAAGCTCCGGCCTGCACCGGGATCCTCTACACCGACAACGAGCACCACCAACCCGCCCAGCACGGAGAAGGAACCCATGGAGGTAATTCTGGTCGAACCCACATGGACAAGCCCATACCTGGCCTACATACTGCATCAGAAGGTGCCAACGAACCCAGTCGAAGCCAAGCGCGTCATCCGCCACTCCAAGGGCTTCACCATCATCAACGGGGAACTCTACAAGCGAAGCATCTCAGGAGTCCTCCAAAGGTGCATCGACCCAGTCGACGGTCAAGCCATCTTACTCGAGATCCACGCCGGCATCTGTGGACACCACGCCAGCAGTCGAGCCTTGGTGGCCAAAGCCCTGCGAGCAGGGTTCTACTGGCCCACCGCAATGCAGGACGCAGAAGAACTCGTGAGGAAATGCATCGGCTGCCAGGAGTTCGCCAACAAGCCGCACGCACCGGCATCAACACTGAAGACCATACCACTCGCATGGCCCTTCGCTCAATGGGGGCTCGACATGGTGGGTCCATTCAAGAAGTCTTCTTCGGGCGGACACACTCATCTCCTGGTGGCAGTCGACAAGTTCACGAAGTGGATCGAAGCCGTGCCCATCACAAGTTCGACTGCCTCCTCGGCAGTTAACTTCATCAGGTCGATCATCTTCAGGTTCGTTGTGCCACACAGCATCATCACCGACAACGGCTCGAACTTCACAGCCGAAGAATTCAAGGACTTCTGCTCTGACCAAGGCATCAAGCTCAACTACGCATCTGTCTCGCACCCGCAGTCCAACGGACAAGTCGAGAAAGCCAATGGCCTAGTCTGCAAGGGCATAAAGAAGCGCCTGCGAGTACCATTGAGGCGCGCCGCAGGCGCCTGGGTCGAAGAGCTGCCACCTGTGCTGTGGAGTCTGTGCACCACGCCAAACAGATCTACCCAGTACACGCCATTTTTCATGGTGTACGATGCTGAAGCAGTCCTGCCGTGCGACATCAAGTTCGACGCCCCCCGAGTGGTGGCCTACGATGAGTCTGATGCAGAAGAAGCACTCGAAGATGACATGGACACCCTGGACGAAGCACGCGACATCGCCCTTACCCGCACAGCCGTGTATCAGCAAGACCTACGCAACTATCACGGGCGGCGACTGCGGCCCAGAGCGTTCGTCCCTGGTGATCTTGTCCTCCGTCTCAAACAGAAGAAGGTGCATAAACTTGCCTCCCCGTGGGAGGGTCCATACATCGTGACAGAGGCAATCGGCGGCGGAGCTTACCGCCTAAAGGACTCGAAGACGGGGACAGTCTGCAACAACCCGTGGAACGTTGCGCAACTACGCCGCTTCTACGCCTGATCGACCCCAATTTATAATAGTACAATGTCAAGAAGCGGCAGGTTTCAGACGCACTCTTTCCCTCGCCAGGGTACCCGAGGGGACTGGAAGGGTTTTAATGAGGCGGCCTGCTCGCAAAAGTCAATAAAGTGATTTGAGGAACAAGCTCTCCCCTCTACTTTTATCAGCAAGCAACATAAACCTAGGCCGCCACCCGAATTACTCGAGGGCTGCGCCATACAGGTTCAACCCGAAATTCCTCGGCCGCCACCCGAACCACTCGGGGGCTGCGCTGTACAGGTCTAAATCAAAACTTAGGCCGCCTCAGCTGCGCCGTACAGGTTCAACTCGAAAATCCTCGGCCGCCACCCGAACCACTCGGGGGCTGCGCTGTACAGGTCTAAGTCAAAACCTAGGCCGCCACCTGACGCACTCGGGGGCTGCGCCATATAGGTCCAACCCGAAATTCCTCGGCCGCCACCCGACGCACTCGGGGGCTGCGCCGCACAGGTCTAAGTCAACCTAGGTCGCCACCCGACGCACTCGGGGGCTGCGCCATACAGGTCTAAACTCGAAAAATCCTCGGCCACCACCCGACGAACTCGAGGGCTGCGCCGTACAGGTCTAAGTCAACCTAGGTCGCCACCCGACGCACTCGGGGGCTGCGCCGTACAGGTCTAAGTCAACATCCTAGGCCGCACTCGAATCACTCAGGGGCTGCGCCATACAGGTCTAAACTTGAAAAATCCTCGGCCGCCACCCGACGAACTCGGGGGCTGCGCCGTACAGGTCTAAGTCAACCTAGGTCGCCACCCGACGCACTCGGGGGCTGCGCCGTACAGGTCTAAGTCAACATCCTAGGCCGCACTCGAATCACTCGGGGGCTGCGCCGCACAGGTCTAACTCGAAAAAACCTCGGCCGCACCCGACGCACTCGGGGGCTGCGCCGCACAGGTCTGACTCGAAAACGCCTCGGCCGCACTCGATCCGCTCGGGGGCTGCGCCCTACAGGTTTACAGAAGTCTACAAGATACAATTTACTCACTCGGAGGCTACCCCCACCTCGGCATACATACACTCATATTTCCACTTGGAAAAATTTCTTTTACAAGCTAACGCTATACAACAGCTGTCGTGGTATGAACCGACGGTGAAGATAAGGGACTACGTACGCGCGAGCATCGTCGATGTGGGTTAGTAGAAGAACGACACGGGAGACAAGATTTATACAGCTTCGGGACCCGGGAAACATCATCCGGTAATATCCCTACATGCTGTTTGTGGCTAGGTCTTATTCCTCTCATGGTGGAAGTCGCCGATGAGGCGGCTCCTCTATTGTATAGCTCGTTGTGTTGAGCGTCTAGATCTGTCTAGGCCTATTGGGTCGTGCCCTCTTTGGGGCGCCTTGCCCCTCCTTATAAAGGTGGAGGAGGCCGGCTTACAAGTAGAGTCCTCTTAGGACTCGGCTAATCTATTACAAGTTGGAAAGGTGAGTCCTTTTCCTATTCTAACTGGAGTCGGCCTGCTGGGCTTCCTCCTGGTGGGCCTCGTTGATCCTCCTTGCGGGTACCCGTGTCCCATATCCCCGACAGTAGCCCCCGAGCTTTTGGATGACTCGCAGAGTCATGCGGAAGGTCTTGATTTGTTGAAGAAATGGGACACGGAGTTTGTGCCGGGTTCTTTGCCGGCTTGTAGATGTCGATGATGTCGCGGCACCCGACGCTGCATTTGCCGGGTTGTCGATGTAGACGTTGCTGAGTTGTCGTTTGCTGAGTCGTCGATGTAGACGTTGCTGAGTTGTTGACGAAGATGTTGTCGAGTTGTCGTTTGCCGAGTTGTTGGTGAAGATGTTGTCGAGTCGTCGATGCCGACTTCTCCGGTCGAGTCGTCGATGTCGACTTCTCCGGTCGAGTTGTCGATGCCGACTTCTCCGGACGACTTGTCGATGCCGGCTTCTCCGGACGACTTGTCGATGCCGGCTTCTCCTGCCGACTTGTCATTGACGACTTCTCCTGCCGACTTGTTAATGCCGACTCCTCCTGTCGACTTGTTGATGCCGACTCCTCCTGTCGACTTGTTGATGCCGACTTCTCCGAGCGACTTGTTGATGCCGACTTCTCCGAGCGACTTGTTGATGGCGAGTCGGAATTTTCTCCGAGTCCTTTTGACGAGTTGTATGACTTTGCTCGAGCTTGTTTACACCGGTATATGTATAGCCCCCAAGCGCCGAGTTGTTAACTTGTGACAGCTTGGAGCTTGTATTGATGACTCATGACTTCAGATGATGTAGCCCCCGAGTGCCGGGTCGTTTTGCCTGCGACGACTCGGGACTCCTTGATGTATAACTCATGACTTTCAGATGATGTAGTCTCCGAGTGCCGGGTTATTAACCTGCAACAACTTGGAGATAAAAACTTTTGGAATTTGATTACTGTTTAACTTCTAGAAAAACCTGATCCGTGAATAGCCCTCAAGCGCCGGGTTGTTTGCCTGCGATAACTTGGAGCTTCCAACTTTGTATTCCCTTTGACTTAAACTGAAAACCTGATAACATGTAGCCCCCAAGTGCTGGGTTGTTTGCCTGCAGCAACTCAGAGCTTAAAACTTTTTGAACTTGATTGATGCTTGAGCTGATTTGGTTCTTATAACCCTTCTTAGTTTTATACTGATGAATAAGTAGGCCCTGCCCGGTCTTTGCTAATTAGCAGCCGGTTTGTTGTACAGGTTGCATCTGACTTACCAGATAAAACTAAGGATAAGTTGGCATCTGGGCCAGGTCAATGAGTCTAAAGCTTGGCTTTTTCCTGAAAGACAAGCCCCCAAGGACCTAATGATCAAAGTTAATAAAGACGCACTTACTGGGTGTCTCGGCAAAACTCTTACTTTAGAGAAGCCGGCTTTATCCCTTTGATCATAACAATTAGAGCTCTCTGGGCTCGTTGGTATTGCGGAGCTCTCTGGGCTCGTTGGTGTTGCGGAGCTCTCTGGGCTCGTTGGTATTGCGGAGCTCTCTGGGCTCGTTGGTATTACGGAGCTCTCTGGGCTCGTTGGTGTTACAGAGCTCTCTGGGCTCGTTCTAACTTGGTAGGACTTTCAGCTCTCTGGGCTGCTTCTAACTTGGTGGGACTTTCAGCTCTCTGGGCTGTTTCTTACAATATTGCGAGCATTAGATATCTCTACTTTGATAAATCCGTTGCGAGCAATAGATAGCTCGACTTTGAAAAATCTGTTGCGAGCAATAGATAGCTCGACTTTGAGAAATCCGGTGCAAGCAATAGCTCGACTTTTGAGAAATCCGTTGCGAGCAAAGGATAGCCCGACTTTAAATAAATTTGGTGCGAGCTATTTGAGAGCTCGACTTTTAGAAATCCATGGCGGGTTTAAAAACCCCAACTTTGAGATTTGGCTATATTAAGCCTCCAAGAATTGATTTGATATGCCACTTTGTAATCTTCTGGATTATCTCTGCAATTTTTTTATAAACCAGATATATAGCTCTCGGAATTAACTTAAAGGGGCTGACTTTATATAATTTAACTGAATGAATAAAATATGAAATTTAAATAAAAAGGCGACTTAGCTTGTTATTTTCCGTAGTCGATGACGCGAAGAAAGCTTGCGCACCGCCGAGGTCGACTTGTCGGTGTAGCCGAAGATGGTGCATCGTGAGTCAGCTTTTCTGGAGTCGACGGAGGAATGACTTCGATCAACGGGCGTTGGTCGCGATATTTGGTTTTTTTTTTGTCACGTGAGCTGCCCTGCTCTTTTCTCCTCTTCACGTGCAAGCTAGCTTCTGATCGCTCTCTTTTTTTTTCTTTCTTCCGACTTGGACTAGGTAACACATCCTGCACGCTACTCCTCTTCTCTTCCGACTTGTATTTCTTTTTTCTCTATGCCTCACGTGAGTAGCTGCAAACTTTGAATTGTCTTTTCTTTTCTTTGGCTAGCTGCCGTGCTGTACTCAGTTTGACGCCAGCGATACGTTGCTTCTTTTTCTTTCCTTCCTTGATTCTTTGAATTATCCTCATCCGTGTACGAGTCAGTGTAGTACTGGTAGCGGCTCCTTTTTCGTTTTGGCTTCGAGCGGGTGCACGCATCTCGCCTCCACTTTCCTTGCGCAGGCCGCTTAGAGGTGAATCCATACCGGTCAACTCCTTACGACCCGTAACGTCTTGAACTCCGGGCTGTGAATCTTCGCCGCTGGCTACTTTGGCGATATGGATCTGGCCTGCGCGATACTGCTGATGATGACGTCGCGATAACTGATGATACACATGACGAGTTCCCGTGAGCGTCAGACGCACGAGTTGCCTGGCTGATTGATCCTAATCTTGTGCGCTAAATCAAACGCACGCGAGGGCAGTGATGATGTCGAGCCCCGCGCCTGCCGTGTGGATGAAGATCTTGATGCGTCCGGGTCATTTGACCGATGCCGTGATGAACTCGCCGTCGTCGTGATGAAAATTGGACCCATCGAATTGTGAATCCACGCGCACCTAGCCCCACGGTGGGCGCCAAATGTCGTGGTATGAACCGACGGTGAAGATAAGGGACTACGTACGCGTGGGCATCGTCGATGTGGGTTAGTAGAAGAACGACACGGGAGACAAGATTTATACAGCTTCGGGACCCGGAAAACATCATCCGGTAATATCCCTACGTGCTGTTTGTGGCTAGGCCTTATTCCTCTCATGGTGGAAGTCGCCGATGAGGCGGCTCCTCTATTGTATAGCTCGTTGTGTTGAGCGTCTAGATCTGTCTAGGCCTATTGGGTCGTGCCCTCTTTGGGGCGCCTTGCCCCTCCTTATAAAGGTGGAGGAGGCCGGCTTACAAGTAGAGTCCTCTTAGGACTCGGCTAATCTATTACAAGTTGGAAAGGTGAGTCCTTTTCCTATTCTAACTGGAGTCGGCCTGCTGGGCTTCCTTCTGGTGGGCCTCGTTGATCCTCCTTGCGGGTACCCGTGTCCCATATCCCCGACAACAGCAGTCTACTACTCTTATTCTACAGGCTCGCCCTTTGGCGCATCGAATGGCCCTACAAGGTGCTCACTAAAACTCAGGACCTGTTGAATCATCTGACGCGCAGCCGCAAGAGTATCGGCGTAATCATTCTCTCCAGGCAAGCCGTCAAGTACCTTGTGCAATGGAAGATGAGGCCGGTGCATTCGAACGTACGCCAGCGCCGCGTTCGCCCCGGCAACAAGTTGAGCGCCAACGACCTCCTTCAACGCACTGCCTTCGCGGAAACTCTCCAGCAGCGCAGCCAGTCCATTAGGTTGCTCGTTGTGCGGAAAGTACACCCTGTTGATCTGCCAGAGGGTTTTCCTACAACCTTCCAAGAGCACAGCAGCCCGCCAGGTGTGATCCAGCATTCTAGCCAGTACACTGCCTTTGGATTTGTTCGACCAAAACGTACGCGCTTCGGGTGAGTCACTGGCGGCCTCTTTTTCCACCCGCTCGTCCACTCGATTCTGCTCGGCCTTCCAGTCAGAATTCACATCTGCATCAAGACTCAGCACTTAGAACAGTGAAAGCATAAAGAAGCCGAAGCAAAGCGCTAGAAGGCCAACCTTGCAGCTGTCGACTGATCAAGTCTATCGCGCCAAGAAGGAATTCCTCACGCTGGGAGAACGGCGCAGCGGGCCGTGACTTCAAGCGCTCCAACTCCAACTCGGCAACCTTCAGCTTCGACTCGAGCTCAACAACCTTGTTCCTCATGTAGGTGATCACTCGTTGATCATTCACGCTTCGCACAGGGGCTGGAGGAGCTCGACGACGATGGCGAGTGGGTGCAGCCGAAGAGGTGTCCTCATCCTCACCCGCACCAGTAGTTCCAGCGACCTCAGGAGCCTCGCCCATCTCAGACTGCCAAGTTCGACAGTGTCAAGCAAGGAAAAGAGCACATTCATTCTAGCATAAATTCAGACTGCCAAGTTCGACAGTGACAGAAGACTCGAAGGCACAAATTCACATTTCAACATCAGCATGTTCGCGGCCAGAAGACCCGCAAACTATATGGTTCATTACAGACCAAGATCAAAAGTAGAAGAATCTTAAAATAAAGGAGTCTACATCGCAGACTCCGACTGAGAACGGCTCTTCCTAGCGGCCAACTCTGCAGCCTTGGCGATTTTCTTCTCGAAGGTGGCAATCAACTTCGCAGCCAGCTGACTCGCCCGCGCCTTCACACCGCTAAGGGACGCGGTTCTACCATCAGGCCTCCGAGGGAAGTCGCTGACAACCTTCTCAAAATCACCTACGACTTGGTGACCAAGTAGTAGCTGGAAAGTGAGCTCTGAGCCGCGTACCGTCTGGGCACGCGTGTAGTCCGCCATGGTGGTCGCGTTGCCTTCAAACGGAGCCATAAGCGCGTCAACAGCGACCGGCGGTAGCTGGCTGGGGAAGATGCTCCGGTGCACAGTCGCCAAAGCGCCTGTCGACTTCTGCAGCGCCGCCGAGGCATACGTGCAGACGCGGTCGATGAAGCCAACAGCCTCTATCAAGCCGACATTGGCACTAGAAGTTCCTTCTGGAGGAGCACCTCCGCAAGTCTCTGCTCCAAAAGAAACCCACACCCGTAAGGCTTCCGCAGTCGACAAAAGCAAAGTAGGCAATGAGCCGAATACTTACTCCCAATGACATCGGCGAGTGCGAGCAAGCGGTCGACCTGGGTCTTCTCTAGATCACCCCGGGTTCGCTCAAGCTCTTGGGCTTCACCTAGTGATTTCTCCAGCTCCGCGACCCGCTTCGCCATGCTGTCCATCTCGCCTGTGGATCACCGGAGCAAAGTCAGCAATGAAGATAGTCGAAGCACCCCTCGAACGCAAGGGTCCACACTCACCTTTCGCCTGCTCCAGAGCAGTGCGGAGTTGATTCCTCTCCTGCTCCATGCGAACGAAGGTGGCGGCTCCCTCCATCTGCTGGCGATAATACGGCTGCAGGAAACACTAGACATCAATCTGCGCCTGACTATTCTAGTCACGCACATCTTCGGGGGCTACTCCCATCGGGAGCGCTGTTCGCGCACCCGATACAGATTTTGCAGACTGAGGTAAGGGACACTTACATGCTCAAGCAACCCAGCGTCCACCGGGGTCGCATCAGCAGTTTTCTCTGGCACGGAGGAGGTCGAAGCTTTCAAGGTCAAAGCGTCACCCGCCTGCGGTTCTTCTTCGGTCGTCTTCGCAGTCTGCTCGAACACGGGAGCAGAAGTGTGCTCCATCTCCGGAGGCGAAGAACCAACAGCGCCAGTACGGTCGCTGCGACAAGATAACTCAATTCAAGGACTCGCAAAGTCAAAAAGTGCACTCGACAAAACAAGGCGATGGTTGCAAGACTAACCTGGTGACATCCAGATCATCTTCGCTGCCCAGGGAAATGGAGGGCATCCTTGCGAATTCAGTCAGCGGTGCAGAGCTGAGGGGAGTCACGACCAAAAGCTCCGCCGGGTCGCTCGTGTGCCTAGCACCCGAGGACGACCCGCTCGTCTCCTCCTTGTCCTCCACAGCCGTTTCCTTCAAGGGCGACGACGCCGAAGCAGAGTCGCCATTCTTTTGCTTCAGCCGCTTCAGCAGCGGCTCCTCATCTTCATCGTCCTCCTCCAACTCCTCACTTCGAGAAGTGGCGGAGGGAACTTCATCGTCATCAACCCCATCCTC
Organism: Puccinellia tenuiflora; assembly: GCA_012064385.1. Taxonomy (NCBI): domain Eukaryota; kingdom Viridiplantae; phylum Streptophyta; class Magnoliopsida; order Poales; family Poaceae; genus Puccinellia; species Puccinellia tenuiflora. The sequence goes on along the minus strand of QRDG01001224.1, from coordinate 109,521 downwards.
CTCAGGGAACTCTGCCTCTCCGTGAGGCCCATTCTCCATCAACGGAGGGAGACTAACATAGCTCGAGCGACCCTGTCAGCAAATGAAGTATTCGAGTCAGGCAAAACGATTCGACTGAAGAAAATGCAAGACAAGAGCAAAGTACACGACGCTCACCTCAGGCACAGGATTGTTGGGGCCATACGGCTCGACTGGGCACTTGACGTTGCACGGAACCGCGGCTCGGAGGCTGGTGATGCTCCTCACCTTCGACTCGACTTCGTCATCATCGAGCTCATCGCCACCTTCACGCGCCCACATTGGTTGGACGCGACTGCGGAGCGGCTGCACTCAGAGCCTGTAGAAGGTGGCAATAAGGTGCACTCCACCTATCTCGCGCCCAAGGCTCTTCAGAAGGCCACGAAGGAGCGTCAGCAAGGGCTTGGTCGCCTCCTTGTCTTCCTTCGATAGCGGGTGCCCACGAGTTCGTCTTCCGCAACGCGCGATCAGCCACAAAGTCGGGAAGCCCTTCTTGGTCGCACCTGATGTAAAACCACTTCTTCCGCCAGTCCTACGTGCGGAAGCCCTGGAGGTCGGCCTTCTTCACCGACGATTTTGCCCAGTCGCCATCGACCTTCTTCATCACGCTCGCATCGGCGGCGGCGACGGCGCCCTCGGCGGTCTTCGCCCTCTTCATCGCGGCCTTGCTCGCGGGGAGTGGATAAAAGAACTTGGCAGAAGAGCAACAATGTCGGAGAAAGCTGCGGAGACGACGGAAGGATGGAGATGGAATGGACTGTTCACCGCCGCGGTGAGAAATATATACCGCGTGGTCAGTTCATCCAGGCCGTCCTCCACGAAACGGCAATTCAAGACAACATCTGGCCGTCCACGTGTCGCGCGGAGATAGCAACCGTCGCCGCCCACTACGCACGGGAAACAAGGCGCCATCATCACCTCGCGAAAATTTCGCGCCCAACGGTCCAAATTGAGCGGCAACCGCTGTCTTCAGTAAATACTGACAGTGGAACCACCCTGTCACGTCCCATCGGACACAGAGTGTGCCAAAAACGTCAGCGCTGATGTCACCTGCGGAGGCGTAGCAAGTAAGCCAACGGGCTGATGGAGCACCCGGATAATTCATTCGAGTGCAACAAAGATACAGTAAGCTTTAAGAGCTGAATAGACTCGACAGTCCATTCGAGTGGAAAAGAAATTCAGTAAGCTCCATGAGCTGAGTAAAACTCAAAAGCAGTAAGCCAAACCGGCCGAGTACAAAGTAAGTCACGCAAAGCCAGTTGCGACTCCGTCAGCTCGAGTCTCTTCTTTACTCCCATCGGGAGCGGGCTTTTCGACTAAAGGAAAAATTGAGTTTAACCTCAATTGCAAGCAATTCAGCTTAATCTCGGGGGCTACTCCCATTGGGAGCGCTGTACGCGCTCCCGAATGACTCAGAACAATCGCAGTCGAAAAATCACCGACCAAAGCAATACTCGCAGTTTTTACCATGCAGTCGATGTTTCGACTAAGGAATCCTCCATAAGCCCTGAACGGCAGGAGTCGACCAATTTTATTTGTTCCTTTCAGGAACCTGGTGGCGTGCCCAGAAGGAAGGAGTCCTTTACCCGACTCTACGATTCGACTAAGCACTCGGGGGCTACTGTCGTGGGGTCACTCTTCGACTACCCCACGGTGGTGATACCTGGGTCACGCCAAGAACATCTGCCTTATGACGAGGGCCCAAGGAAGGCCCAAGGAGGACGACGTGCGGCCCAAGATAGTCGACGTTAGGTCATCAGCCTCGATCGTCTTGTAAGTGCCATCGGCACCGTTCACCCGAGACCTAGCCTACCATATAAAGGCTAGGAGGGTCCCTCGTCTAGGGGAACGCATACGCTCACGCTCATAGCCGCCATCTCAAACCCTAGCGAGATTGCCATCTCGCCATTGTAGCCACACTCAACATCAATACCAGACAAGCAGGAAGTAGGGTTTTATCCTCCGGGAGCCTGAACCTGGGTAAACGCCTCGCCTGTTAGCCGTCATGATCACCAGCGCTCATCTCTCTCCCCCTCAATCAACCCGGGGTACTCGATCCAGGGAATATTTGTCGGCTCGGCCTACCGGGCACAGTTTGAAGGAAAGATCGACTTCCTCATGAAGTCGGCCGTGTGGAGCAATTGGGCACGGCCGAAATTTAAATTATTTGTGTGGCACATTCTTTAGGATTGAGTTTGGACGGCTTACAGGTTGCAGCGTCGAGGTTTGCCAAATTGCGGTTTGTGCCAGCTATGCAAAAGAGAGCCCGAGTCGGCGGATCATATCATGTTCCGATGTAGGTACATTGTTCGCATTTGGAGAGCCATTTTGGCTTGGCTCTGCCATTATCCGTCTTGCGCCCTCGCTTGGCCCACCTACGATATGGTCAAGGATTGGTGGTTCGCTATGGTAAATGCTCATGGTTAGAGAAGACGTGCCATGACTTCGATGGTCATGTTTGTTTCCTGGGAACTCTAGAACGAACGTAACACCAGAATTTTTCAACACATTAGTTCCGTGGCAAATGATATTATGAGCAAAATCAAAGGGGAAGCTGCAAATTGGCATCTTGCAGGTGCAAGACTTTTGAGTTCCATCATGCCGCGAGAGTCGTACCGCTGTCTATTTTTTCTTTTGATCTCTTGGCCTAGTATGTGAACTCTCTTTTTAATTAATGAGATGAGGCAAAGTTATTGCCTCCCTTTCGGAAAAGAAAAAAAAACCCACTCTAACTACTCTCTCAACATCATGCTTGACTAATTCTTGAGCCTTAGAAAAGTGAATTCTCATGTTATCTTGAGGGTTCGAAACTGTCTTCACAAATATAGATCTTACCGGATATATATCATCTTCATGATTCGAGTAACCCACTTAGTATTGGCGGCCATTTCACCTCTGGAGCATTCCCAACAGGCAATAACTGCCTTGCAAAGAGTGGAGTACTGATTGTCACGCTGTCGTAATGTTGACTCGTCGTAGACCAGCTTGTTAGATGCAACAAGATCTAACGGCTGAGGTCTATTCTCTTCGGTCGAGATGTCCCATCTCCGGCGCCTCCTCTCCACCACGGCCGCTGCCAATCCCCGTAGGCTTGACGGACTTAGCCAGCCGTGGTGTCTTCTCTACCCGCCTCATCGCCACCGGCGAGGTTCTCCACTCCACGCAACCCCTCGTTTCCCATCCATCTGCTCACTCCTCTACAAGGTGAGCGCCCCACCGTTTGCTTCTGGCCACTACATACCGATCCGTTTACATTGTCACGTTGGACCGTGATTCCTGGCACGAGAGTGTCAGCACTAAGCCATGTCAGTGCGTGGCTAGTGCGTGTATCGCGTGCGTGTGTGCGTGCGTTGTGTGTGTGTCTGTTAGGCAGTAGGAGGAGGACTCGGTCCAGCAGCAGGCCAGCCGCGGTGATCGCGTTCGAGCGCGTCGTGCGCGCGAGTTGGGGCGAGCTGGTCGTGGGTGCGTGGGCGCGTGTGTGCGCGTCGTGGGCACGGGCGTGGCGGCGTAGGTGCGAGCCACGGCTATAAAGCCACCCCTCTGTACTCCATGGACGCTGCGAGTTGGTGCTCGACAGGTGTTCGACAGAAAGAAAGCAAGCGTTCGTGCGCTGAAACTCTCTGTGCTCTGCTCCTTCTTCCTCCTCTGTCCGTGAGTTATGAGAGCGTGAGAGTGCTAGGTTAGGACCAAACATTTGGTATCAGAGCCATGGCTTTGGTTCCGCATGGCGCCGGCGTTGGGGGGAGCGCTGTGTCGCTCTCCCGTCCGATGCTGATGCCGGAGAATTACACCGTCTGGGCGATCAAGGTGGAGGCCATCCTCGACGCCCAGGGTGTCTGTCGGGGATATGGGACACGGGTACCCACAAGGAGGATCAACGAGGCCCATCAGGAGGAAACCCAGCAGGCCGACTCTAGTTAGAATAGGAAAAAGACTCACCTTTCCAACTTGTAATAGATAGTCGAGTCCTAAGAGGACTCTACATGTAAGCCGACCTCCTCCACCTTTATAAGGAGGGGCAAGGCGCCCCAAAGAGGGCACGACCCAACAGAGGCAGACAGATCTAGACAAGAGGAGCCACCTCATCGGCGACTTCCACCATGAGAGGAATACAACCAAGCCACAAACAGCACGTAGGGATATTACCGGATGATGTTTCCCGGGTCCTGAAGCTGTATAAATCCTTTCTCCCGTGTCGTTCGTCTACTAACCCAAATCGACGATGTCCGCGCGTACATAGTCCCGTATCTTCACCGTTGATCTAAACCATCGACATTTGGCGCCCACCGTGGGGCTAAGTGCGCGTGGATTCACAACTCGATGGGTCCAATCTTTATCAACGACGACGGCGAGTTCATCACCGTATTGGTTAAACAATTCGGACGCATCAAGATCTTCATCCATATGGTGGCCGCGGGGGCTCGACATCAACATCGCTCTCGTGTGTTGCTGATCAACTTCACCGAATCAAGATTCCTCGGCATCGTTCTGCACGGCGGCTGGTTCGAAAATTCATCGCCGCCCTGAGAAGTGTACAGAGGCTTGCGACAACACTGTCCTCTGGCACGTCCGTGTTCCGTGAAGGCTGAGATAGACTCGGCGACTCACAACAAAAAGCGAAAGCAACAACACCGAAACCGTACTGGAGTTGGACTCGGCTTTGACGGGACTCCCGTGCGTTCAGTGGTCAAGGCAATCAAAGCAGGAATTCACCACGTACGGATCGTCAGCTCCAACTATTACTAATCCGACTCGCACAAGGAAAGTTGAAGCGAGTGGCCTCAGCACGTGTGCGTGTAGAAGGAAGCTGCCACCAAATTTGGAGTAACACCTGGACTCGGAGAAGGAGCCAAATATCAGGAGAAAGAAAAAAGAGCAAGCGTCGGATGCAGAACTCGTTTCGACAAGGAATTAGAGCAATCGGCCAAAGTACAAGTCCCAAGGAAAAGTAATCAATTGCCAAATCCAAATCGGAAGCAGTCAAGGAGACGTGCACTCTGATTTGTACACGGACCAAGGAATATTAAAGCTGATTAAAGGAAAGAAAAAGAATCAAAGAGAGAAAGACAAAAGCAACGTGCATAGCTAGCTTGCCATTGGCCATTACATGGATTACACGTGAAGAAAAAGAAAGAAGTAAGAAGATCACGTATTACGTACATTATCTACATATCAAGATGACAATTCAAAGAAGCCGGCCAGCTTCATCTAGCAAGAAACACACTCATTATTGACGACTCGTTCGTCTGTCGACTCGCGAGCATCATCGTCTACAGAAAATACACAGAAAATTTTAGGTGGCATATCAAATCAATTATTGGAGGCTTAATATAGCCAAGTCTCAAAGTTGGGGTTTTTAAACTCGCCATGGATTTCTAAAAAGTCGAGCTCTCAAATAGCTCGCACCAAATTTATTCAAAGTCGGGCTATCCTTTGCTCGCAACGGATTTCTCAAAAGTCGAGCCATTGCTTGCACCGGATTTCTCAAAGTCGAGCTATCTATTGCTCGCAACAGATTTTTCAAAGTCGAGCTATCTATTGCTCGCAACGGATTTATCAAATTCGAGATATCTAATGCTCGCAATATTGTAAGAAACAGCCCAGAGAGCTGAAAGTCCCACCAAGTTAGACGCAGCCCAGAGAGCTGAAAGTCCTATCAAGTTAGAACGAGCCCAGAGAGCTCTGCAATACCAATGAGCCCAGAGAGCTCAGTAACACCAACGAGCCCAGAGAGCTCCGCAATACCAACGAGCCCAGAGAGCTCCGCAACACCAACGAGCCCAGAGAGCTCCGCAATACCAACGAGCCCAGAGAGCTCTGATTATTATGATCAAAGGGATAAAGCCGGCTTCTCTACAGTAAGAGTTTTGCCGAGACACCCAGTAAGTGTGTCTTTATTAACTTTGATCATTAGGTCCTTGGGGGCTTGTCTTTTAGGAAAAAGCCAAGCTTTAGACTCATTGACCTGGCCGAGATGCCAACTTATCCTTAGTTTTATCTGGTAAGTCAGATGCAACCTGTACAACAAACCGGCTGCTAATTAGCAAAGACCGGGCAGGGCCTACTTATTCATCAGTATAAAACTAAGAAGGGTTATAAGAACCAAATCAGCTCAAGCATCAATCAAGTTCAAAAAGTTTTAAACTCCGAGTTGCTGCAGGCAAGCAACCCAGCACTTGGGGGCTACATGTTATCAGGTTTTCAGGGAATACAGAGTTTGGAAGCTCCAAGTTGTCGCAGGCCAACAACTCGGCGCTTGAGGGCTATTCACAGATCAGGTTTTTCTACAAGTTAAACAGTAATCAAATTCCAAAAGTTTTTATCTCCAAGTTGTTGCAGGTTAATAACCCGGCACTCGGAGACTACATCATCTGAAAGTCATGAGTTATACATCAAGGAGTCCCGAGTCGTCGCAGGCAAACGACCCGGCACTCGGGGGCTACATCATCTGAAGTTATGAGTCATCAATACAAGCTCCAAGCTGTCACAAGTTAACAACTCGGCGCTTGGGGGCTATACATATACCGGTGTAAACAAGCTCGAGCAAAGTCATACAACTCGTCAAAAGGACTCGGAGAAAATTCCGACTCGCCATCAACAAGTCGACAGGAGAAGTCGGCATTAACAAGTCGACAGGAGGAGTCGGCATCAACAAGTCGGCAGGAGAAGTCGGCATCAACAAGTCGGCATGAGAAGTCGGCATTAACAAGTCGACAGGAGAAGTCGGCATTAACAAGTCGACAGGAGAAGTCGGCATTGACAAGTCGGCAGGAGAAGCCGGCGTTAACGAGACGGCAAGCGAAGCCAGCATCGATGACTCGGCAACGCCTACATCGACAACTCGGCAAAGTCTACGCCAACGAACCCGGCAATGTCTACATCGGCGAGTCGGCGGCATCTACGCCAAGAACACGGGGACGTCTACATCGACGACTCGGCAAATTCTACATCGACGGCCCGGCAATACTGAAGCCGGGTGCTGCGACATCATCGGCGTCTACGACTCGGCAGCCATGACATGGAAGACTCGACAAGTGCTACATTTACAAGCCGGCAAAGTTCATCTGCAAGATCTACATCTACAAGTCGGCAACGTTCGTCCGCAACTCATCATCAACTACGAGATCCTCAGCAACTCGGCACACACTCCGTGTCCCAAGAAGACAACATCCACAACAAATCAAGACCTTCCGCATGACTCTGCAAGTCACCCGAAAGCTCGGGGGCTACTGTCGGGGATATGAGACACGGGTACCCGCAAGGAGGATCAACGAGGCCCATCAGGAGGAAACCCAGCAGGCCAACTCTAGTTAGAATAGGAAAAAGACTCAAACTTGTAATAGATAGTCGAGTCCTAAGAGGACTCTACATGTAAGCCGACCTCCTCCACCTTTATAAGGAGGGGCAAGGCGCCCCAAAGAGGGCACGACCCAACAGAGGCAGACAGATCTAGACAAGAGGAGCCGCCTCATCGGCGACTTCCACCATGAGAGGAATACAACCAAGCCACAAACAGCACGTAGGGATATTACCGGATGATGTTTCCCGGGTCCCGAAGCTGTATAAATCCTTTCTCCCGTGTCGTTCGTCTACTAACCCACATCGACGATGCCCGCGCGTACATAGTCCCGTATCTTCACCGTTGATCTAAACCATCGACAGTGTCTGGGAGGCCGTGTCTCCGGAGGAGGGTGCGACGGTGGACGAGAAGAAGAAGACGGCGCGTGCGCAGCTCCTCGGTGCGCTGTCGGAGGACATCCTCCTGTAGGTGTCGGGGAAGAAGAAGGCGAAGGAGGTGTGGGACAGCCTCAAGACGAGGTTTGTCGGCGCCGATCGCGTCAAGGCAGCACGGCTCTCCACCCTCCGCGGCGAGTTCGATCGCCTGGACATGGCGGATGGGGAAAAGCTGGATGTCTTCGCCGGGAAGATCAGCGGCATGGCGGCGAGGTACGCCGGCCTCGGCGCGACCCTCGGAGACGCAGCAATGGTGAAGAAGCTCCTGGACTCGGTGCCTGACCAGCTGTACACGGCGGTGGCCGGGATCGAGCAATTCTGCGACGTGAACACCATCACGTTCGACGAGGCGCTCGGGCGGCTCAAGGCGTTCGAGGAGCGCACGGAGCGGCGCAAGCAGGGCAACGGCGGCGAGCGCGGCGATGGTCAGCTGCTCCTCACTGCGGCACAGTGGGCGGCGAGGCGTCGCGGCAGCAACGACGACGACGACGGCGGCTCGGCATCAGGCGCAAGAGGGCGGCGCGGCAAGTGCTGGAACTGTGGCGTTCGTGGCCACTTCTCCCGTGACTGCCCGGAGCCGAGGAAGGAGAAGGCGTTGCTCGCCGACGACGACGTCCACCCGGGCCTGTACTAGACATGGCTTAGGGAGAGATTGTCAGCACTAAGCCATGTCAGTGCGTGGCTAGTGCGTGTATCGCGTGCATGTGTGCGTGCGTTGTGTGTGTTTGTTAGGCAGTAGGAGGAGGACTCGATCCAGCAGCAGGCCAGCCGCGGTGATCGCGTTCGAGCGCGTCGTGCGCGCGAGCTGGGGCGAGCTGGTCATGGGTACGTGGGCGCGTGTGTGCGCGTCGTGGGCACGGGCGTGGCGGCGTAGGTGCGAGCCACGACTATAAAGCCACCCCTCTATACTCCATGGACGCTGCGAGTTGGTGCTCGACAGGTGTTCGACAGAAAAAGAAAGCAAGAGTTCATGCACTGAAACTCTCTGTGCTTTGCTCCTTCTTTCTCCTCTGTCCGTGAGTTACGAGAGCGTGAGAGTGCTAGGTTAGGACCACATTTGGTATCAGAGCCTCGTCGACCCGAGGCGCGATCGTGGCGCGCGGTCTTTCCGCGGCGGGCGCGATGTGACGCCGTGTGTGCAGCGAGCGCGGGTGCTGCGTGGTGGCGCAGCGGCCGCGGCAGCGCGGCGAGTAGGCCGCGGAGGCACGGCTCGGCGGCGTGGAGATGCAGCGCGGATGCGGAGGCTGCAGCGGCGCGGTGCGACGGCCGAGGAGCGGCGACCGTGGAGGCGCAGCTGCGCGTACGAGCGCGCGGTTGACTTCGGGAGGAGGCATGTGTCGCCGTGGTGCTCGAGTCCGTGTCGAGTTCGGCTACATCCTTCCGGCGTTTGTCACTGGAGGCCGCTCGGCGTGTGTCACCGGAGCCAGAGAAGACGGCGACCGTGGAGGGACGGCGGAGACCGGCGTTTGTGCGCCGGGTCGAGTCTGGCACGGTGGCACGGGTGTGTGCGCGCCCAGGTCGAGCAGCGGAGGCGCGGCATCGGAGCGGAGGCGCGGCGACGGAGCGGTGGCGGCTACGTCGGCGACAACCCGGCCCTCCTCTAGGTCATGGCTTAGGGGGAGTTTGTTAGCAATAAGCCATGGCGTCCATGGCGTGCACGGTGGACTGGCGTCAGCGCGTCGAGGTCGAGTCCGTGCACGGCATGGTGCGCGCCGTGGCATGTAGGTGTGCGTGCGTGTGTGCGTGCGTTGCGTGAGTTTGTTGGGCTGTTAGCGACGATGGCGGGAGGTCCACGATCCAGCAGCTGAGCCGGCCGTGCCGATCGCGTCCGAGCGCGTCGTGCGGGAGCGGCGACGGGAGCGTGCTGGAGTGGGTAGTGGGTGCGTGTGCGCATGTGTGCGCGTCGAGGGCGCGGACGTGGTGTCGTGAGTGCGAGCCTGGGCGGCTATAAAACCCCACCCCCTGTACTCCATTATGACAGCGAGTTGGTGAGCGAGTTGGAGCTCGACAGTAATGAAAATGGCGTCTGTGCGCTGAAAAAACCGAGTGTTGCCTCTTCTTCTTCCTCCTCCGTCCGTGAGCGTGAGCTGAGAGAGAGAGGAAGCTAGGGTTCGGTGCTGACAGAGAGCACAAACATACGCGAAATGGGTCATCTCCCATTGAAGTTGCCCCTTAGTATTGTCGCATTTGGAGCATTCCCAACAGCTGCCTTGCAAAGAGGTACTGATCGTCACGCCGTCGTAATGTGGACAGGAGATAGAACAGCTTTTTTTCAGAGAAAAAAGGCTCGAAAGAACCCTGCTTAAAGCAAACAACAAAACTGTTTAGCTGACAGAACCAGCTAGGAGTACAAACAAGGTTCGTAGAACAGCTTCTTCGATCGAGGATCTCAAAAAAAAAGAAGAGAAAAGCTAATAAGAAGCGCCGCACCAACTTGTCCCCGTATGCGGCGCTGATTTGCATGCCCTTTTCCCTATATGGGAGGAAGCATGCATTGGTGTACTAGTTTGCCACCTCATGGATGACATCATCAAATTAATTACGAAAACTGAAAATTGAAAATGATTTATCTTCTAGACTGCTATTCCAAATAGCGATCCGTCGACACTGATAAATTTGTCTTGACGAGAACTTCAAAATTAGATCCATTGTTAATATGTTTTGACGATATTTTTTTCACAGCACCAGCTATCAGATTACAGTACTATAGCTACCAGATTATCATAACGTAGTTACCACATAAATGCTTACACGTATTTAGACATTTATAACATATATACATATCGAGTCTAACGAACTTTTACCGCCACACCAGTTATCAGATTAAAACACTATGGCTACCAGATTAGCATCGAACAGTTGCCATAATAATTGTACATGGTTATCAGATAACTTTTTAGACCTTTTCTACATTTCAATGATATGATCACTAAGAGAACAGGAGATTCGACTGTTTTCATGATCTAAAAGATGGCATCATTGCACACAAAGTTGTATCATGCGGTTTCACATTGATTTAAACTGATGCATATAAATCTGGTAGCCAAGTTATTATAATCTGGTATGTTAGTTATAATAATTTGGTATCTACGGACGAAAAAAAAAGTTGTCAAAACATGATAACATGGGATCTAGTTTCGAAGATCTCGACGCGACTAAGCTATCGGTGAAAACGGATTTTCAATCGGATTTACCATTTAAGAGATAAAACTTTTTAAATTTGATTATCAAAGAGAATGTAAATGATGTCATCCGTGACATCACTGCATGTATGCATGTTGAGAAGCCGCCGCATGGAGCTGATTTTTATGCCGCTGGATAGCTGGGTCCAAAAAAAAAAAAAAAAACTTCTTCGATCGAGCCAGATCTAACGGCTGAGCTCTCTTCTCTGCGCTCCACATGTCCCTCCTCCGGCGCCTCCTCTCCACCGCGGCGGCCGCCGCCGCCCACGGCCCACTGCCGATCCGCGTAGGCTTGACGGACTCAGCCGGCCGAGGAGTCTTCGCTACCCGCCCCATCGCCGCCGGCGAGGTTCTCCACTCCGCGCAGCCCCTCGTCTCCCATCCGTCCCGCTCGCTCCTCCACGAGGTGAGAGCCCCTCCATTTGCTTCTGGCCACCACCTCCCCCGCTAGACCAGGGCTTCATATTCCCCACGAATGGAATAAGCTAGTTCGCATTGGTCTCAGGTCTGCTACAGCTGCCTCAGGAGGAAGGCCGGGAAGGGCGGCGACTCCAGCGGGGGCTCCTACTTCTGCAGCGACGCATGCCGAGAACATGCTGGGGTGAGAACATGCTGTGAACAGATCTTGCTTGTGACGCTTCCTACTAGTATCTTTTGAGTTTACCAGTGCTCAACCATCAAGATTCAGTAGGTGTTACTGGAGTGGTAGTCCTAGTTATTTGTGCAGTTTCAGTAAGGATAGTGTATGCAGTGTACTATACCTTGTACTAGTGTGAGCACAGAAGTCTTCCTAGAATTCTTTTAACAGTTTGCCATTTTTCATGGCACAGCATTCCTAATTCTCCTTTTCTTTAGAAGGTGCACAGTTCTCTCTTTCAAGCAGCTAACAAGATCTGTTGTTTCTTCCTGTTTAGGGATTCCATAGCATTGACAAGCCTGTGGATTGGTCCTTGTTAGACGACCATTGCAGGTATGTTGATACTCCCACATCTCATCTTGATGTAGATGTATTGTTACGGCATTGTCATTTCTCTGTACGTGCAATTGTAAGAGTTTTAGCATTCTGTGTTCTTTTTTGCTCTGAAGTTCGCGCGGTCTGAAGTACCCATACATGGTCAAGCGGCTAGCTTGCATGGTTATATCAGGAGCTGTTGGTGCAGACTGTCTTGACATTCTTCAGCCAGCCCTTTTGCATCAGGGACAAATTACTGAGGTACGAGTAGCATTTTTTTAAGGGTTGAGTTCTTTTCTCTCTCAAGGATGGAGTTTAGTTGTTCTTACCCTTCATGTAGACCATCCTCGCTTCTGTAACTGTTATCATCTCAGAACAAAGTCATATGTCATTCACATTTTTTCTTGCTCTATGATGTTATATGCTTGGGTGCTTATATGGACAATTGGAATATCACAGATGGAGGAGGAGTTCAAATTGCTGGATTCCACTTTTAGGAAGGCAGGGTTTTCGGAAGAGCTCACCGCTTGTATCCTTTATATCTTATTTCGGTCCCATCTGTCATCCGGTTTTCCTGGAGTTCATCTCTGTTAACCTAGCTATCTTGATCAAATGCTGAATGCCAAGTTGCCAACATATAGAAACTTTAACAACCTCATTTTTAACAGTTAATTTTCTTTGACAATATTAGTTTTCACCAAACAATGGTACATCAACGTACTTGCAAGAATACGTGTAAATGCATTCCGTATTGAATTGGTTGCAAGTTCATATGAGGATCTTCTAGCCTCAGCGATATCCTCAGTAGCATGTGATGCATCAGTTGGCAATGCTGTGTATATGCTCCCCTCGTTCTACAATCATGACTGTGGTATGGCTCTTCACATGTTCATCAGTTGGCAATGCTTTGTATAGGCTCCTCTTGTTCTATCATCATGCCTGTGGTATGGCTCACCATAAATTCCTTTGGACCGAACAAAAGAGAGCAATTTGTAATGCTTTCACTGTTTCTTCTTTGGACGCAAGGATTTGGTTGCTGCATTTCCTTGTGAGATTTTATATGTACAGTAAATGTTGATTGTGCTATCTGAGTTTTCAGTATTATTTCAGTACTTTGTAACTCCACCTTATATCCATAATATTTTTTCTCTCAATGCTGAAAAGTGAAATGTATTAAGTTTTCGTTGACATTTTTTGGTGCTTAATCAATTGTCATTTTAAAAAATAGCGAATTTTCTATTCTTGAATATATCAGTTATCTTTTTCTTCTCAAATTCACATCCAAATATTCTTATTCTTTCATGTCGACTTGCAGATCCAAATACTCACATAGTTTGGCTGGACAATGCTGACGCTAAATTGAAGACACTTCGTGGTATCGACGAAGGTATAGATAAGTGTGGCACTGCCAATTTATCCATCGTCCCTTGTTAACATTGAAATAAAAAAATAGTGAAATGCAAAAAACCAGTGATGAGATGACTACAAATATCTTGATAGTGTCCTGTTACATCTGTCTTAGGTGAAGAGCTGTGCATCTGCTACATTGATGCAAGCATGGATGTCAATGCTCGGCAGAAGATTTTGTCTGAAGGCTTTGGCTTCCAGTGCCGTTGCTTCCGGTGCTTATCTGGAGATTAGATTTCATGGTTGACCATGATTTCTTTGTTCGATATTCGGGCATCGTGTTTTTTGTTGTTGTGGAATAACAGCAGGAGAAGTGCTATTCATTAATTAGGCAGAGTGCAATTGTGTATGTTATCGTTCATTTAATCCTCATGGGGTGGCTGACATGAGGACTCAGCTTTGCAAGCATCTGACAGAGCCAGTAGGTAGCAGTGAAATGGACCTTGCTTGCAGGTGCTCGTGCCAAGGTATGTCTAGTGTAAACTAGTAGAATACAAATACAGAGTGTTGTTGATTAATACTTACTTTAGGTTTCCCCCGAGGTATATGCCACATTCCAAAATCAAAAAGTTTCGAACTTCTCATTTTCGACATTTGTGACCGGTTCTGCTTTTGGCTCTCCAGATTTCATACGACAATTCGGGCTTTCATCTGATGGTGTTCGAGCAAAACGGCGCATACCTTCTAAATCACCACCAATCGGACGGATAATAGAGTGGTGGACACCGACCAGCTAATGGGAATGGTTTCTCTGATTCTTGCCTCCCCCAGTGCCGGTGACTCGTTTAGTTAGAATTTTTGACAGATCGGACCACTGTAGGAAGTGAAATGTCAAAAAAGACCACCTGCCGAACGAAATGTCAAAACTACCGTGGCGGCACGTTCCCCAGGCGACACGTGGAACGTGCCGCCACTGCCGGAGGCGGCACGTTACCGGACGGGAATATGCACTGCTGCAGAACGGAAAACGGAGGGATGGTGGGCCCTGCCGCCACCCACCGTGGCGGCACGCTGACGTGGCACGTGCCGCCACCCCCTAAGGCGGCATGCTGACGTGGCACCCCTGCCCGCGCTGCTCCTGCTGTCTGCGTCGTCCTGCAGATGCTGCTGAATATTCGATGCTGCTGCCGACACCCTGCACTGCACCTGATTACGCTGATTTCGAGGCGATGGGACAGCACAAGCGCCAAAAGCATGAAATTTTGGAGGGAAACTTCCGGGAATCCAGCCTCCTGCTCCGTCCTCTCTTTTTATATCGCATGCGTGTGCGCTGCACTCTTCTATACTCTCATTCTTCGACGCCGCGCTGCTCTCCTCTCTATTTTTCAGTAAGCAGAGGTACAAACAGAGCAAACATACCTTAGAAGCACTTAGTCTTGAAGTAAGAAGTTGAAGATAAAGGTACGAGCTATGCAATGTATATATTTAAGTTGGCACATACTATGTAGACACCTTATTTGTTAGCTCGTAATTAGCTATCCGATGTGTTTTTAGAAATACTTCACGCCGAGATATGCCGCACGTATAACTATAGTTTCGGGAAGATGTAGTTGAAGAAGTTATACACCAGTTTGCTAAATTAGGAGTGTTTACGAGTGTTAATATTTACGATTGTTGGACAACTGCTATTTAAAGATATTATACACCAGTTTGTTAAATTTGTAGTGTTTAATATTTAGGAGTGTTAATATTTACGATTGTTGGAGAAGTAGTACGATTGTTAATATTTAGGAGTGTTTGAAGTACGATTGTCAAAAACGTTTCCGGACGAGATAAGCGCACTTATAGTTATATTTTCTTCACATGCATGATGTTGTTAAGTGGTAGACATAATTCCGGCCAAGACTTAGAGTAAGATTTCTTCACAGCAAATGTTTTTAGATATTTTACGTACGTGTAAGTGGTATGTTTATAAATTAGTTAGTGATAGTAATTTGATGGCTAATATTTATGATCACATGATATTAGGGTGGCATAGTAATGGTGATATGTTGATGATGATGACATATATTATTTGGAAATATTGTGACATGTAAATATTTTATATATAGATTTATTATCATAGATTATTAAATTATATTGAGTTCGGGAATAAATAATTGAAGCAGTGTAACGCTAAAATATATTGAGTTGTGGTAGCTACGAAGACTTACAGTAGGATTTGTGCAAAACAATAGTTTTTAGATATTATACGAATAGATGTAGTTGAAAATTACAAATTTGGTAGCGGAAAATTTTCCGTGGATAATATTTGTGTTCACATGATAATAGGTGGATTATGTTCACAAATTAATGTCGCTATGCGGATGATCGTTGGTATTATTTGGACATATTAAATTATTCTGGGAAGGACATCTATCTTCAAATTGAGGTATAACTAACGATGCGCAAAATGTGTGATTTTTTTATTATGACAGTTGTTAATTTTTATTATGACATCTATTAATTATGAGTTTTTATATTACAGAAAAATGATATGGTGATATTATTATTTTAAAAAAATTATTTAATGTAAATGTTGCTCGATAAAAAATTGAAGAAGTATAATGTTAAAATGTAATATAATTAAAGTACGAAGTTATTAATTTGGTTATGTAAATGTGGTTGTTCGGTAGGTACGATGGAGAAGTTGACTGTATTTTATGGGGACGTCGTACGCGACGATATTTCTGGTGTGAATGTGTCGAACTGTGAGTCAATGATAGTTGTGGTTAATGACATGGTGAATAAAAGTTTTGCGGATGTTAGAAAATGCATCCGAGTGAAATTTGGTCATGTGATGCGTGGAATGAAGATGACCGTTGAGGCCTTCATCTGCGTAGGAGGGAATTATGGGGAAGTTGCCCGCTGGGGACTGCGGGAGGTAAAAAATGAAAATCATTGGCAAAAGTATATGACCTTTGCAAGCACACCTGATTCCGCCATGTTTGGTGAGCCGATGGTGTATGTGCAGTTTACTTCTGCTAGTGATGAAGCCGGATGTAGTACCAGCGCGGCTGAGGTCGATGTTGTGCCGTCGGCGATCATTGACCCAGGATATTGGTCTGCGAGGGTTGACTTGAGCGAACATGTTCATGGACTGCAGGAGGCGCTAGATCATGACGATGACGGTCACTCATCTTCGTCGTCATCCTCAGACGAAGACGGTGATGGTCCTCCTCATAGGGCGCTTGCGGCGCCGATGGATCCTAAGTTCGTAGAGACTTTGACCATCAGCAATGAATTTCGCTCTGTTCCGGGACTTGGAGAGGCAAGTCTAATGGTTGGGCAAAGTTTCCCAGACAAAGACTCTGCTGACCAGGCCATAAAAAGGTATGCAATAAGCATTTCTCGCCAGCATAGAGTGAAGCAGTCTGACAGAAGTCAGTTGAAGGTCATATGCATCAACATCGCCGATGGTTGTATGGGGAGAGTGATCGCTCGCAAGAGCCCTGGGGTATGTCAGCCTTGGCATATCTCAAAAATAGAACCCCATAGTTGTGAGCTAGTTGGGGCTCTTTCGGAGCACCGCAATGTCACTGCTAAATATGTGTCCCACATCATGATGGCGGCGGTGGAAGAAGATATAAACATGAGTGTTAAGACACTGCGAACAACAGCGGAAGATTGATTGGCTTCCCTGTGAGTCGTGGCAAGGCTAGGCGTGCGAAGGAGGACATTTTTCCAGAGGTTGTATGGAACCTATGAGCAGGCCTAGACTATGCCCCGAAACTGCTTCATCAGATAGCGACAGCTAACAGGGGGAGTCAAGTGTTCATTGAAACACCGCGCACACCAAATAATCAGTATGAAAGGATCCTTGACCGTATTTTCTGGGCATTCCCTCAGACTATACAGGCATTCCATCACTGTCGTCCGGTATTATCAATTGATGGTACCTTTCTTACTGGAAAATACAAGGGCACACTCCTGGTGGCTATCGCAGCAGATGCAAATAATCAGCTCCTTCCTATTGCATATGCACTTGTAGAGAGCGAGAACAAAAATAGCTGGTTCTGGTTCCTAAGCTGCTTGAAGGTGGGGGTCGTCAAAAATCGTCCCAGCGTTTGCATTGTCTCTGATCGCAATGCGGGCCTGTTGAGCGCCCTCGACTCTATCAAGCAGAGTACGGACCCTAGCTGGGGGTGGCCCGATCTAGAGACAAGGTGGTGCATGAGGCATCTCGCCGCTAATTTTTACTCCAAGTTCAAGAACAAGGACTGGTTCAAGCTATTCAAGAGGATGTGCATGCAGAAGACGCAGGCCAAGATGAATGCAATTTGGGCGGCAATAAATAGACAGATCGAACATGATTCGTTACCGGCCAGAGAAGATCAGAGGGGTCGATCTAGGCCGGTGATTAATCTGTCCCAATGGATAACTGGGAATTGCCCAGAGTTATACAAGTGGGCGCTATGTGAAGACACGGGGGCTCGATACGGCATAATGACCAGCAACATGTCAGAGGTTTATAATGGCGTGCTTAAAGGTGTACGCGCCCTCCCTATCACCGCCCTGATTCAAGAAACATGGAACCGGACTCTATCATACTTTGCAGACAGAGTCCAGGTCGCCAACGCACAAGTTGCAATGAACTCCCATGTTCTGTCAGCATAGTCCTTCAATGATAATTATTTGTAAGTACTATGAATGAACATTTTCTGTGTGACTAATTACTTAATAAACTTGTACATACCTGAGTGTTGCTGTACAACTGCTCACTACCTTGCGGTGGGGCCATACTGAGACCAATACCAGCTCCTATGTCATCCCATGTTGGGTCGACAGTTTCCTGCAAACGTAAACATTTTGTAAATACTATGCCATGCTAATGTTCTGCGTGTAACATTAAATATTATACATGTTCCTACCTGAGTGATGTTGTACCTCTGCGAACCCTCGCCTTCAGTGTACGAGTTTTGTCCTCCGTACGGGCTAACCAGTGGAATTGAATTGTCCTCCTGTTATAACAAATACCCAATAGTTATTACACTTTTGCGTTCGCTATAAATTAGTAGGTTGTTAAATTACTAAAAAATATATATAACATAGTACCTGCGTGGCCGCATGACTGGACTGTGGGCGGCCTAGTAGTGTAGAGTCATGTCGTGGAATAGAAGTCGTACCCGTCATGTCAGGATGTGCCTGGCTGGTACGAGCCTCACTCGGTCTGGTCGACCGTGCCTCCGGCATGTCGTACGCTCGCGTGACAACATCATCGTCACGAGCGCAACCAAAACGTTTAAGACCTTTCATGGCATTATCATAAATACGTCTGAGCAGACCTTTTCCCTCCTGAGAATTAATGTTTCTCAAGTGCATAGCGGACCGCGCATCCCGAGCAATTTGTTCATATTCTTGTATCTACATATAATTTAATTGTTTAGATAAAAATGTAGACATAATTATTTTGTAAATTTATATGATTCGAAGTACCGTTATGTCACGATGGTAAGCTGATGAACGTTCAATTCCTCGATGCAACTGTTCGTCCCTTGTGAGGTTACCTACCCTCGGTGGTGGAGTACCTTCGAGCAAAGTACGGGTGCTGCTACGGTACCATTGATTGTATGTGCCTGTTGTACGTGGATCATACGGTCTGCATAGTGTATAATTTTCATTAGCACATGCACGAGTCCAAATATGTAGGAATGAGAAAGTACCTATTTTCTTGTACTACGTTTAATGCGGCTGCATTGTTCCACATCTCTATCCACATCCTATTACGTATCCTCCAGTCATAACAATTCATGCCTTTATTGTCTTGGCTGAAATGCAATAATTTTAATGAAAATGGGTAAACATAATTAACATGAACATACAATAGATATTGAACTTACGTATGTGTTTCCTCGTCGACTCTTCTTGGTGGTGGTGGGGGAACATCCTGATAAAGACCAAATTGTCGCATGACACGCTCTGGATTATATGGCTCAACCATCCACACGAAGAGTAGTGTGCAACGTGTCATCCATAAACCACTGTCTCTCAAGCAGTATGGTGTTACTGGCTGAACACCCCACACGTCTTCAGTATCAGCATCCGTCCACGGGTCCCATGTGATGTTCATCTCCTCTAGATGCTCAAACTCCTGGTGGTATTCAGGGTAGCTACCCTGTGCCACATTATGGGCCCAAAATTTTCTAACATGTGTCCACCGACTTGCAAATGTGAGAGGGCCATGTGCGCCTTGCCCTGCATTATATGGGTGGATTTTATCCTGCTCCGCTATTTGTGGACGTCCAACTGGGAGGTACTCCCACGACCACAGCTGCAGAAACTCATAGCACACAGCCAATATCTGTCTTGATTTTAATTTTTTGGAGGTGGCTTCGCATAACCCTCTATACGTATGAGCTAGCATAGCTGAACCAAAGCTGTATGTTGGGTTATCAGGTAAAGGCTTGTCTACTATGTGCTCTGCAATCTTAATCATACTGGGGAATACTATGTCACCGTGTGACGAAGGGAACATCGTACCGAAGATATACAACAAATATGCAAAGAGGTGCTTCATACGGGTCTCATGTGATGCAATGGTTGGAGTATCACTAAAATTTTCTACTAGCCATCCTAGAGGGACCCCCCTTGGACGCCCTCCAGTGCGGGTGTTTGGAGGCAAAGCAATACCTAGCCTGAGTGCCACATCTTCGTGCCAACGACTAGAATATGCTACAGGCACCAATGGCTCACCACTTATTGGCAGAGCAGTGATGAATGCCACATCCTTAAGTGTAGGTGTCAACTCCCCACAACGTAAGTGAAATGTGTGCGTCTCGGGTCTCCAACGATCAACGAGAGCTGAGAGAAGAGATGGGTCCAACATGAACTTCTCGTCAGTAGATAAGAGCTTACAATATGCAATAAGGCCGTAAGCCGTGAGGTGCCGCTCGAAAAAATGGTGAACCCTCCAACCGTGTTTAATTGTTCGAAGCCTAAATGGCGGAGGAGGGTTTATGTACGCATCGCCGTTTAACCAGAGGTGGCAACGATGTCCTGCATCCCACGGCCCCTGCAAAAGTTCGGGCAAGGGAGACGTCATAACCTGCATGAAATATTAGTACATTTAGCTATCAGAACTCAATATACCAGAACTCAATATAATTTAATAGTGTACGATAATAAATCAATATAACATATTTAAAATATTTACACGTCACAATATTTTCAAATAATATCTGTCATCATGATCAACATATCTCCATTACTATGCCACACTAATATCATGTGATCATAAATATTAGCCATCAAATTAATATCGCTAACTATTTCAGCAATAAAACATTGCATAGTAATTACGAACAGAAGACCAACTAATTTACACCATGCATGTCAAAATAAATACATGCATTGTATAGCTCGTACCTTGATGCCCAACTCTACAAGCTAATCACCTATACTTAGTGATACTACTAAGGAGAGGAGGAGAGCAGAGGAGTAGAACTAGCGTCGACAGAAAGAATGAGAGAAGGACAGAGCAGCCACAAGCTAAGCATACGATATAAAAAGAGAGGAGGGGAGCAGGAGGCAGGATTCCCGGAAGTTCCGCTCCAAAATTGCATGCTTTCGGCGCTGGTGCTATCCCATCGCCTGGGAATCTGCTGCCTCGAAATCAGCGTAATCAGGTGCAGTGCAGGGTGTCGGCAGCAGCATCAAATGCAGTGGAGAAGGTTGCTAAAACGAATAATGCAGTGCTGGTTTTTATAGCCTTCAATCAGTGCTGCCATTCTAGGCAACAATTGGCAGGAAAATTAATCGGCATCTCTCTGGACACATAAAATAGCAGAACATGGCAAGCTACAAAAGGCAAACCTGGAAAACTATTGATGTTAGTGCACTGCAGTCACCTCTCGTTGGAATCGGTGCAATTAATGCACTGCTCAATCACGGCCAAAACAGATTCGGCCGACAGTGCGCAGGGCAGGCAGCAGAGCGTGCCGCCACCCATGCAGGCGGCAGGCGCCACCTCAGCTTGCCGCCACCCTTGGAGGCGGCAGGGCCCACCGGACTCCGTTTCCCGTTTCGGGCGGCAGGAAGATTCCGTCGCGCAGCTTGCCGCCTTCGGCAGTGGCGGCAGGTGACAGGTGTCGCCTGGGGAGCCTGCCGCCACGGTAGTTTTGACATTGCATTCCGAAGGTGGTCCTTTTTGACATTTCATCAGGAATAGTGGTCCTTTCTGACAAAAATTCGTTTAGTTAAGCATGCATTGTGGCACCTCATAACTATTGAATTGTGTGAACTTGATATATTTATTCGACTACATGAAAAAGCTCATTCTTGTTCAGCTATCTAGCATTCTAGCTGTTGACGACTCGGCAGTTTGTCCTGATCTCCCCGGCAGTGCCAGTGAGCGGGTTTATATTGCCCATTTTTATCATCGCCACCACGAACTCGATCCGGAAGAGCGCAGGGTCATCACTGTAGAGCTTCACTATTGCGTCCTGCGACCCTCCGCTGAAGAGCTCTTGGTCGGAGTGGAAAAGCCCGCACCGGGCCATCAGGTTCCTGTAGTAGGCGGAGTCGAACGCCGCCGGGGTCTGCACGTCCATGGGTGCTAGGCCGTTGTCCCCGCCGGACCGGGGGCACGTCCGCCGCTGCTGCTTCGCGAAGGACACGTCGATGTTGGACTCGTTATAGATGCGGTCACGGAAGGTGGAGCACCGGGCCTGGCCGACGGTGTGCGCGCCGGACAGCGCCGTCATGTCCTGCGGCGAGAGGCTCTTGTTGCCGAACATGGAGATGAGCGTGGCGAGGCTGGAGCCCGGCCCCGGGAGGTTGGCGTTGGCGGCGGCAGGGCCCACCGGACTCCGTTTCCCGTTTCGGGCGGCAGGAAGATTCCGTCGCGCAGCTTGCCGCCTTCGGCAGTGGCGGCAGGTGACACGTGTCGCCTGGGAGCCTGCCGCCACGGTAGTTTTGACATTGCATTCCGAAGGTGGTCCTTTTTGACATTTCATCAGGAATAGTGGTCCTTTCTGACAAAAATTCGTTTAGTTAAGCATGCATTGTGGCACCTCATAACTATTGAATTGTGTGAACTTGATATATTTATTCGACTACATGAAAAAGCTCATTCTTGTTCAGCTATCTAGCATTCTAGCTGTTGACGACTCGGCAGTTTGTCCTGATCTCCCCGGCAGTGCCAGTGAGCGGGTTTATATTGCCCATTTTTATCATCGCCACCACGAACTCGATCCGGAAGAGCGCAGGGTCATCACTGTAGAGCTTCACTATTGCGTCCTGCGACCCTCCGCTGAAGAGCTCTTGGTCGGAGTGGAAAAGCCCGCACCGGGCCATCAGGTTCCTGTAGTAGGCGGAGTCGAACGCCGCCGGAGTCTGCATGTCCATGGGTGCTAGGCCGTTGTCCCCGCCGGACCGGGGGCACGTCCGCCGCTGCTGCTTCGCGAAGGACACGTCGATGTTGGACTCGTTATAGATGCGGTCGCGGAAGGTGGAGCACCGGGCCTGGCCGACGGTGTGGGCGCCCGACAGCGCCGTCATGTCCGTCGGCGAGAGCCCTTGCCTGCGGAACATGGAGATGAGCGTGGCGAGGCTGGAGCCCGGCCCCGGGAGGTTGGCGTTGGCGAGGGACCCGTTCGCCGTCGTCGAGTCCCGCCGCCCGAGCGGCACCTCCCAGTTCGGCCCGTGGAGCTGTATACACGTCGCATGCAGAAACAAACAAAGTTGTGATAAGTAGCTAGAGTGGCAAAGTTGCAAGCAAATCGGCCGGATATGGTGATAATTCATCAAGTTTGGCTGGCATGGCACGCACCAGAAACGTGCCGTCGCGGGCTGCGAGCGCGAGGATGTCGGCGCAGGAGACGACGCCGGGGCACGCCGCCTCCACGCTTTCCTTGATGGTGTCGATGACATCGAAGCCTCGCACGGAGTTGGCGTTCGGGCCGGCGGACTTCTCGCCTCCGTCGTCCAGAAGAATTGAGCCGTCGCAGCCCTGCACATTCATGGTAGATCTCTCTGTATATCATGTGAACCGTGAATTGCCTGAGAGATTGCCTGCACCTACTCATCTCACCTGGACAAAGCAGTCGTGGAAGAAGAGCCTCAGAAGCGACGCGCCGATCCGCCGTTCCTTGACCACGGCCCGCTTCATCACCTCCCACACGGTGGTCTCCACGCTGGGGCAGGAGGTGGAGTAGAAGGTCGTCGAGAGCTGCGCGTGGCCGACGACGCTGGACAGGAGAGATACGGCGAGCAGGCAGTGCATGATCGTAGGATCAGCCATGGATGGCGACCAACCTATATCGGAGATATATACCTAGCCTGGAAAGCTAGCTCAGACAACTTTAAGAAGTGTAGTTCCTGACTGCCTGGGGTTATTCGATCATCCCCAATAACGATCGAAATTGTTTATATCTCTTCCGCATAATTCATGCGTGCACCTTTGTGCCTAGCTCGTGGTCAGAACCAGTCGTTTGCGAAGTTATGACAGATTGACAGATCTTAATTGTTTAATAATCTTGTACCTTGTCAAATAATTTCGAGGATATTTCGAATTAAATATATGCCGCCAAATGGGAGATCTTGTACAGCAAAATCGCATTACATCATTTATTGAAGTGAACGCCAATGCTGAAGAGACAAATTGTAGTCCCCCGTCCTTACTACACTCACCGAAATTCACATTACCTAAAGAGCTCACATGCCCCTGTTATTTTTTCTAAAATTAGTAAAACAATTTTTTTTTGCAAACAACTGGAGACGGGAGACATATATATAAGTTTTCAATATTTGTGCAAAGTTTCGAAACTAAATGAAGTAACTTTTTGTGATCTGAGTGAAAAAGACAAAATCAATAGCCAAAATGAGATTTAAAACACATTTTTAAAAACACTGATTTTGCCTTTTTTTTTGCGCAGATAAAAATGTTATTTCATTCTGAAACTTTGCACAAATATTGAAAACTTGTATATGTTTGTCTCCAGTTGTTTTCCGATTTTGTAAAATTAATGATTTACCATGTTTTTTAATATTTGTTAAAATAACAGGAGCATGTGAATTTGGGAGCCAAAATGCCTCTCCCCTACACTTAGTTACTCATTTGGAGTGAGATTTAGTTTTGTTTTCAAAGCAGAAATCCTCGAATGCACACAACTATATTTTATTTTAAAAATGATTTATGAAAGTCGAACATGTAGGGTTATAAAAATAAACACAATATCACTAACATTTAACCTAGGATTAAATCCAGCGGCAACACGGGATCAAAGTCAAAACGCAATACTCCAATGCAACACTACAACTAGATAGGGACCGACAAACACACTACGATGTTGCCTGAGTCGGAGGAGATATATTCGACAAGGCATTATGCTTCGAGCCAGCACTTTAACCAAGGGCACAATTAATGCACTACATCGACAAAGCATGAGGCGACACCATGGGGTTTCAACCTAATAAATATGGACGTGCTGTCGAATCGGTCTATGCCACCATCCATCTCTTTACTGGTCAATATTCTTGCACATGTCTTTTGATCCATTACGGTTTTCTAGTTACTGTCCTCAAGGAACGTCACACATGTTCAAATCTATGATTTTTTCAGCCTTTTTAGTCATGGCTTAAGGCCAGGCCCATCGGCCTGCAAAATAGGTGAAAGGTATTATGACGGTTGTTCTTGAACAACCGCATGTTCAATTATGTGGACCATCACGAACAAAAAGCGGCCTCGTGAGGCCCAAATGGGCGACACTTTTAGTAAGACATGAGAATAATAGATCGACAACATACAGTCACATATTGCGCGAACCCTATGCCCCGCGTAACATGGAGGGAGTTACGCTCCGCGTACCCCCTGGCGCTAGTGGGCCGGCCCATTTTGAGCTACTCCAGTTTTTTTTCCTTTTTCCTTTTGCTTTCCTATTTTCTTTTTCGTTTACTTTTTCTGTCTTATTTTATCTTCTATTTTTTATTTAATTTTTTATTTATGTTTAATATTTTTCGTTAATTTTTTCTTCTCCTCTTTCTACTTTATGTTTTCTTTTTTTAATGTTTCCCTATTTTTAAATAAATATTTATGTTTAGAATAAATATTTGGTATTTTCATGTTCATACAACTTAAATGTTAATGTTTATGCTATGGAAAAAATATAATAAAATTTTCCTTGTCTTAAATACATTATATTAAACAAAAATTCTTATGTCAGAAATGTTCTTCTTTGAAAAATCATTCAAATGTGAAAAATGTTTTTTATTGAGAAATAGTTCAAATGAGATACATATTTATCAAAAAATCATCAAAATAACATAAAAGTGATATTTGAAGAAAAAAACGTTGAAATAACATAATTGTTTATGTTTTAAAAATCATTTAAATAAGATAAATATTTTACTGAAAAATCGTTCAATAACTTAATTGTTCGTGTTTTGAAATCGTTCAAATAAGACAAATGTTTTATTAAAAATTGTTCAAATAAAAAATTGTTCATGTTTTGAAAAATCATTCAAATACGATAAATGTTTTATTGAAAATTTGTTCAATAACATAATTGTTCATGTTTATTAAAAAAATTAAATAAGATCAATATTTGTTAAAAACTCGTTCAAATAACATAAAACTTCATGTTTTAAAACGTTCAAATATGACAAATATTTTATTCAAAAACGTTCAATAACTTAAAGTTCATTCTTATTTTCTTTTTCGTTTTTCTTTTTTATTTTCTTTTTCGTTTTTTCGAATAATTTCCAAATCTGAACATTTCAGAATTGAACATTTTCGAAATTTGAACATTTTTTAGTTTGAACAATTTTCGTATTTGAACATTTTCAAAAATAAACTTTTGAATATTTTCAAATCAAAACATTTTTAAAATCATTAATTTAGAAATGTAAAACATTTTTAAATCTGAACAATTTATTTAAACGTTTCAAATCTGAACATTTTTTCTTTGAACGTTTTCAAATAAAAAACAGGAAAACAAAAATACCAAACAAAATACCTGACCGGAAGCTTCTAGAAGCTTCCCAGAACCAGAGAAATCGAGCCAAAAAACAGTCGCGAGTGAGCTGAAACAACGCAAAGCAAACGCGAAACATGGGCGTCCGGGGGGTATGCGAAGCTATGTAAACGCACGCTAAACGTGGGGTATAGGAGCGCCCCCCCCCCCCTATGAGAGCCTCTCGAGCGTACCTTTAGGCTGCTTCCTAGGGGCTTTCATGCTTATTCTTCCGTCAGGGAGGGGCCCTTGCAGGCGAGTCGGATGTGGCGAACCTATACCTCGCGTAACGCGGAGCAGACGACACCGCGCACCCCTCCGTGAAGAAATGGGCTGGCCCATTAAAGCTTCATAGGTGAGTTTTTCTGTTCTGTTTTTTCTTTTCGTTTTCTTCTTTCCATTTGCTTTTATTTTTTTATTTTATTTCTTTCAATGTTTATTTTCTGTTTTCTTTCTATATATTGAAATATCGTTCAAATAGACAAATCTTTTTTGGAAGAATCGTTCAAATAACATAAAGTTCAAATTTTGAAAAATTCGTTCAAATAATATAATGTTTATATTTTTGTTGTTCAAATAAGATAAATGTTTTATTGAAAAATTCGTTCCGCTAACATAATCGTTAATGTTTTGTCGTTCAAATAAGATAAATGTTTTATTGAAAATTGTTCAAATAACTTAATTGTTCATGTTTTGTTGTTCAAATAAATTCTTTTATGAAAATCGTTCAAATAACTTAATTGTTCATGTTTTGAAATCGTTCAAAGATAAATGTTTTATTGAAAATTCGTTCAAATAACTTATTGTTCATGTTTCGTCATTAAAATAAGTAAATATTTTATTGAAAATTTGTTCAAATAACTTAATTGTTCATATTTTAAAATCATTCAAATAGNATGCTTAGCTCGATCCCACTACCCCCTCCCCCCCCACCCCACCCCAAACTGCGTATGACGAGCGTATCGAGCAACATCTGACCCTACACTGTCTTTGTTAAAACAGCTAAAGAAGTCCACGGATGCATAGGGGCAAGTCCATATTCTCCATCAATCAATTAATCTGCCCTGCGTTGGTCAATTGATTAGTCCCTTGCTTTATCATATCTATCGGTGTGGTCACGTACGTCGCATCCCCTGAACGAGTCCTGGTCTATACATATGAAATGAAAGTAAATCGTCTGAGTGATTATCTTTGCATTATAATCAGCAATCATGTTGAAATGTCCACACACCGGCCGTTTTAAAAAACAGAGAAAATACTACTCGCATTGAGTGTGTTGTGTCCAACTCTCATTGGTTGCGAAGAAGGGATGACGAAACAGACGAGGGTACTGCCGTGCGCTCTCGTTTCACTCTAATATACACTCCGATCCCCTAATATACACTTGAAGTAAACAAGGCCTTAGTATGGTCTGACTGAACTCTTGTGAGATTCTTGAGGTAAGTGTGGTGTGGATAGCAATTGCTACCTACAGTAGTGGTTAGTATCACTAACTAATCTACATATATATAGCCACATGTGGTAAATGCAGATTACACTAGTAGAAACAGGGCCTTTGGTCCAAAGCCAAATTGGGCTCTAGTCCCGGATAGGTACTGGACCGGTACTAGAGGGTGGGACTAGTCCCGGGTCAAAGGCTAGGAGGGCCGCACCGGACTAGTCCCGGGTCGAACGGGACCTCTAGTCCCGGCCCGTATTACAAACCGGGACTAGAGGGGTCTGGCCCGGCCGAGCCACGTGCGAGAACCTCTAGTCCCGGTTTGTAATACGTCCCGGGACTAAAGGTCCACTACCTATATATACATCACCCCTGCTCACCCCCTCTCCTCTCTCTCCTCTGTTTTATCATCCTAGCAAAGAGGTGCTAGTTTATTGTTCCTTCCTATGCACAAGAGGTGCTCGATGAAATGCCCGAGCTAGCCAGCTTCCTTCTCCTCTGTTCTTTACCACCGAGCTCGAGTTTATCCCCATTTTCTCCACAATTTGTCAAGATTTGGCGGCGCCCCTTCTATTGAAGTGCTCCAAGAGGTTAGCAACTAAACCCTTTCATTTCATTGATAATTAAGCTCATTAATGCCATGTGTTGTAAGTATGAGACATGTTCTTGATTATTGCTATGGCCGATGATTTTTAATTATGATTTGATAAAATGCATGTATAGTTCATAATTTAGTTATGAGTTGATAGAATGTCGTCGCATCCAGTGCCGAAGTATCGTTGTGTGCATATAATTTAGACCTGGACTAATTTTAGCATCGTGATTCCGTTTGATATACTTATATAATGCAGATGAGTCGGCAATGGATGTACGCTGACCGATGCTCTAACGAGTACATTCAAGGCGTGTGTTCTTTTCTCAATGTGGCTGAGGCAAACATGCGGAATGGTTTTATGTGTTGTCCATGCCGTGTCTGTCAGAATGAGAAGGATTATTCTTCCTCAAAAACCCTTCGCATCCACCTGATTCAGTCCGGTTTCATGTCCGGCTATAATTATTGGACCAAACACGGAGAAAGTGAGGTTATGCTGGAAGACAACGAAGAAAAGAGAACGATGACAACTATCATATGTCCCCTGAATACGGTGGTAATGCAAGGGGGGAAGCTGAAGATGAAGAGGCACCAGATGAGCCCATTTTAGATGATGATCTTCGTCGGGCCATCGTTGATGCACAGAGAGAACCAGAAAGTGCAAATGAGAAGTTAAAGTTGGAGCGCATGTTAGAGGATCACAAAAAAGTTGTACCCAACTTGCGAAGATGGCAATACAAAGCTCGGTACCACACTGGAATTGCTGCAATGGAAGGCAGAGACTGGTTTATCTGACAAGGGATTTGAGAAGTTACTGAAAATAATGAAGAAGAAGCTTCCAAAGGATAACAAATTGTCTAACAGTACGTACGAAGCAAAGAATGTTCTCTGCCCTCTAGGATTGGATGTGCAGAAGATACATGCATGCATTAATGACTGCATCCTCTACCGCGGTGAGGAGTACGAGAATAAGAATGAATGTCCGGTATGCGGTGCATTGCGGTATAAGATCAGACGAGATTGCCTGTAATTATGCTCATCACTACGCTATTATGCAGAATGAAGAGTGATGAATGTGACCAAAAAGGAATCTTCGACACTGGGATCGTTGACCCAAAATGAATTAATGAAAAATTGTTGGTCGACTTCCCTGAGGAAATGAAGGCCAACTTGCTAAGGTTCATAAAAAGACAACATTACAAAAAGAAGATATTGTTTCCTTACAACTTCAAGTAAGAGTGTTACTGTCTTGTAATGAATAATTTTTGCTTACTCGATGTTAAGTGTAACTGATGAGTTACTCACGTATATAAACGTGTGCAGCTTCCATTACATTCTGCTAATCATTGAAGTTGACGCTGCAAGAGTTGAAATCTGTGACTCATTGGCGAAAGACGATGCGAAGTACAACGAAGCGAAGTACTACAAAAACATTATAGATGTGCTCTAAAGGTAATTTCAATCATTACGCACTATATCGGTCTCTTTTCTTCGTTTCATGAGATATCAAGTAACTAATAACTCATTTATTCATTTTTTTGCCGGGCAGGATTTGAAAAGTTTCATCAGGAGCACACATGGTGAATTTAAAAACGAGCTTAGTTTTCATCTAGTCAAGGTAAGTAGTACGAGTTAGGTCCGCGCATCTCTTTAATACTAATTTCAATACCATTATATCATGCTTGATTATTATTTTTATTGAATTCTATTCTCGTAAAGTGCGAGAGGCAGGCACAGTGGAGCTATTTGTGTGTATATTTCGTTTGCGAGTGGATTCGCCAGGAGGTCAGTGAGCGGAACGCAAGGAAATTTTCACAATTTTATTTTATTACCATCAATTGTGTTGAGTGTCATTCATAATTTTTGTTATGATGATTCATATTGATCTCCTTCTTATATAGTTGGATGAACTGCGGAGCAGACTGCAACCAAATGAGCGCTTTGTAGCACTTCAAGAGGAAATTGCGGGATTTTTTATGGACCATGTCATAAACCCAAAGGGAAAATACAATTGCACCGGATAGACGGGCTCTAGTCCCGGTTATGAGATCTCCATGTAATCGAATAGACGGGCTCTAGTCCCGGTTATAATCGAATAAAGTATATTTTTATTAGATAGATATTTCTTTTATGAACAATTCGATATGCTATATGTATTTTTCTGATTTGTAATTAATTAACCATATATTTTGTAAGATTGATCATAATTTTAAATATGCAATAAGGCGGGAACACAAAAAAGGCAGAGGCAGAGGCTGCCAGGTGGGGACATCTCTAGTCCCAGGTCGTATTACGAACCGGGACTAAAGGTCCTCGACCACGCGCTCTGGCAGCGGCCACGTGGGGGGCCTTTTGTCCCGAGTCATAACTGACCCGGGACTAGTGGGGAGGGGGCCTCTCGTCTCGATTCCGCGGTCCCGGGTGCAGATCCGGGACTAGAGGCTCTCACGAACCAGGACAAAAACCCCGATCTCTACTAGTGTTAGGCACGCGGTATGTTGATAAATATGACCACGTTTTTCCGGACAAGGTGAAAACTTTTCGCAGGCGCGACGGACTAACTCTGCTGCTTAATACGTACTGCGCCTACCCAAACCCAACGTGAGAGATGCACCGTCATTCAGCCTAGACCTTCTTGTGACCGACGCGAAAATTGGGCAGATAGAAGAATGGCGCCGTTGATTGAAAAGCGGCCGGCGCAAATTTTGGGCTGCATATATGTCGCGGAGGCAGAACTACGTGCGTGCATGCGGGCAGTTTTCCAAAAAGGCGAAACCCGTTGTTGGTGGATTATTGTTTCTGGTACTGTTCGTTTGCTTAGTTCGTTCAACTACTGACATCGTCCACGGTGGTGATCGGCACAAAAGGTTGCAGTATCGTTGACTAATATATCATGCTGAAACTGCGAAAAGGTTGTGGTGGTGGATACTACGTTCGAGTACTCTTGATAGACAAAGTCACGGAACCTAGATAGATCCGTCGAATCAGCACTGTCTCCATCCGCCTTTATCGGTACCTCCCTTGATTTTACTTTTAGGGCATGTACAATGGTTATATCATAGTGTTGCTACGTAGGATAATTGCTGAGGTGGAGGAGAGAGAAATAAAAAAAGCTTATGTCTTCTCTTGGTCAAGAGATGATCTCTTAACACAATTTGTCTTACCACAAATTTAGAAATATCTGGTTATTAGAGATAAGACAAAAAAAACACCATTATATATCATGTTTTATTGACATATCTAAATTACGATGACGGATATAAAATAAACGCAGATTCTATTTATTGGCTGACCTTGTTTTAACCAATCGCGAGCTCACTCGTTGCGACCGCGCGATGCGGATCCGACGGCGCGCGCCGTGGACCGTTACGTCGCGGGGGTCCGTGGGGTTCACAACGCGTGTGTACGGAGCATTTTTGTTCGATTTAAAAAAATTGGTAACGTCGTCCACCTTCCGACCGCTCCACCCGCATCCACCGCCCCCAAAATCCCCCACTCGCGCACATCTCCGGCGATTTCCCTGGCGATTCCGCGCGGTTCGCCAGCGAATCCCTCCAAATTTGCTGTCGCCGACCACGATTTAGCGTCGTCCAGGTGGAGGTGGCAGATGATGTGCGGTGGGGGGCAGAGGAGTTGAGGCGGAAGCGTGGCGCGGTGACCCCCGGCGACTCCCCTCCACTCAGCTCGTGTGCCGTCGGAGAGGGGAGGGGGTGAGGCAGAGAAGCACCTCCCCGTCGAGGGAGAGGTATGGCAGAGGACCGGAGGAGTGGGCGGGGGACGGAGGGGACCTGGCGGGCGACAACACGCGTTCGTCCTCTTCTCCGGCGACATCAGCTCGACGAGCTCTCGAAGATCTCTGCAAGGGATAGGTAACAGCACAACGCCCTCAGTCCACAGATCCTGTATATTCACGCGTTGAGTTTGTGCAGTGCAGAACTTTTTAGTGGGATTTTCCATGTTTTAAGGGAACCGCGGGCTCCATTTTTTGGTGGGATCAGTACCTAGTCCAATAGATGTAGAACCTGAATTGCGGATGCTACTATTAGATGTAATTTTTTCTTCACCATATTCAGATCAACTTCTAGCCGAAATGCATTTTTTATCAGCAAAATAGGATGTAAATTATGTGCTGCCCATGCAACTGTTTGTGTTTTGTTGTACAGATGTAATTTGTTCTTCACCAGATTCAAATCAGTTATCTAGCCGAAATGTATTTTTTGCTAGCAACGGATTGTAATTTTTGCGTGCTGCCCATGCTACTATTAGATGCAAATTATTTTTGTTGGTCTACAAATATATATTTCTGTAATGCACTAGGGGTCAAAGAATTTTTCTAGCCGAAAACCAGCAACGGAATGTAATTTTTGTGTGCTGCCCATGTTGCTATTAGATGCAAATTATTTTTGTTGGTCTACAAATGTAATTTCTGTAATGCACTAGGGATCAAAGCAATTTTATAGCCGAAAACCAGCAAAACAGAATGTATTTTTTGTGTGCTGCCCATGTTTGCTATTAGATGCAAATTATTTTTTGGTGGTCTACAAATGTAATTTTTGTAATGCACTAGGGATCAAATCAATTTTATAGCCGAAAACCAGCAAAACAGAATGTAATTTTTGTGTGCTACCCATGTTTGCTATTAGATGCAAATTATTTTTTGTGGTCTACAAATGTAATTTCTGTAATGCACTAGGGATCAAATCAATTTTATAGCCGAAAACTAGCAAAACAGAATGTAATTTTTGTGTGCTGCCCATGTTTGCTATTAGATGCAAATTATTTTTGTTGGTCTACAAATGTAATTTCTGTAATGCACTAGGGATCAAATCAATTTTATAGCCGAAAACCAGCAAAACAGAATGTAATTTTTGTGTGCTGCCCATGCTAGTAGTACATGCAATTAACAAATGCAAGAAAATTGTCCCCCAGTTTTTTTATCCTATTGTGTTGTCTATGGCATCGATTCTTAGTTATAACTTTTTTCTGTTTTTTTTTTGTTGGGTATAGAAGGAGGATAATGACGAAGAAAAATTACAGTCGTAGCAACAACAGCTCCAAGTCATCAAAGAGGCCCCAATCAAAACTCAGTTTATTGCACCGGAAACTTACACTGCGACAACGGAGTTCAGCAGCCAAAACCGTTGCAACAAAGATCACAAGGACGAAAGAGATCGACGACAACAGCCATGGAGCTGATAAACATGTAAGTAACAAGCTAGGATGTAAAAATGTCATATTAGGGGCTGTGAAAAATACATATCTCTCTGAGTAGCTTTTTTGGTTCTGACCATTTTGCATGACAGATCATGGTCGAGTAGAAAAAACCTTACCAGCGTGCATCCCCTGCGAAGCTGGTCAGAATATATCCACACATGTCGCCAGAGCAGAAGTTAATGGTGACAAAGGCAGATTTTGGTGGTTTGGCAAACATAAAGTGCTCAAGGCTATACCCTGATCTATGTAAGTTCCTGATGCACTGCTTCAACCCAACTACATGCGAGCTGGTTTTCCCTGGGCGAGGTACAATCCCCGTGGATGAAGAATCTGTGTACCAAGTTCTTGGGGTGCCATGGGGCAATGAAGAAGTTAGGTATGAACTTGATCAAGACTCAGTAGCTTACATGTTAAAGCAGATGGGGCATGACAGCAGCAAACAGCCCACCTTTACATTTCTGGAGAAAAAGATAATCCAAAGGAAGACGGCTGATTTGACATACCTCAGGCTCTGGACAGTGTATGCAATGTGCGCTGTAGTGGCGCCAACTACAGGCACGCACATAAGCCCTAGGATCTACCCATCTCTTTGCAACATTAAAGAAGCCAAGCAGCTCAATATTTGCAAGTTCGTGATCAGAATGTTGATAAAAGCAGCAAAATCTTGTGTTGATAAGGGCATTCTAAAGGCATGCATGCTATACTTCACGGTATGTGATCACTTTTCCTCAATAAATACAATGTCAGTTATTTTTTACCTTTTTCTTGTGTAGGTCGTTCTTACTTACACCTTTTTATCTGTCAGGTCAAGTACCTAGATTCACTTGATCTACAAGATGTTGCAGTCAATCAGGAAGGAACTAGAGTCACCGTGTGGACGAACGAAATGGTGAAGAAAGCAATCAGTCAGGACACATGGAGCGATGGGATGTTTGGGAAAGCACCGGTATGGGCCTAGCTTCCTCTTTTTTAGCTTCCCCCTGCATCTTGTTTCTCTTTTTTAGCCCACTGACACACTACAACAAACATATGCACCTTTTTTTTGATTTCACAGCTTAAAGCCTGTTTTAGAGGAAACGGTGCCACAGGATCTGCTAATGAAAGTACAGAGCATGGTCAGTCTGCTGGATTGGATAATGATCATGATGTGGAAGAGTCCGAAAATGGAGACAATCATGATGACCAGCCCGTCGACGATGACATCAACAATCAAGATGAATGTGATGACCAGCCTGTCGATAATGACACCAACTATCATGATGAAGAAGAATATGACCATGGCGATTATTTTGTCAATGGCAACACCAATGAGGATTATTCACCAGCCAACGGACATCATCCTGCAAACAGCCAGTCCGAAACCATGAGGAACGAGAGAACAAGAACTGATAAGGCCCAGCAAGAACAAAGCATCCTTTTCTCCGATCCAGAAAACATTCAACTGTTTGTCAGACTTAACACTCCAGCCAGGTGCTCAGATCAAGTAAGCCCCATCTCCAACCCTGTACACACCCTAGAATGTAATTTCATTGTCGACGGAATTTTTACATCTGTGCACTCCGGCCAGGTGCTAAGATCAAGTAAGCCCCATCTGTGTCAAAAACAACCAAATGCAGTAGCAGATATCATGTTTTTTTATTGGAGCTAGTTACATTTTTTCCATTGGAGCTAGTTAAAAAATGTAACTTCAAATCACAAATGATAATTCCTTTTGACAGACATAGGTAGTATGCTATATTTTTCACCCAAGTAGATCAGATGCTTCATCCCTATTTTTTTGTTTGGAGTTTTTTGTTTTTGGAGTGAAATAATGATGCTTCTTTCCGATATTAAATCATTGTTTACATTACATTAATAGGAAAGAGATATCTGCGTACAAGCTGTGCAGGGAGCCTGCTCTGGCTTCGAGAAGGGTCTGCAAAACATGCTCTCCGAGCTTACGCGCAAACCGATTCTGAAAAGTAAGAAAGCAAAGAGAAAGTCAAGACACGCGGTCACAAAAGTAAGGAGAAGCAAGAGGGCAGCCACTCAGGTCATCAGGCTATCAGCACAAAAGAGAGGCTTGAAACAAGCATGAACTCCAACAAGCACGAACACCCCAAACCAGATGATGGCATATCTGGTAGTGGAGCGGCGCACAGGGTTGAGCCTTCGGATCAAGACAGAGGAGCACCAACAGAAGTGCACGTGGATCCGAACAACAGAACACAAGGTGAAATAACCAAGGATGCTCCTGTGCAACCAGACGAGCGTGCTCGGCAGCCATTACTGGAAGAGTCTGGTCAACCAAACACCTGTCTACCAGCAGCGCTCGTCATAGGAGCTCATGAATCAAACACGACAGGAGCTCATCATTTTGCATCAACTACAGACAAGGTGCACAACAAGACACCACCACAGAATCTACAAGCAGGCAAAATAACGGATGACAACTACGTGGACAGTGACGAAGATGAAGTCACTTATCGGTTTGACAGCGACCCTTTCAACATCAGAATGAAATCAACAAGTAAAATCAATTTCTTCGAGTTTTTCAAGGGAGAACCAAAGAAGGAACCCAAAATGCCAGACATCAAACAATTCGAGGAGCCAGTCTTCCTGGACATGGGGCTGGCCAAACCAGCCACGGACGCATTTCACGGCATGATACAGAGCCTTAAAGGAAAAGAAGAAATGAAGTTAGTTGATCCCCCAAGTATGGTGGACACAAATGAACGCGATAACCTTACCAGAAAACTGCTGCATATCGAAGTCCCAAAACCAAGAGGAAGAAAGAGGAAAACAGTTACATTCGAAGAACACCCGCAGACTGATAAACAGGGGATATCTTCCGCAACAGTTTCGCCTAGCAAATACAGAACCAGAGCAGCTGCCTGTGTGGAGATGGCATCAATCACAGAGACAAACGTCGGAGTGCCAGAAGTTGAACCTGCAACCTCCACAGCAGTTTCGCCTAGCAAATACAGAACCAGAGCAGCTGCCCGTGTGGAGATGGCATCAATCACAGAGACAAACGTTGGAGCGCCAGAAGTTGAACCTGCAACTAAGAGTCCAAGGAGATTACATTCACCCATAAAACAAACTACGAGGCAATGTAGTCCGTCTGTTGTGCCAAGCCAGATAGTAACTAGATCAAAATTGACACTCCAAACAAGTGCGGCTACAGAGAGTCCTGCTATTGGGGATCAGAAGACAGAGCCAAATGCAGGCACAACACCACAAACAGAAGATCATACAAGCCCGCAAGCGCAAGATCCAATGATCAGGAGATTAAGCTTCAGTGCGTCCGAAGATGAGAAGCGCAAACAAAAGTTGGCTGTAGCACCAGATGCTCCTAGCTTCAACTTGGGCTTTGACACTCAGGAGGGGCCTGACGATCAAGCAGGGTGCAGCAAGGATGTTGATGCGTCGGACGCAAGCAAAACACCAGTGGCACATGAATACCAGAAGAGGGTTATCAAGGCCGCGAACTGTCTGAAACCACCTTTCGTTGACACTGGAAACAAGAAGGCGTACACTGTCAGCAGGGGTGTAGATGAACTATACAAACTTGTATGCAGCCACGGCGGAAAAACCAAGTCAACGAAGAACACTGAAAATGTCATTGACACTGGACTCATGTGGGTCTCGCTAGGGGCTCTGGCTGATTCAGTAAAACCAGGCAAGAGGCTTATAAATATGGTTTGTGAATTCGGCATCCAAATCATCAAAGAAGAAAACAAAAATCCCAAGAAACTTATCATGCCTCTTCGCATGTCTGTAAGTTCCAATAACATAATTGTACATGTAACATTTTTTCTCCTGTCAAAACTGAATACTGATACTACATTTTTTCTCCCCAGAAATACTTGATTGACTGCCAGTTCAAGGTAAAGGAGGTCAAAAGAACTTTCTGCTTCACCGACACTAACAGGCTCGACCACAAAGAACTTGTAAGTAACAATCCCACTTTTTTTTCGACTACAATTTTTGTTGCTAACTACATAGAAATTGCATATAAATTGTACAGATGTTATTTTTGTTTCTCATTCAATAAATGTAAACAAAGTACCAAAACAAAAAACCAAAAATTGTACAGATGCTATTTTTTGTTTCTCATGCTGATCTTCCTTTGGGTGAAAAAATTGCATCTGTCTGCCAAAAGGAATTATCATTTTGTGATTTGAAGTTACATTTTAAAAAAATGTAACTAGCTCCAAAAAAATAAAAATAAAAATGATATCTGATGTAACTTTGCTATCTACATGTGACTTTCCAGGTTTTCAGCTAGATGCTATTTTTTTCATGTACTGAACCCAAAAATGTAACTTTTTTAGTAACTTTGCTGTCTACATGTGAATTTCCGGGTTTTTCAGCTAGATGCTATTTTTTCCATGTACTGAACCCAAAAATGCCAAAAATGTAACTTTTTAGTAACTTTGCTGTCTACATGTGAATTTCCGGTTTTTTAGATAGATGCTATTTTTTCATGAACTGATGTATTTTTATACATCAGTGCCAAAAGCAAAAAATGTAACTTAGGTATACAACAGAGGCAAACCAAGTACCAAACCAAGAAAATGTACTTTAGTATTTTTCATGTGATCTACATGTCAACTACTGGCTTTCCAAAAGTTTTATCTTCAACAAATGCAACTTAGTATCTTTTTTCTTTTTGTGCGATCTGCATGCTGAAAACATTTTTTAACTTACTGAAAAACACAACAGATTTGCTTCCCTACTCTCCAAGGATTTGGTGGATCCACTGATATGTCATCCGGACATTACTTCCTGGTGAACCTTAACATCAAGGCTGAAAGGTTTGAGGTAATGGACTCGATCACCAGCAGGGATGGCGAACCACTTATGATGGATGCATGCCATCTGTTGGTTGCATCTATCAAGTCGCTCTGGTCGAAAGAGTACTACCTATCAAATGTAGACATTGCTGAATGGCCAATTGAGGTTATTCCAAGCCCTCAGCAGACAAACGGGTAAGACCCCACAATTTGTGTGCATTTCTGGTTATTTTTCTTATACTGTCTTTTTACACCGGCTAATTCAAATTTCTGCAAAAACTAGGTACGACTGTGGATTTTTCATGCTCAAGATCCTGGAGACTTGGTTCGGTAGGAGGATGGATTCATTTGAACAAAGTGACATGCCAAACATCAGGAAATTGTATAATGACAAGTGGATCAGATGGCACGAGAACAAGGCAGAGTGGAAACTTATTGTATGAAAATCATCAGTGAAAAAGGTGAAAACAATTTACTGCCAGAAAAGAACAAATTTACATTGTTTTATCTTCTTTTCCAGTCCACTTTTGTACGCATGCTAATGTCGAGTACATATCCAACACATTTTATTTATGTTACACCACATCACCACATCAGAAACCTCAGTCATTGGAACAGTGATAGCAATGGGTATCTTTCTGGATTCGCCAACCTCACCGGGCAATTTCGGGCATCATGATCAGATTCATGGCAAACACTGCACGTAGTCGCACGCGTAGGTTGCAGGTGCAATGCACCTTTCTTCCTCTTCTGTCCCGGTCGTCCTCTTGCTGTTTCAAACGGAGGATTTTGGGCTCTTGAGTTTGATGATACTCCAGACCCTTCACGCACAGGAATGCTGCTACCAGAGCCTCCATCTGTATGCATTGCTCCAGCAGAACCACTAGTTGTTGCTGCATCAGCTGTTGTCTTCTTCTTCTTCGAAGCTTCCGCACTTGCTTTCTTCATCAAAGCAAGCTCTTTCTCCAGCGCGCGCATATGCTTCTCTGCTACCTCCTTAGTTTTCTCCGAAGCTGCTGCCCCAACAGCAATCTTCGCAAAGTCTGAACACAGGTTTCCGTAGCGAAGCAATCTCATTTCTTTCCTAGACAACTTCCCAGACGACATCTCTTGTTGTTGATCTGGGGGCGGAACAATGTCAGGAGGGGGCACACACCATCTAGGCAGTACGTAGTGATATGGGATCGCGTGGACTGCACCCAAGTGGGACATCACCTTCAGCACATGACATCACAAGATGCCATCTCTGTTTATCTTACAACATTGACAGTTGAAAATACCATTGGGCAAATCAACATCAACAAAGTAACTTCTGCTGCCATAACCAAACACTGATCCTTGCACTGGGAACACTTCAAACACACTCCCCCCATGATCACGAATGTTATAGGCAGTAATCTTGCGCAGCTCCTGCTGAAATCGAAGGTAGATAGGTAGGGTGTAAGTATCCAGCATTTGTTGCTCCATCAGATAATCCGACCACACCCTGACTGTCCTATCCCCACCGACAAATTCATTTGAATCCTCAGCAACCTCTATTTTTTCCTGTATCTTCATGTACTGCTGGAAGAAACGCATCAAGCTGTCATGCGGATTGACATACTTCTTCAACACCGCGTTGAAACCTTCACTCCTAGCCGTAGTTTGCAAGAACGGGAAAAAACGGTGCATGTAGTAAGCTGGTACAAAAGATGCCCTCAGGTCATAAATATCCAGGAAGTGTTTGTTGCCAGCAACATCATGCTTCTGAACCATCTCAGCCCATTTTTGCTCAAACTCTTCGACAGTAAGGCTGTGGTCAATTATCTCATTGAATTCCCGGCGTAACTCTTCATGCTTCGATATGAAGGAGCCGAGTTTCTCCTGCACCTTTTGCATTATATGCCACCTACAGTTTCTGTGGATGATGTCCATGAACACTACAAGAATGGCAGATCTCATCGCTTGGTCCTGATCAGTGATGATGTTCAAAGGGTGCAATCCATCCATGGCTTGGAGGAAAGTTTCAAAAATCCACACAAAGTTAGGTATTCTTTCATTCCTCACGAAAGCACAACCAAACTGGATGGATTGCCCATAGCGGTTAATCCCAATGAACGGCGCACAAGACATGTTATACATGTTAGTCATGTAGGTGCAGTCGAATGAAATGCAATCATTGTAGAGCTTGTACACCTCCCTTGCTGGACCGTCGACCCAGAATATATTCTCAACTTTGTCCTCGTCATCAAGCTTGTACTTGTAGAAGAAACCCGGATCATCCTTCTTTAACTCCTCAAAGTGTTCCAGTAGCAGCTGCACATCTCGGACCCGATGACCGTTCCCTAGCTTGGCTGTGTAGTTGCTGACGGTTTTGCTATCATAAGGCACATTCTTCATAGACCCATACAGCTCACCCATGAGCTGCATGATCCTACTAGAAGTCAGGTTGACATCATGAAGCAGGTCGATAAACCTTCTTTCCTCCCTAGGGATCCTCTTGTGTGACCTCAAGTATTTCTTCAGAGCAAACTTCTTGATAAGCTCATGGGTGTGCTCCTCAACAAATTGAGTAACATGCCAATTTGCTCCCATCCTCTTAACTCGCATATTTCCTTTGCAATCAGTTAGCACTGTGATAGTCCGATTGCGCATTTTCTGAGGCTGAGCTTCACCAGCACTCTCTGCATTTTTACCAGCTTTGTTACAGATATACAGGGCTTTATCCTTCTGGTTGTCACCCACGGCTCTCCGAGACGAGCTCATCTTAACCGAAAACCCCATATGTTTAGCATATCTGTTGTAGTGTACCAGCGCCGCCTCCGGTGAATCGAATATCATCCCAATGTATGGTGTCTTGGGAACAAAACCTTCCGGTGTTGATTGAACTTCACCATCGCTACCACTTTCCGCGCTAGACAACGTCTGGCCTGTCGCCTCCCCTGCTCCCCCCTCATGCACTGTATATGTTGCTGCATTTGCTGTTCCACTGCCTCCCAAACCATCAAAAGCATCCAGGGGAATGTTCAAATCAATCCCAGACGAACCTCCAGCATCCATCCTTTTTTTTTCCTATTTCACTGTAGTACAGAGAAAACAAGAGTTAATCCCCAGCATCCATAAAAAAGAAGTATTTTTTATTCTCATAAAAAAGATGTAATTTTCCAAAACAATGTAAATTCGAAAATGGCACATTTTTATGCATGAATGCTAGTTAGTACTTCTTATGAGAATACTATGTTTTACTTTAACACAATTATTTCCTTTTATTTTCTATTTGCAGGAACATGTAATTTTTTATGTTCATCGATAATTTATTAACACAGTTATTTCCTTTTAACATGTAATTTGCAGGAACAGCGACATGTGATGGCAAAAAAAAAAATGCATCAACCACATAAAGTCTGAAGGTGGCACTACCATCTCATAAGAAGCATCTCACAAGAAGGTGGCTACAGTAGCTCATGCTTTCCAAGTTTACATTAGGGATCATGTTGAACTTAGCAAGTTTTATGTCAGGATGTAAATTTTGCTTCACCATTCAGGTTAGAACTAGCGCCTCAGATGTACTGTGTTCAACTAGCATCTCGCAAGAAGGTGGCTACAGTACCTCATGCTTTCCAAGTTTACATTAGTTACATTAGGGATCATGTTGAACTTAGCAAGTTTAGGAATGTTGGGGGTTATGCCAGGAATGTTGGGGGGTTATGCCAGTAAATCTTGCTTCAGGTTTATGCACCGGGTTTGTGCTACAGTGTTGTTTTGCTTTTGACCATTCAGGTTTGTGCTACCCGTGTTATGCCAGAAAATGTAATTTTTAGGAGATCTGAACCTGGTAAGTTTTTTGTGGGGACGATGAGCAGGAGGAGAGTTGCAGGGGATGATGGGGAAGAAGAAAAAACTTACATTTTTTTACAGGAGGAGGGTTGCAGGAGGAGGTTTGCAGGCTGCTTCTTGCTAGGGTGTAAATTAGCACCAGGTAAGCCTCCCAGGTGCAATCTGAAGATGTAAATCGCAGACCAAACAAGTAAGTTTTTTCCTGGATGTAATTTTCCTGGAAGAAGCTGGAGGAGATCATGTCTCCAT
Source organism: Puccinellia tenuiflora (assembly GCA_012064385.1). Lineage (NCBI taxonomy): Eukaryota > Viridiplantae > Streptophyta > Magnoliopsida > Poales > Poaceae > Puccinellia > Puccinellia tenuiflora. Next base: position 67,212 of record QRDG01001224.1, on the reverse strand, counting down.
GGCCGGCGGCTACGGGAAGAAGCAGATTGGGGGAGAGGGAAAAACACCTGGGAGTAACTAGCTCCCGGCCTAGGGTTTCGCGTGTCCCGCTCCCGCGTGGTTGGCTCCCCCCGTCCCCAAGTGGGCTCACTTTCCATTTCTGGCCCGCGCGCGGGAGGCCTCTTCTCCGTTTTGGTCCCGCACATGGGCTGTCGGGACTGACCACGCTATAGTCTATATCGTGGTCGACCACGACGTAGAATCGTCCTAAAATAAAACCGTCTTATCAACTATTATACATTCCCTTAGTGTCTAGGTATTTCCTTCTAAAGCGGGGCCGGGCCTAGCGCACGCCGTGGTCCTCGGGACCAAGCCGGTCTGGGGCATGTCCTGCCTGCCGGCCGCTGCGTGCGACCCAACGACGAGACGGCACGGCGTGGTCCATTACATTCCTTCGCCCACCAACCGAACCGAACCGCCGCGCCCACCGATCGGTCGACGCCCGAAGCGGGCAGGGCAGGCCATGTGCACGAGATATGTATCTGTGACCTGATTGCTAGCTGATCGCGTCCCATCCATTCCGTTATGATTTGCATGAATGCACGGTCTCCACCAACATGGGCATGCATCCATATCAACTCGATCCATGCAATCATGCACCTAATTAAGCTACGTACGTGCAGGCCAGGAGAGATACAGGTGTGCGGTGGCGCATCGCAATTCAAGGCCGGCCGCCACAGCCGACATTCATGTGTGTGCAAATTGTTCAGTTCCTTGCCGTATCGATCTCTGCTTATTATTTCGCAAAATCTAATCAGAAGTAGCTTCTGATTAGTGTAACTCCAAGCACCATGTTGAGTCGTTGGATTGCAAGAGAACGGTCGAGATTTTCGTGTTGACCTTATCTTCTTCCCTTCCGATTCTCGCAGGGTCCGTGCGTCACCGCGACGCTCTCGCCTCCGTCTCCTCCTCACCGGTGGCGTTGGAGTTCGACCGCGTCCCCGCGCTCGTCGGCCGCATTGTGTCGCCACGCTGGCTGGCCGCCGCGCTCGCCTGTCGCGTCGCCGTTCGCAGCGTCCCCACGCTCGCCGGCCGCGTCGCGTCCCCGCGCTCTCCAGCAGAACAGTCTGGAAACGCATGTAAGCGGCGGCCGCATGGTTCATCACCTTATGCGCCGCCGACGAGTCCGCTCGTCGTCTGCACCACCACGTCGCCCTTCTCATTGACTTCCCGTCCGTCCTACGCCACCCCGGCCAGCTGGGGGTCTGCCCGTTGCTGCCTACGAATGCGGATGGAGGAGGAGCAGCTTTCCACGCCACAGCGACGCGTGCCGGCGAGAGCGCCCGCCCGTTCGGATCCGGAGAGCGCCAAGGTGGCCACCTATCACACCGCCGCCGTCGACCTCCGCAAGGAGCTGGACTTGCGGGAGCCCGACAGATCTTGAGCTGCTCCTCTTCTCCGGCCAGGGCTGCTGTTCTCCTCCGAGGGCTGATGCTGCTGATTGAACCCCTAAATCTCCTTTAAATCTGATGATGTTGCTCAAATGTGTTCTTGGAGTACTAGCGCTGTAGTGCTTGATCTGTCAACGGAGTAGTGCAAAAATTACTGTCAACTTACTGTCTAATTGTATACGCATAGCAGGCAAAATGTAGTATAAATTGTAGTGCTTGGGTGCTTGCAAACTGTGGTTGCAAATTTTGCAAAATGCGTCCGTGCTACTGCTAGCTAGTCGTGCGGGCGTCCCAAACCGCACACGGACGACAACATCCGCTACCGTTCCAACGCCGCCGGTGAGGACGAGGAGGTGCCGACAATCGGCGGAGGCCATGGGCGGACGGTCACCGCCGGTTTGTGCACGTAAGGTGGTCGACAAAATGCGTATAAGGAATTGTTAGTAGGGAGAAGAGTGAAAAGTCAAACATGTCAACGTGGCAGTTTTTGTTGACAAGTCCAACCTGTCAGTTGGGTACCACCTGTCAGGAACTGTAATAAAATGTGATCAGACGATTATTAGCGCGATTTGCAACGCCCCATCCCAGGACTGGTAGATTTTTGAAAAAATTACCAAGAACAGTACCCGTAAAATGGACGCGAATTGTGGTAGTTTTTAATAATTTACTCGATTCTTCTTCAGCCTCCCGCAGCGCCCCCGCTCCTCCCGCCCCCTCTACCGGTCGCTCCGCTGCTCCTCCGCGCGCCGCTGCTCCTCCCACCGCCGGTCGTGCGCCGCGCCTCCCACAACACCGCCGCTACTCCTCCCACCGCCGGCGCTGCTGCTCCTCCCACCGCGCACCGCTGCTCCTCCCACCGCCGACCGTGCATCGCTCCTCCTCCCACCGACCGCGCGCCGCTCCTCCCGCCATTTCTGCGCGGCGCCGGCTGCGTTTCTGGCATTCGGTCGCGAGGGTGATGAGGCCTTGCTGCTGCTCGGCTGGCTGGTTGCTGATGCGGTGGTGGTGGAGTGGACACAAAGCTATGACAACGATGAAAGAGTGTTGTAGCAGCGAGGTTTGGCGCATCAGTGGTTGCATGGCTCTTGTTGCGCATCGACCGACGGCCGGTCATTCTCTGGCGACTCATGCGATCATCACGTGGTTGTGTGATGTCCGTGGGTTGGATGGATTGGTGCGGTGCCGGCGATGACGACGACTTTGGGCTTCGTTTCCTCGTTGGAGGCGTTTCCATGAATCTACCTCATGTCCCAACCCGCGGTGTTGTCCCCATGATTTCGCGTGTCGGTTTGGCGATGGTGACGTCTTCGACGTTGCTTCTTTGTTGAAAGCATTGCATTGGACACATGACCTTGTGGTGCACATGATCTTCGATGTTGCGCCTGTAGTGATGTAGTTATCCACCCTAGACCGATTAAGTTACCCACCCAGTAGTGATGTAGTTATCCACCCTAAACCGATGGAGTTACCCACCCCAGAAGTGATGTAGTTACCAACCCTAAGCTGATGAAATTATCGCCTCGTAGTGATGAAGTTACCAACCCTAAACTGATGAAGTTACCACCCAGTAGTGATGGAGTTATCGCTCAGTAGTGATGAAGTTACCAACCGTAAACAGATGAAATTACCACACAATAGTGATGGAGTTACCCACTCTAAACTGATGGAGTTACCCACCCAGAAGTGATGGAGTTACCAACCCTAAGCTGATGAAGTTCCCGCCCCCGTAGTGATGAAGTTACCAATCCTAAACTGATGAAGTTACCCACCCAGTAGTGATGGAGTTACCATCCAGTAGTGATGAAGTTACCCACCCAACAATCATGGAGTTACCACCCAGTAGTGATGGAGTTACCCACCCTAAACTGATGGAGTTACCCACCCGATAGTGATGTAGTTACCCACCCTAAACTGATGAAGTTACCACCTAGTAGTGATAGAGTTACCCACCCAGTAGTGATAAAGTTACCACCCCATAGACAGATAGAGTTAACCTAAGACTGATAGAGTTACCACTCCGTAGTGATGGAGTTATCACACTAAACTGATAAGTTACCCACCCAGTAATGACAGACTTATCCACCCTAAACTAATAGAGTTACCACCTCGTAGTGATGGAGTTACCCACCCCAAATGATAAAATTACCACCATAAACTAATGGAGTTACCCATCCTATACCGATAGAGTTACCACCCCCGTAGTGATGGAGTTACCTATCCTAAACAGATAAAGTTACCCACCCAGAAGTGATAGAGTTACCCATCCTAGACTGATAGAGTTATCACCCCGTAGTGATGGAGTTACCACCCGGCAGTGATAGAGTTACCCACCCAGTAGTGATAGAGTTACCAACCCACTCATTAGTGATAAAGTTACCCGCCCTAGACTGATAGAGCTACCACCAAGTAGTGATGGAGTTACCAACCCTAAACTGATGAACTTACCCACCTAAACTGAAGGAGTTACCAACCTAAACTAATGAAGTTACCCACCTAGTAGTGATGGAGTTACCCACCCTAGACTAATAGAGTTATCCACTCTAGACTAAACGAGTTACCCAACCTAGACTAAACGAGTTGCCCAGCCTAGACTTATAGAGTTATCACCAGGTAGTGATGATGTTACCCACAGTAAACTGATAGAGTTAACATTACCCACCATAGACTGATGGTGTTAGCCATCCTAGAACGATGGAGTTACCCACCCACTAGTGATGAAATTTCCCACCGAGTAGTGATTTAGTTACCCACCATAGACTGGTGAAGTTAGCCACCCTAGACCGATGAAATATCCACTCAACTTCAAAACTCGGAAAAATCAAAAAGTGCAACTAAAAGTGATATATAGTTTCAAACAAAAAATTAGTCGTTGCTTGGGATGGTAACTTACATAATACAGACTGGTAACTCGTGTTAGTAGGTTGGTAACTTTTGGGTCAAAAAAAAAATATCGTCAGAACATATCAACATGGGATCTAGTTTCGAAGATCTCGACGTGACTAGTCCAACAGTGAAAACGGATCATAAATCGCATAAACGGTTTGAGCTATAAAACATTTTAAATTTTCGAATTTGGTATTTAATGCAGGATGACATCAACTTTTTTGTACTTTTGTGCATGCATGCATGGTAGAGAAGAGAGCTCACGGTGCGTGGCCAGCCAACGCTCGCACGGGACCGCGCACGGTGCAGTTGCTTACCGATTTGCCAAATCGAAGCTGCTTTCGCGTAGTCGCGTCCTATTATTTTCGTCCTCCGGACGTCTTTGGTTGTTGCCGGCTTCTCCTTTTCTTTCTTTCTAGTTCTAGGCGCGGCGGCACGCATGTGAATGCACAAGACTTCGCCCTGGGGGCGCCCTGTCGTGACGAAGGCAGAGTCGGCCGTGTCGACCTCCGGTTGTTTTGGACTCCATGCCACCCCGTACGTGTAAACGCGGGCCACTGCATATGCCCGCGCGCGACGAGCCACCACTGCACGTACGTACGTCCTGTAGTTCTTTATCTCATCTTGCACGTAATGCATATTTGTCAGGTCGTACGTACAATATGGGTGCGTTTGGTTGCTCTGGCCTTTTTGGCCTTCCCGTCTCTGTGGTCCTGGCGGGCCTACCCCTGAAAAAACGTGGCCTGAGCCATGTTGTGCAGCCCGTTTGGTTGCCAACAAATTTCTGGCTAGGTACGTTTGGCTGGGTGCAATTTTTTAAGGTCACGTTGTTTGGTGGTTGTGTTAGTTTGACAGCTGCAAATGCATGGTGTTTGGTTGCTAAACGAAGCTACTTTCACTCACCACTTCTCACTAGTGGTGACATTACCACCTCGATTGTTCATCAGTTCAACTAGCTACTAAAATGGTAGTTCGTCGGGACATAAAGTTCACCTAGCTACTAAGCAAATGGTAGTTCATCACGACATCACAGTTCAACTAGCTACTAGCAAATGGTAGTTCAGGAGGGCCCGCCGAAAGGTGGCAAACTCCTTCATCTTCCTCCTCCTCCTCCTCCTCCTCCTCATCATCATCATCTTCTCCTCCTCCTCCTCCTCATCATCATCTTCTCCTCCTCCTCCTCCTCCTCATCATCATCATCCTTCTTCTTCTTCTTCTTCTTCTTCTTCTTCTTCTTCTTCTTCTTCTTCTTCTTCTTCTTCTTCTTCTTCTTCTTCTTCTTCTTCTTCTTCTTCTTCTTCAGATCCTGGTGTCACCTCTCGCAGCCCACATTGCGTCAGCCATCTCGTCCCTCAAGGTCTTCCACGCTTCCTCCGGGAAGTACTTGTCAACACCCCACTCCAAGATCCAGTTATGGAAAATGCAGGATGCAAGAAACCAGCTTAACTTGGGTGGGAAAAGGGTGGAACGGCTTCTGATCGAGGATCTTGAATCTGTTCTTGAGAGCGGAAAATACCCTCTCAACTGTAACTCTAAGACTAGAGTGTCTCAGGTTGAATAATTCCTTGACATCCCTAGGATAGTTCCTTGAGGAGAACTCGTTGAGGTGGTACCGGGTAGCCCTGAAGGGTGGAAGAACACCTGGGCGACAAGCATATCCTGCTTCTCCAAGGTAGAACTTGCCATCCGGAATATTTATCACATCAGGTCGACTCATGCTGTCAGCAAGGATGCTTGTGGGCAGATCCTTCCCAACCAGCTAGCACATATGTGAACCTCATGTCGAAATCCACAGCAGCAAGCACATTCTGGCTGGTGTAATGCTTTCGACCCCTGTACGCAACAGCTTCTGACCTTGGCACTCTAGCAGTGACATGAGTGCCATCAATTGCACCAATGCAATCCTGTTGACATGAACATTGCGTCATGTTAGACTGTATACATGAACAATGTGTAATGTGTGCAACGAAGTACTATGGAATTTCTCACCTTGAAATATGGAAACCATCTATGGCTCTGTCTAATCTTCTGTGGAGTCTGGCCAGTTGGTTTCGTCATCATCTCATCTCTAAGCTCGCCAACTGCGAACAGAACTTGCTTGAAATAGCGAGATATAGTCTCGCTAGATCTCCTGAATGTGTTGTGAATCACCCTGAACCTCTGGTTATGACCAACAACATGAAGAAACATCACAACTTGCTCTTCTACAGAGGTATGGATGCTATCTTTCAGTAGCCCCCTGGACCGGAACGTCTCCACTAGCTTGCAAAAGGGAGCTCTGCCCATTCGTAGCATGTTCACGGCCTCCACCTGGTTATTGTTGTAGATGTAGTTCAGATTGGCCATCCTCTCCTGGTCTCGGATGAACAATGGAGCATAACGGATTACACCCCTGTAATTGCGGCGTACTGCTCTGTGATGAACTAAGAGGAGCCAGACCTGCATCACAACTATGAGTGCTGCAGCCTGAACGATGAGCGGCTCCGTCCTAGTCAAATCAAGGTGGTACTGTAAGAAATCAGCCCAAATCTAGCTACTACGGTCTAAACTAATATCCACGCAGTGGGAAATCTTGGTTGTACATCGCTGGCATGTAAGATGTACCAAGGGGGAATAGAGCTTACTGCCATGGGGGAAGGGAGTACCGAACAGTCGGTGCCGTCGACGAGGCGGAGGAGAGGCAGATCTTCGTTGGCGCCGATTGCGGTGTGGCCGTCGGCGTCCATAAGGCGGAGGAGAGGAAGATCTGGGAGGTCGCCGTCACGAAAATCTAACTCGCCGTCGGTAACGAAGATCTAACTCGCCGTCGCTTCCGCCGCCACCTGCGCTGCCCAAATACTCTGTTGTCTTCTCCCGCTTCCGGTGACAGCCTAAAGAGGGGGGTAAGGGTAGCGTTCGCGCCATACGGCCGCCCCAATTTTTCGTCTCCCGCCAGCTCCATGGCTGCATCGTCGCAGCTCCGTGCGCTCGATTTTTGGCTCTACTATACTGGCCTGAAGGTGGCTCTAGAAAAACGGCCGAATCGAGTGTTCCCCGCGGGCCTGGCTGAGGGGTGCTTTAAACATCGTGCGCGTGCGGGCCAAGTCGTCTCGCGAGTTACCAAACGGCCCGTTTTTACATGCCTTCACCCTGTTTGGGTAGTCCGTGGGCTACCAAACGCGCCCTATTTGTCCTTGCCAGTGGCGGCGCCACCAGGGGGTCGAGGTGGGGCGGCCGCCCCCCTCAACTTTTGCTAATTTTTTTGATTATACGTATCCAGTACGTATCTATGCTCCATATACATGTGAAAGGGAGGGATAAAAAAAGAAAAAAACTGGCAGAACGAGCAGTCGCACGACTCGCACGACCGTGCTCGACCAGACCTGCTCGCTCCCCTCGCTCGTTCGATTCCCAATCCCCAGCTCGCTCCGCCCACGCCTCCGCCCTGCTCCTGCTCGTTCTCGATCCGCCGCCGGCCGCCCCTCGTTGCTCCCTGCTCGTTCCGCCGCCCTGGAGCCACCGCCGTTCCGTTCGCGCACAGGTTCATTGTCCCTCCTTCCCTGCCCTATTCCCCAATCCCATCCGCCGCGTCCCCCGCTTTCCCTGCTTGATTCCCCACTGCCCGCCGTGACTACCAGGGTCGAGCTCGAACTGCGCCGCCGTCGGGTGATGGATGGAGATGAGGAGCTGGATTGGGAAGCTATTTCAGCACAGGTGGAGGACGGAGATGAGGAGCCGGATTGGGAAGCTATTGGAGCCGGATTGGAGGCATTTGAGTTGGAGAATCCAGAGGAAGTTGCAGCGCTGGCAGCAGTAAGGGCAGGAGCTGTATTATCATCTCGAACTGCAGGCGGAGACGCGATGACACGAACGACCAACATCGACATGAAGATATCATATGGTGGCTGCCAATTGTCCAATTGTGTTACTATTTAGACTCACAAAGTTCCATATTTTGTAGATATCTCTTGTATGAGATCATACGGTGGCTGCTGATTGTCCTATTCAAATGGCAGGAGTCCATGTTAGTAGTTTTAAACTTCTTTTATGCAATTTGTATGTCACTAGTAATGTACTCTATGAGTTATAAATATTTGAATCTTCATGGACCTTTTATTTTGTGAGCTATAATATTGTGAGACTTCGACTTATTTACATTGTTCTTTCCGTACAATTGTGGATTACATGTGTTGTCAAAAAAAAAATTCGCCGGTGGCACACCTTTTACTGTTCGCCCCCCTCGTCTCAATTCCTGGCTCCGCCACTGGTCCTTGCGCAGCCCTAGATATACAACTGCGTTTTGTTAAGACCATGTGGCCACTCGTTCATACTTCATCTTCGTGAGGACGTACATGTAAATGGAGGCATGGAGCCAACCAAAAAGTTCCCCTTCAAGTCTTCCATGAAATTGCCAGGCACGTAACGCCGCAGTTTCACCGTCCGGTCTACGCCTTCGTCAATCCATGCATGCATGTACCTCCCTTGCATGGACTGACATGCGTGCACGTGCATGTGTTGATTACTTCAATTTTTCTTTTCCTCCTTGAGCAGTTGAGCTCGATCAATCCGGCTCGGTTGTTCGCTCTCGTTTCATCGGTGAATCTTCTTCCCCCGTGCGTGCTACTGTGCTACTCCGTAGTACCGATCAGAGAAGTTTTACTACTCCAATGGCTGGCCTACTGCTGAAAGAACATGCCTTTGAATAGATGTGCGCTAATGAATTAGCTTACGACTAGGAGAATGTGAGTAGTTGGAATGACCTTATATTATTCACCAATCTTGGACGCATACACTCTGGCACTTGGCGTTTTGAAGGGATAGGCTCATCTCACACGTTGAAAATGCCCTCACGAGCCGTGACTATTGCGTTGCCTTCTACTGTATATGTGTGTGATGCCGAAGACGAAGAGATGGCGCAAAGGTAGATGTCCAAGCAATATTTACTCCGGCCATCTATGCAAGGGTCCACCTGAATCGGACTACTTCACCATATCAAAGTGCCTGCTACAAGTTCGGGTCCACCTGATTCGGACTCCCACCCGGCCGCGTCCATCCAGGTCTTCAGTCTTCAACAACTTTTCATCTTTAGTCGACTGTCGGCCAAGTATGACTGTCAACACATGCCCCCTTATTTTTTGACACAGATTATGTGTTAGAAAATAATATCACGTATAATCGGCCAAGTGCGATCTAAGCTCATCCCATGTTTTTTCTCATCACACAAGATAGAGACGCCGGATGCCGCCGACCAACATTACAACCGCGATGCCGTCGAGTAGTACATCCAATCGCGATGACATAGACGAGCGAGCCACTAGGGAATCGAGCGAGACTACTCCCGGGTTATTTTTGCCAAGTCATGGGGATTTTCACCAAGAGTGGACTCGGTGGTCTCGGTTGGCTTACATTGCGTGACGTCCAGTCTGGTTTTTTCCTTTTCTTTTCTTTACATGGTTTTTTTGTATGCGACCAAAATCGGCTAAACCGCTTAGTCAAGCTGAGGGTTTGTTTTGTACCTAATAAAACATTTAGGACGAAAAATAACTCATAGGATAGTTGAAGGATCAAAAATGAACTTTCTTCTTCGCCAAAACGGGAGTAGCAGTAATGTCAACCGTGTCAACTAAGTTGATTAGTTAGTTAGTCTCATGGATTTGTTCTTTCAATGTGAACTGAAAGCTCTATTTGGTCTCTCATCTCGATTTCTGTTTAGAAGCTCAGCATCTTTCGGTTAAATAACCACCCAAAAATGCCTTTTTTGCAAGATTAGATTATGATAATCTCATCCATGATTGACGGCTGGTACGAACTAACGATCTCTAGTGATGCATCAACAGCCCCCCTGTATATATGTATAAGTGAGATTCGGTCAGACCATCATCGACTACCAAATTGGCAAATTTCCTAACCCATGCATGATAGATGCCCGGGAACCTTAACTGACCATAATGCATGCATCTACATGTTCATGTGCCTACTGCAGGCATGTATTATATCGATCATTTCCTCTCCTATTTAAATCACATTGAATATTCTTCGATTCTTCTATACTGACAGATCTGTATAGCACTGTATAATCACTTTTCTAAATGATACTCCCACATAGGTAGTATTTAAAAAGTAATGCACGTGGGTGACGTTACCACGTCCGGGAGTCGAGATCTGAACGCAGTTTCGCGCAAGAATACTGGAAACGAAGCAGAAGCTATGATATGTACTGTATGACTTCTGATCATCTGATGCAACCAGGCTAAGCTAGCCGGCCAGTGACTTTCCAAGAAAGTACTACTACTACTATATATATATGGGGTCATGGGCTTGGTGCCTTGGTTAAGTAAACGCTCGATCTCGAATCAGCAGTTGATTAGAGTATGTATATGCAAATAATTGGGGATAGCATATAATGGAGGTGGCTAACTAACACGAATCAATTAAGATGCGATCGATCGAGCGAACTGTAACACTTGACCAACTTTTTTCGACCATGCACACCGATCCGACTGACGTGGACATGTGCAACACTTGTAAGTTATAAACATGATCGGCCGCTATACGACTTTGAGTCTCACGTGTAGTCAGGGCATCAGCGTACGTCTGATCCGCACTGATTCAGATTCGTGCAGTGCATGTGAGTTACCTGGAATGTGAGAGTGACTTTGGAGCCCATCTCATGAGGCTCTACAGTCTACATATGCCTTAAAGATAATCGATCGAGTAGGCGCGCGGCATGTGCATTTCTGACTGTGCATATCCATATATGTGCATGGATGGCGATGGATCGAAGCATTATGCATGCGTGATCACGTTGCGCAAAGTCCTGTATATATACAGTACTATTGACATGTAGCATTTCCAATGTTTCAACATTGCCAGCTCGCTGAATCTCTGATTAATTAAGTTGCTGGTTCTGGCTAGGAGCCAGCTGCCCGGGGGATCAATGTGATCGACGTACATTCTCCGGTGAGATTGTGTGGCTGAAAGAAAGTCATGCATGCATGTGGCAGCGAGGGCCCGCTAGCTGGAAGCTGGTCAAGATCAACCGGCGGTGGGAGAAACTAATCCTAGGCCACATGCATGTAGACAGTAGACTGTCACGACACTCCGTTTGACAAACTCGCTCGAGCGGTCTTGTTTTTCCATTTTGGCATCAACGATCGATCTATCCAGAACCAATTCGATCTGTCGTGGCAAATACGAATTGATTTACAGCGTGTTGATGGATGACGACTGTAGGTGGAACTTTGGAAGAATCGAAAGACCAGGACGCGTGTCCTTGTCATCACTGTTAGACTATATAGCTTCTGTATATGTGTATGTGTATTGAAACATTGTAATGTTAAAACGATAAGATCATCTAGGTCTAGATCGATCACAGTAGCATTTTAGGATTTCTATTCTGTTGTATGTTTGATACTCGATAGGGACAAACAGAGAGAGGGAGGCCGAGAGGAGAGGAATGAGATCGACATATTTACCTTGTCCTCCATGTGGGGACGAGCTCGAGGAGCCGGCCATGGTGGTGTGGTGGTGACCGGAGAGGTGGGTGAGTGGAGTGAGTGATGGTGGAGCTTCCCGTGGCTACTGCCAAAACCCTAGATCGGTAGGGTTGTCGGTGGGGTGCCTGGCGCACAGGTGAACCTCGTATTGAGTGCCGCCAGCCCCCACCACTTTATATAGGCAGCGCCACAGGGGCCCACCAACCATTGGTTCGGTTGGGTGCCCCCGATCAGGGCGCGAGTCAAGGTCAGTGCGAGCCGTTGGGCTCACGCTGGCGGAGATCAATCCAACATTCTCCCCCTTGATCTCAACTTTACTTTTACTTTACTCATTTCATCACAGATCGATACATAGAGCATGTTTCATCGTATCAGCTCAATTGCCGATAGAATCAGACAGCTACAATATACCTTTTTGTTTTAAAACAAATTCTTTAATCCTTTTGGGCCTCTTTATTGTCCGGAAATCGCAGACTATACCATAAACCCATGTCGACTATGTGTTCTCCAAACACACTGGGCGGTAAGCCTTTAATTAGCAGATCTGCAAACACTTGTGTGTTTCTTTTATCTATTCCTCTTATGCTCCAAGCATTTCAACATAATTCCTGACTTTCTCCTTTACAACGTATAACTTTGTGTCAATGTGTTTGGCACCACACTTGACTTGTTGTCTTATGAGTGAATTACTTAATGGTTATTGCTGTTGTCAACCATTATCAATTCCGGGCACAGGTTTCCTTAACCATTTTGCCTATCCCTCAGCCTCATATGATGCTATAACATGTCTTTACATCACACTGATGTTAAACCTTTAATTCTTTGGAGATTTTCCACACAAAAACTCCAAATGTGAAAATTTAGCGACAATTGTGGATTTCGCTATACATTTCACAAATTCTTTCAGAGTACTCTCAACCTTTTGAGAACACTCTTATAGAACTATCTTTGTACTCACAACCTTTTGAGAGCACAATGTTTCTTTTAGCATGAGGCCGATATCTTTGATTCCATTCCAGTGATCTATATCTGGATTGGACATTGCCAAAACAACCCGGATAAGTGAACTTTCAGGGTAATATTGAGCAACCAACAGCGGAAGCATATGGTACCATATCCATTTAATCCATTCTTTGTTATCTCTTGGAACACTAAAGTTCCAATTCCATTACCCTTGTCAATAAGAACAGGCGTAGGTTTTCTCGACATGCATGCTATAGAGATTTCTTCTCAGCATGTTCATGTGATATTTCTAATACCCCTTTTCTTCTTTTCTCAGTAAATCTCGATACTTATAACGAGAGACACTCTATCGAGAATATTCTTTTGAGGACAAGGACTTCCTTTCTCTGCCGGTAGTAGATTGACATCACCACTATCAAGTAGGATATCATCCACATACACGGGATTAGGAAATGAATTTCCCATTCTATGAGTTTGCACAAATGCGATTGTCCTCTCATTTTCTTTAACCCAAAATGACTTTTGATTCTAGAGACTTGCTCTAGTCCATAAGATCCCTTTTGCTTTCATCTGATGTAACTCAGATCATTATGTGCCAATTGCCATTAGCACTCATTATAATCTGTCTATTCTCTTAGCGCAAAACTTTCGATTGAAAATCGTTTTTCACATATTTCCTTTGGAGTCACATTGTTGATGTAGACCCTTTATAGCCTACTGTTTTGGCTCCATTGGAAATTACTTATGAGTCCCAAAACATCGTCGGGATTCACATAGTCTCTAATCATTAAGACAAGTAGACACTTGTCAAAATCGATTGAGCGCTGCTTTATAGTCTGTAAATGAGGTGGGATCAACCTTCATTTAAATTTCTCTGATATAGACTTTATAGTCATTTGTTTTCTTATATGGGGATGTTGTTGCTCTGTCATTGCCTAGAGGCAATTAATTCTGTAGTCTTTCATTGCCCAAAAGCAATAGCTGTTACAAGGACCTAAAACACAAGATCCATGTTTACTTGTTCATCTCTTTTATGAAGCAACAAGCTCCCCCAGATAAAACTATTCGAGCCTTAGGTATGTTCATACCATGCTCCCCCAGATTACTCCATTTTCTCGAAAATGGTGTATCCTTAATCCTTTTTATTTGGGTTTATTCTGTCAATCTGTCTTCTTTATGGTACTTTGAGTACCGTCCTTAGTCTCCTTTCGGAGCTATAAAAGTATCCAAGAATACATCTATCTTTTTACTTTAGGGGTATCATTATTGTGATCGTCGTACTCCCCCAGACGATCACAATTCATCATAGATCACCTAGATACATAATATGCATCACATTATCTGAGACATAGGGGAGTCTATTTTGTAACACTCTCTATCTCCCCCTCGAAATGTGGCAAGAACCTTTTGCCACAATTTCGAAACTTTTGATTGTCTGCTTCATTCAAAATGAAGTTATCTTTTAACGTATGGGAGTACTTTTTCTTTATTCCTTTTCATAACTCACAAGAGTTCTTTCTCAATGATACTTTTTGCAAGTCACACTTGCATACCATTCTTAACTTGAGGTTCATTTGTAACTTTATTCTCTTTTGACTCATTAAGTGTTTTATAACTATGACACATAAAATGTGCAATCGATATAAAAACACATGAGTCGTCACATCTTTTCTCCTGTCATACAGGATAAGTCCTTTGTCAAAATTTTCTCCCGCCATGCGGGTATTTTCCCAGACTTTACCCACCATGTGGGTATTATTATCGTCTTTTCCCGTCATGCGGGTATTATCGTCTTTTCCCGTCATGCGGGTAATCAAGAGACATAGATGCCACAATTGGCTCTTTAGACTGCATATTGAATCATCAAATTCAGAAATAAATCTGAATACTCTTTTATACACATGCTTAATCCAACGTTAGTCAAATTAAGCATTCATGTTGCTCGTTTAAAAATTTTCTTCATATGAAGTACATGAAAGAAATTCGTTAAACAAAGCTCTGAATGATTTCTTTGTTTTCTTCATGGAGAGTACATGAAAGACATTTGTCAAACAAAACTCTCGATGGTCTCTTTGTATTCTTGGATTAACATCCAAGAATCCTTTCTTTTTGCAGTCATTCTTTAGAGAGAACATACTCTCCCACTTTATGACCTTTCTTGGTCATCTTTCGGGTCACAAGTACCCATCCTTTTACTTTCACGAATGAAAGCATGAGAAACTTTGTCTGAGAAAATATTCGATAATAATAAACAACAATGAGCATAAAATTAACCCTATTTTGTTCTGGTTAAAGATATGCACATTAAAGCTTTAAAACTTTCTTTTATATTCTAAATCACCGTTGGGCAGAATTAGAATGAAACATTATCTTTCTACACTAATTCTACATCACCGTTGGGCAGAAATAGAATCAATGCATAAAACTTATAAACAGTATGATGATAATATTTCTATTGCAATAAAGAACTCTATTTGGAAAATAACATTATCATCAACTCTATTGCAGCGGAAACAAGAAATATACATATTTCTATGGTTCAAGAGCATCTCTTGATCTTTTATCTTTTCTTTGAAAATTTATCTGTTAGATGCAAACGAGTAGCATCTTTTATCTTTTCTCTGAAATTGATCACTTTGATGCAAAATTATCAGAGATCTAGCCCTTTAAATATAGAACTCATATAATTATAGTACTGTTATCATCAACGTGGTCAGAAAATAACAATACCATAATTAACCTGTTAAAACAAGTATTTCTCTTTTTCCTCCTCTCTAATTAAATTTTCCCATTGGTTCCAATTTAATTAGAGGAGACTCCTTTTATTTTACAGTAGAAACTGTAAAATATTTTCTGTATTTCACAAACATTGCACTGTTCTGGTCTGTTCTCTAAACAAATTCATTGAATTTGAAAAGAGATAATCTTTTAGCAAAATCTTTGTCATGAAAGACTTTTCTGTTCTTTAATTAAAATTCTCCTAGAGAATTTAATTAAATATCTAAACAAATTCACTGAATTTGAAAAGAGATCATCTTTTAGCAAAAAACTTTGTCTTAAAAGACTTTTCTGTCCTTTAATTAAAATTCTCCTAGAGAATTTAATTAAAGATCTAAACAAATTCACAGAGGAATCTGTATATCTTTTCTTTTGATCTCTAAACAAATTTTCTCAGTGAAAACTTTAACAGAATCATAAACATTGCAATAATCACTTTAACATGCTCCTCTTAAATTTTAATTCTCACTTTTAAATCTTTTAACCTTTTAAATTTAAAAGGAGCACAATTATCTATTTGCAGCGGAAAAACATGAATACAAAAATTCATGAACTTTATACTTTTCAGAAACAATTCTTTTACTTTCTGCTTCCTAAACAAAATTTTCGTTCGATAATTTTGAAGAGGAAAAACTAGTTGAAATTTGTCCAAAATTTGAACAAAAAACAAACTAAACATGTTTCTGAAAAAGGAAAACTGTTAAACAGAAAAAAACTGTGTCTTGAAACTGTGCGGTCCAGCCCACAGCCTGCAACTTTCGGCCCACGGCCCATCTCTCTGCGCTCCGCGCGCGCGCTGTGCGCAAACCGGCCCAGCGGCCCACGGCCGCCCTGCTTTTCGGCCCATTGGCCTGCCCCACGCTAGGGTTTCGATCATGGCCGTTGGATTGGATCCGATGGTTCAGCACAATTTTCGCTGGGTCAAAACCCGGTGACCTCCTCCTCCCGGAAAAAACCCTAGGTCATTTCTTTTCAGTTCATCTCTATCCCGAGGCGTCCGCCCCGCCGCCAGCCTGCCGGCGACGGTGACGTGCCCCTCCGCGGCGAGCTCCACCGCCGCCCCCGCCTTTCTTTGTGCGCCCGTGAGGGAGAGAGAGGAGACGCAGAACGCAGCTGCGCTCCCGCTGCCCCTCGAGTTCGTGCGGTCGGCGGCGGCCCGTGAAGAGAGGAACCACAGCGGTGGCCGGCGGCCCTCCGGCGAGCGGCGATGGCGAATCCCGCCTCGATCTCCCTCCTCTCGTCGACGTGCCCGAAGCCGCGTCGCTCTGCTCTGTGGCGCCGTTGTCACCCCCCTCGCCGGTCGCGCGTTCCCCTTGCGGTGAGCGCGCCGCCGTCGAGCGGTTTGGCCGCGGTGCCCCTTGTTCTTTGCCCTTGCTAGGGTTGTTCCTTTCGGCAGTGGCGGAGACGCGATGCCCCCACACTGCCCTTGTTCTTCGTCCAGTCCCTCGGCTTGCCGATGCGGACTTGGATCGAGAGGAACGGGTGCGGCCTTGCGGCGGCACACTTTGCCGGCGAGCCCGAGGCCCTCTGCCGGTGAGTTTTCTTTGCCCTTTGCATTTTTCTTTGATTCGATCTGGGGTTCCAGGGAGGGGATCCTTTTCTATTTGATTTCTTTCCTTTGATTTTCTCTACTACCGAAAAGATCTAGCACCTAGTAGTGCTCTGATACCAATGTTAATACGACAAGATCATCTAGGTCTAGATCGATCACGGTAGCACTTTAGGATTTCTATTCTGTTGTATGTTTGATACTCGATAGGGACAAACAGAGAGAGGGAGGCCGAGAGGAGAGGAATGAGATCGACATATTTACCTTGTCCTCCATGTGGGGACGAGCTCGAGGAGCCGGCCATGGTGGTGTGGTGGTGACCGGAGAGGTGGGTGAGTGGAGTGAGCCATGGTGGAGCTTCCCGTGGCTACTGCCAAAACCCTAGATCGGTAGGGTTGTCGGTGGGGTGCCTGGCGCACAGGTGAACCTCGTATTGAGTGTCGCCAGCCCCCACCACTTTATATAGGCAGCGCCACAGGGGCCCACCAACCATTGGTTCGGTTGGGTGCCCCCGATCAGGGCGCGAGTCAAGATCAGTGCGAGCCGTTGGGCTCACGCTGGCGGAGATCAATCCAACATGTAACACACACTCATTATATATATGTGATAGGCCATCCCCAGAGGGTTGTGTCGGTTCCCACCCCAAAACTATTGTCTCACATGGTAGGCCGCCGGCGTACCCTATCGAGGCGAGGGATCGGAATGTTCTGGAGCCACAGCCACAGGTCGATCTTAAACGGGAAGCTGAAGAAGATCCACACACACACACACCGATCGATCAACGTTGCATACCAGGGACAGGAAGGTACGGCACCGGCTGATCCGTGCCGTCGTCTACGACGGTCACTAGCTACTTGAGAAATCATTGACTGGTCCGGACGTACGTGCGGTCCTCCTTTTACCGTAGAATACCAGTAAAAATGAGACTAATCCAACAGCGAAAAGTTAAAGGCGCCTCGTGCGAATTCAGAAAATCCCATCCCATGCGAAACCTGTTGCAAAAGCTTGCAGCAACAAACAATCAGGGTAGATGTTCCGCGATCGATCCGGTGTTCGGTATTTAGCCAGGCGTAGTAGCTGTTGCGCCTAGAGCTCTCACGGCCATGTGATCCAGTCCATGTCGCTGTTACATCAACCGGCCTGAGGAATTAATTCTGGCCGAGAAAAGTTCCGATCGGACAGCTCCAAATTACTAGAAGTAGCAGAGAAAACACGTTGCACACACGAGCGCACAACTGCCCAATTGGGTAGAGAGGACTGACAGTCAGTCATACGATCGATTGCTGGTATGATTTACGACTTGTCACGGAGTAGTGACCAAAGAATCTTACAACACGGCTACCCGCAACCCTGAAGTTGGAACGATCGTTCTGCTAACGAGCGAGTGGTGTGGTGTGGTGTGGTGTGGATCGACGGAGGTTGAAGGTGACTGTTTATTTTTCTCTCTTTGTTGTTGAGATGGCTTATGAAGATCTGATTCTGATCCCGTGGGGGAGATCGAACAGAGGCGTGGGCTCGGGGGAGAGGGGAGATTGGAAGAGGATGTGCTATTGTCCGTGGCCCTTTACGTATCTACGCGGGCTACGCCTGGTGGCCGTCATCGAAGTAATTTTGAGGCCTGTTTGGCCGATGGGCCTTGGAGGTGCGTCCTCCTTTTGGTCTGCTGCTTGTTGTCGAGGCAACTCTAGTTCTAAAGAAAAGTCTAGGTGTTTATCGAGTCAGGATTTGTTTTGTTTTTTTCATAAGGGTCAGGATCTTACATACGGAGAAGTAGAAAACACGCCGTCATGCTCATATCCATCGTGAATAATTTACATCGCAAAAATGTCGCTCTAACCATCCTTTAGGCCTTGTTTGGATACGGAGTTTTAGCAGAATTAGTTTTCCGTAAACCAGCGTAACCGCATAATAACAAACTAAAATTTTGTTTGGATGCTGTAGCGAAAACGCGAATAGATAATACCGGGTTTCCACAAAGCCAGGAAAGTGGGTTTTGACAAAAACTACTATTCCTCATTTTTGCTAAAACGCGATTACACAAAACTACAAAACTGCCTAGTCGACTACTCCGGCACGAAGAGGATCCGGCCGGCGGAGACAGACAGCCTCCGACGACCCCTGCGCATGCACGTCCCCACACACACGCGTCTCTCCCGTGGCTACCACATGCTTCCGGTGAGAGCAGGGATGCAGACAACCACCTCCTGGGCCGGCGTGCATGTGAACTGCTCGAGGACGCGTTGCCGTCGTCTCTGTGGACGCGTTGCCGACGGACGCGGAGCTCACGCTAGCGGTGCTCAAGCAAGACGACGAGCTTTGGGCCGCCGTCTCGCCGGACACACCATGGACAGACGCGGAGCTCACGCCAACGCTACGGAACATAGCGGCGACGAAGACGACGAGCTTTGGGTCGCTGTCTTGCCGGACAGGCGCGGAGCTCACGCTGACGCCAGGGAATTTGACCGCACCCGTGGAGGATGACGAGTTCTGGTCCGCTGTCTCGCCGGACGCGCCGTCGGCTGACGCCTGTAAAGCAAGATGGCTCCTCCCCTTCGTAAAAAAATTGCGGGCTACCCAAACATGATTTCCTGTATGCCTATTTTTAACAGAATGTTTAGTAAAACCGATTTTACTAAAAATCCTATTAAAACTAGTTTTCTAAAATCCGATCTCTAATATCCGCTATCCAAACAACCACTTAGAAACCTTGTGACTCCAGGAATTCGGACGAATCAATCAACCCCTTGTAACTATTTACAGCTGTGTTATTTAATAATTCGACCCTATTATAACTATAAAAAACTGTTGGTTACTTGAGTAATATATTCAGCATGTCGGCAAAACCTAGGGTAGTAGGGTGTCAAGTGGGATCCCACCTAAGTCACACTTGTAGTTCATTTAAAATTTTCTAATGTAAAATGTTACTCAAAAGTTGCACTACAAATTTCCAAAGGAACTAGAAGTGGAACTTAGCTGGGATCCCACTTAACACCTTAGCAGAACCCTATTATAACTAAGAAAATTGTTGGTTAGTTGAGTAAAATATTCAACTGACACTGATTCCTCAAGACAAATTAGTACATTTAAAAATATGTTTTCTTATAACTAGAGTCTCGATGCTTTAAATTTTTTTTCTCGTCTTATTAGTTATAAGACAAAGAGTTCACGAAGGTTTTTGAATAAATAAAAGGCCAACCGAGCGTGATGCATAAACAAATCACCCTCCTGACATAAAAATAGAATGTAAATGATTCGTGACAGTGATAGTCCAACCTTTTGCACCCATCACTTGCTCCACCTCTGATGACATAGTTGCCGGCACTACCAGCGGACTACGGATCGGCACCCATAGGATCCTTATCTTCGATCCGCTTCTCCACTCGCCCTCCTCGTCTGGTGTTGCCCTACAAAGTCTCGTGTCATATACTATAGTCGGTAGAACAGGAGGATTAGACGGCCGCGGCACCTGCTGATGCACCGGTGGCGAGCTCGTCTTGCGCGTGTGCAGAGTGCACTGCCGCCTTGGGCTAGCGCCGGAGCAGGAGACGGGTTGCTTTCTCACTTTTTTTTTTTTTAGTTTGTTTAGCCTGGCTTCATTCACAGGCTAGACCTACAGTAAATTTTGAAAAGAGTCAGGGGGCTTTGAGCAAAACTGTCACGGATGGCACAAGTGGGTACGTGGCAGCATCTCAGCGTCCCTATGTATCTAGGACCGTATGTAGGACCGTATATGTTACGTATTAACATGTATAGGGACCGTATTGAAGCGTTTTTTGACCACCGGGACGGTTGTGTTATGCGCGAGAGAGTTGATGTATTAAATGTGAAATTTACTCGTTCTCGTCAGTCAGGCTTCTTGGCGTGGAGGTTCGCTAGAGAGCTTCCGGTCGTGGAGGCGCGTCTCCAGGTGCGGCGCCCACCGCTCGCCCAGCTTTTTCCAAATTATTATAGAGCTATGCACATCAAATTATTATACCATTCCCACATTGGCGGAGCTACATATATGTAGGGGGGCCACCGCCCCCCTCCCAGACTTTGGAGAATCAACAAAGGAAAAAATAGAAACTTGGATGGATGAAGGTAGAGCTTTTTTGCCACCCCCCAAAACATGCATGGTTTTTTACCGGCCATTCTTAGCAAGCTCCGCCACTATAGGGCCACAATAAAAATGATGAAAGTGTGCAATGATACAACAATAGTGTTTTTAATAAAGGGAAGACATACCATTTAGATGACCTGCTAAATCCACTTCTTTACAAAGATTAATTAGAAACTAAAGTCGCAACTCGCAAACAATATGTAGATCCTGTAGTATGAAGACAATAAGAAAAAAACATGTTATATTCACAAAAAATGCATGTAAATAATTTTAGAAGAGAGAAGTATTGATAATAAAAACATGTGACTAGACTCACTCACATCTTACAATTTTGCTTCTTGATTTTTTACCCTTTTAAAGTGCTGGATCGCGTCATCTTAATAGAAATATGTGACTAGACTTGCTCACATCTTTAAACTATTCTGGATTGGAGAACGTATGCAGTGCACCGGGTGAATTGGTGCATCCGGTGCACCCATCTCCGTTTTTGCACCAAAAAAGTTTTCAAAAAATCTGAAAAAAAGTTTTGACATACATAATACTCGTATCTAACTTGTCACAAAATTTCAAATCAAAATCCATAACACAACTCATAAAATAAAATAGACAAATCTGACAATGAATAGTACCAAAATATTGTTGGGCTCTAAATTTTTCCTATTGTCAACATTGATAACAAATTTGTCTTTTTCACTGTTGATGTTGTGTTTCAGATTTAGACTTGAATTTTTCCGACGATGTATATTTATGTTATGTCAATGTCAAAACTTTTTTTCAAATTTTTTGAAAACTTTTTTGGTGCAGAAACGGAGATGGGTGCACCGGGTGCACCTATTCACCCGGTGCACTGGATACGTTCTCTTCTGGATTAAATCTTCATGTACAAGCAAAGTGCCAATCATGGACCATTCTCGTGATTCCCGGATTCCCGAATTTTCTCCAAACCAATTAAATATTTTGTCTTGTGTCGTTGTGCACCCTGGATTTTATGGGGCGAGAAGAATTTTCGGGCTGGTTTCATATTCCTAATTTCTGTGTACTTTTTCAGATTTACGTGACATTCATTGGTGTCAGCTGCACCCATTGACTATACGGCAGCTCCGCCCCTGCTCGGCGCAGTTCGCCCAGCTGCAGGCCTCGAACGTAGTGAACTCAGTCGCCGACTGTCCACACTACTGACACTGAGTCGAGCATCCTCCATGGCGTACCTGTTGTGGCCCCGCTTCGTCCGTTGTCTTGCTCGGCCTCCTCACCAGGTTACATTGTTTAAAAGAGTGTGTCGGTTTGTGGCTTGACTTCCGCTCTTTACTTCGATCGTAATTCATAAATCTTTGTAATTCTGCACTTTTTGAAGCAATATATATGTATATATGTGAGAATATATATTCAGGTGGGGATTCTCTCCCCTGTGATTATTTTAAAACAAAAACATATCAAATAATCTATATGAAAAAGAAAAATCTAGAGATTCCCATCCTCGAAATTACCTTCGAAGATCCATGGAACCAAAGATACATGCATGACCCCAGTTTCTCTCCGGATTTGCTAAACAGAGGTAGAATTGCGACATACCAGAAGCGTCGAGCGCTGATTGTGATCATACTGAATGTGACGTTCTTGGTCAACCCGTTGCCGACAACAAATGGACACATGTTCTTGGTCAACCCGTTGCCTCGTGAAGCAGGCCTACACCTTTCCGGCCGACCATCGGAACGTTCGAACGTCGGCCGATGGCGATCCATCCACAAGCGCTTTGCGGCCAGACTTCTCGCCGATCGACAGTCCTCCTGATCATACAACAGCCAGCACATAAACCCGACTCGATCACAGCAATTAAATTAATGCGTCTCACGTGTTTACTTACTCAAAAAGAACAAATCCTTTCGCGCATACTGTCGCAAGCTGGAGTAATCTCGTTTCTGTTCGTGCTCTCACAGACCCACACGTACAACAAACTATCCCGAGCTCACATGCTCATGTCAGAGTAAAAATCGGAAAAATAATAAAATATTTTATACAACTCTGATTTTTTTGTTGATAAATATATACTCTCTCCGTTCTTAAATATAAGATATTCTAGGTACTTCACGTGTTGGCTAGATACAGATCAAAGTGACTGAACATACATATTAAAATGTGTCTAGATACATGTAGATATATGTGAATCTAGAAAAAGACTAAAACATCTTATATTTAAGAACGGGGAAGTATAAGTTTTCTACGTATGTGCAAAATTTTATGGTGAAATAAAAAAAAATTGGTTCTCGGGGGGCGACCGAACAGAGCACCAGGAGCTCCCGCGACCCCCCAAACCCTAGCCCTAGCCGCCGCCGGCGAGCGCCGCCGCTCCCCCTCGTCCTCTCCTCCCTCCCTCCGCCCCGTCCCCTGCCTCGCCCCCGCGCGGGCGAGCAGGGGAACCCCGCCCCCGTCGCCGCCTCTCCCCCCTCTCCCCTCTTCTCCCCTGCCGCCGTCGGGGCGGGCTGCCGGGCTCTGCCTGCGCGGCTCCGGTGCCGGCGGCGGCGGGACGGCCTCTACCCGCGCGTGGGTGCTGGCGGCGCGCAGCAGCACGCGGCGGTGCTCTTCGCCCCGACTTCGGCCCGGCGTGCTCCGGATGGCTCTGGTGGCGGCGGCGCGGCCGTTGGCAGCAGGGATCCCCGGTAGCCGTGCGCGGCCGGCCGGCCACCGGCGTGTGGCCGGCAGCATCCTAGGGCTCAGATCTGGGCCCTTTTGGGCCTAATCTGGGTCTGGATGGGCCAAGCTTGGCGGGGGCTCCCCCGGGAGTCGGAGGAGTAGGATCTGGTGCAGGTGACGGTGGAGACGGCGGTGCCCTTGCTGCAGTGCGGCGGCGGCGCTTTACGGGCCCCTTTGGGCTCGGCCGGGCCAGTGTGGGCCCGGTTTGCCCTGCTGCTGCATCCGGTCGGCTACTGCTTTCGGGCGGTGGAGGCAGGTCCCTCCCGCGTGCCGCTGTGCCGCCGACCCTCGCCGGCCCCCTTCTACTCGGTTCTTCCGGCCTCGCGACGTGGGCCATGGTGAGACGACGGAGATGACTGCAAGATCGTGGTGGCATGCGCTGGCGGGCGGCAAGATTGGTGGTGCTATCCGAAACGTCCTGGAGTGTGGTTTTTTGGAGGTCGGGAGAAATCCCTGTCGTCTCGACACTGACGCGGTGACGCCTGAGGGCGTCGCCATCCTTCCTGAAGGGCGTCGGGTTCCTCTTTCCCTCAACTCAGCGTACCGGGGGAAACCCTAGGACACCTCGGGGTAACCCTAGATGTCCGGGCAACAGCGTCGTCGTCGTCGCTCCCTCCTTGGAGGTGCTGCTTGGTACGAGGCGATTCGGAGTGGTGGGAGCGTGGTGGAATTTCTCCGGAGGGTGCAACGGTTGCGAGTCGTCTCTGTTTTCGTCAAACCGCCGATGTCGGCTTTGTTTTCTCTTCTTTGTTCTTTTTTCTTTCTTTTGGGCGTGCTTGTGCTGTTTGCCCCAGCAGTTCCCTGCAGTTGTATCGGTGGTTGCTATATTAATATAGCGGGGCGAAAGCCTGTTTCGAGAAATAAAAAAATTCTGCTATGTGAAAAAATCAGTTTTTTTTCATAGAGCAGCACAACTGTCATTTCATCACCAAATTTGACATGAATGTATCAAACTTATATATATTTATCACCAAAATAATTTAGAAATTTTTGAAATATTTTACTATTATTTTCGAATTTTTTATTTAGGCAGGAGCACGTGAGCTCGGGTTTCAAAGTGAATATTCTAATTTTATTTGGGTTCTGCTAAAAAAGTGCAATCATATTTTATTAGGGAAAGTGCAACCATAGTTATGTTGGATTGTATGGGCAAAGGTCCATTTAGTCTAGGACACGACTATTTAGCGGCGCCGCATACACGTCGATCCGCGCGGCGGCTTGTAGACATGCGAGGAAGTGTATGATGGGCATCCTGCCGATGTGTCAGGCTAATAGGAAAATGATGCACATAACTCTTCCCGGTTCGACGTGCGACGTAGCCCGTCATTGTCACGTCAGGACCATCGAAAAAGCGAGCTAGGACGGGAAGACCACAGTGCGAGCACGTTACCACAGAGATTAAAAAAGTGTTGCTGGTAGAAAAGACTAGCGCATGCATGCAAATTCCAGAAAAATTATGAGGGTCAAGACCTATCATGCATAGTAGAAACTAGAAAGCTAGTAGCTGCACTATTCTAGTAACAAAAAGGTTGTTAGTACTAGTATTTACAAGTTCAGATAAAAGTACCAAAATTTTTAGTACTACACTAGTACCAAATCTTCATTATTATACTAATTTGAATTATCAGATTTTTTAAATATGACCATCAGATTTTTCGCTTTAGCTATCGTATTATTCAGACACATTCGATAGAATTTTCGAACGCACATGTCAAATTTTCTAGTTTAGCTACCATATTGTTCAGATACAGTTGCCAGATTTTTCGAATGCACCTGCCAGGTTCTTTAGTTTAGCTACCATATTGTTCGGACACAGTCGCCAGATATTTCGAATACACCCGCAGATTCTGCAGTTCAACTATTATATTAATCGGATACAATTACTATATATCTCGAATGCACCTGCCAGGTTCTTTGCATCAGCTACCATATTATCCGGACATAGTCGCCGGATTTTTCGAATACACCTGCCAGGTTCTTTGCATCAGCTATCACATTGTCCGGACACAGTCGTCGGATTTTTTGAATACACCTGCCAGGTTCTTTGCATCAGCTATCACATTGTCCGGTCATAGTCGTCGGATTTTTCGAATGCACCCAGCTACCACTTTGTTCGGACACAGTCGCCGGATTTTTCGGATGCACCCGCCAGGTTCTTTGCATCAGCTACCATATTATCCGGACATAGTCGCCGGATTTTTCGAATGCACCTGCCAGGTTCTTTGCATCAGCTATCACATTGTCCGGACAGAGTCGCCGGATTTTTTGAATGCACCCGCCAGGTTCTCTGCATTAGCTACCACTTTGTTCAGACACAGTCGCTGGATTTTTCGGATGTCAGGACACAGTCGTCAATTTTTTTGAATGCACCCGCTTGGTTATCTGGATCAGCTACCAAATTGTTCGGACGCAGTCTTCGGATTTTTCGAATGCACGTGTGAGGTTTTCTGGATCAACTACCCATTGTACGGACATCATCGCCATATTTTTTGAATGCTACCGTCAGGTTCGCCGATTCAACTACTATATTTGATCGGATACGATTATCAAATATTTCGAATGCACCCACCATGTTTTTCGATTTAGCTACCATATTTTTCAGATATAACCACCAAATTTCTAAAAGTAACTTTTAGGTTATCCGAAGAAGCTACACTGTTGTTATAGGTTATCCGAAATAGCCACGTGCTTGCCTATCAAATAATTTACACGGTTGTCGAACTCGAACTTACTATTCACATTATATGGAAGTCTCTAGTAAAAACTTTTTTTACTTCTAGTAACTAATATGTCCGCCCATAGAGATGAAGGTGCTCGTGCTCCCATGGTAAAAAAAGAATTGTGCTTAATGTACACAGTGAAGCAAGCAAAGCTGTCTACTCGTCTACTATATACGCTGCAGCGCAGTAGCGAACAGTAGCTATACACTGTACCATCTTGCAGGTTACTGTGCTAGTCTGTGACAACGTCGCAACACGTATTAATAAAGTAGTCCAACGATCCACGTAAAAAGAAAAGAAGTCGAATTAATCGGACGAGCACGCGCGCGCCGCACGGAGGACGCGCCGGTGCGGCGCCTCTCTTTAGATTCTCCCTTTAGTCTAACCAAATCCTGGAATCCATTTTGATGGAAGATTACATTTTTACATGGTGTGTCGACTGTGTGTATGTATCAACAGACATATGCATGTTTGACATGTATCCTGATTTTTTTCACCGCGTGGTATTTATATTCTCTCCTGTCCCCAATCTATAGAGGATAGAGCAAAAGAGACGGATCTAGAACATTCCACTCACTCTATGTCTTGCCACCACCTAATTCATTTTGTTGTGCTGATTACATGTTTTCCTATCCCGGCGGCCGACATGTACAACCGTCCGGGAGAGCAAACCTCTGAAATCACATCCCTTGAGTTCGCACCGGGAGAGAGCCGATAAGATTTTTGGGGAACGTCTTAGCGCTACTGTTCGCTTCTGTTCAATCACATCTGCGCGGCCCGTTCTACTTCCTCTATGTCGGCCTACGTCTATGTCTCCTTCAACACTATGACCGACAACAACAACGCTGAGGTGGTTACCTTCCCGATCAACGTGTATGCGCTACTCTTCTTGCTGTTTGCACTAGTATTTGGTCCATATGCAGATAAGACTAGTTTTTCATATGTAGTTAGTTTTACTAGTGCATCCGTTTTGTTGCTTTCGCTAACTAATTTAATCTGAAAATTGATTAATATTCCAATAAGTTAAAGTGCAACTTGTATCCGTTAGCACCTTTTCAGAAAAGTGCTACCTCAAAATGTAGCTGGGTGTTAGAAAATATAACTAGAATGAGTTGCACTAGTTACACATTTCTCAGGTAACCAAGATTTAGAAAAATCTCGGTCAACTCAGATTTAGAGGGACCCAATTTAATTTTAGAAGACCGGTTGGATAGCTGCTCTATCCGAACAGAACAGAAGCAGGACGCGTCGTCAAGCTAGGACCGTATATATCCGTATGGATAGACACCATTTCGGTCCCCAAAACAAAACGGCGAGGTGGCGACGTCAACAACCTTTACACACATGGATGGACGGATATGTATTGGAGTATGTGCTTACCCGACCGGGCACGTACTCCTTGGCCAACAAAAGAAGGAACGGATCGTCGAAGAAAGCGACCGCAAACGAAAAGAGACGGAAGGAAGGATATCCACATCTGCTGCCGCGCGCGGATCGGGTAAACCGGGGCGCGCGGACGTACACGCGTAGGCTGCCCTCCGCTCGTCTTCTTCCCCAGTTAACGGCGGCGCGTGTGGGTGGGAACCGGTCAGGCTCCGATCCCCTGCCGTTCACACGAGCCCGCTATTTATACCCACCTCAGACGGTAGACGATCTTGGTCGGTGATCGCCATCCTCCGGAACCAGAAGCACAAGAGAAATAAGAAGCAAAGTCTCAATAAGGGAGTCGTGTAAGGTTGATTGTTCGCGATCGATGGAGAACTTCCGCGATCAGGAAGCGCAGCGGCAGGCCGCGGCGGCGGCGAGGGTGGTGCACAGCCAGGTGAGGAAGATCAAGGAGGAGGAGGGGGAGAAGGTGAAGGTGCACGAGACGTACCAGCTGCACCAGGTGGCCGGGATGCGTCTCGTCATCCGGGACCTGCAGGGCAGGCAGCGCTCGCGGTCGCCGCTCGGCAGGGCCGGGCGTCCGGCCATCTCCATCGGCGGCGACTCATAGATGATAGATAGAGCTGGCTTCCTCTCTCTCCATCCTCGCTCGTCGTGTAATTAGGATTTTGTTTTCTTTGGTTATCTTGCTGTCCCCTCGGATCGGATGGGGCTTTCCCCGGGTGACAATTTTCTGTTGTCACGTGTTATTCCCGTCTCATCTTGACGATGAGCCTGTAAATACTGATGTCTGGGTTGTTATCAGTTCCTTCTTCCATTTTCAGTTTAGGGACATGTATTTTAGATGGTGCTGCCTTTTTTGTTTTTCTTCCTTCGATCCAGACCGTGAAGAACATGTTTATGCTTAAGAGAGATTCTGAATAGAATACAGCCTTGGATTTCTCTCAACATTCATTTGCCTGAAGATGTGGTCTCCTATCTGAAAATGTCTCGACGACGCGGCTCAGCTGAGAACATTTCTCCTTATTCCTGAAGAACCGGTCCGGTAGAAGAAAGTATTTTATTTATGTGCAACTTACATTTCTTTCAACATCCATTATGCAGAGACGGTTTCCAGAAATAACGATAGCATAACTTAAGATCTCTCTTGATCTGATAACGTCACATATTGACAACAACAAAAGAATAAGGAAATGGTGTAGCACGAAAATTGGGGATTTATTTTTATCTCCAGTAATCA
Organism: Puccinellia tenuiflora; assembly: GCA_012064385.1. NCBI lineage: Eukaryota > Viridiplantae > Streptophyta > Magnoliopsida > Poales > Poaceae > Puccinellia > Puccinellia tenuiflora. The sequence goes on along the minus strand of QRDG01001224.1, from coordinate 37,998 downwards.
GTAGTTCAGAATGATAACCGACTGTTCGACTAAGTTATCCCGAAATATTGATATCCTACACAGTAGATTTCTCTGCAGATAGCATCTTGATTCTCCGACTAAGATTCTGCATCACATCGACCAGCATCACCTTCTTCTGCAATCTAAACTGGACTGCCAGCTCAGTAGTAAGAGGGGGTTCTCCCTTTAATATGGCCTGGTCATCCATTATCTTGGTGTGGAAGTGTTGGAGAGCAATGGCACAAAGTGCAAGAACAGTCCGGAGCGCTGAGGCTTCAACCGTAGGGCCTAAAGGAGCTTTCTCGCCAAGTGTCATCAAACTTTTCAGATCGTGCTTACCAACAACCTCTGGGTCAGCCGTAAGAAGAACTCGCAGAGCAGCTAATAAGCGCCCATCTACTATGTCCGGACCTCCTAAGCTGACCTGAAAAGCAAAACCTATCAGATTCATACTGATACACAAATACTGCCCCCAATAGACCCTATTTTTTTTCAAGAACATGCAGCATTCAGATTGGAAGGAAGAGTAATTTGCAAGAACAAGGTCCGTCAGGCACCCAATAGATTTGAATTCAATCAAACCACAAAATAACATTAAATAAATTATAGGTGCAAGAATGTGGGCGAAACCTTCAGAATAGCACCCTCTCCATGTAGATTTAGCTCTGACAAGATATCCTGTTGCCACTTGGCTGGTGTTGAAAAGTTGGGGGAGGAAACTCCTGCTGCCATGCTAGCAGCATCAAGAAGATTACCATCATAGCTCAGTTCTACTTGATCGTATGGATTCGATGTTACTACAAATCCATAATCGAGAAGGTAGAAATCATTGGGGTAGCAACCATAGTTCAGTGTAACTGCAGCACTTTGATCAATTTGCGTCTCGGCAACAACCTGTGTACAGCACAACATAAAAATAATTAGACAGAAACACTTTGCCTCTTCCACAAGTAAAGACACCATACAGTAAAAACTAGGTATTGAATAAATCAGTTGATTATATATATTTAGTTTGTCACTTACGCGAAAATTATATTACTAACCAAGGGAACTAATTGTGTCTAGGAACAGGACATACAACGGTCTTACGGTTGCCGTAAGTACTATTTGCTAAACAAATACATAAAACTGTAAGCTGATAACTGCAAACTGAATTCAACAATGACCAATATACAGCCACACACTTACACTAGTAGCCCAAAGAGCAAGACCATGCTTAATAACACATAGCCACTTTAGAAATTTTATGTGACTCACTATAGCATGCCAGTCAAAAGTATCCCCGCACAATGAGATACGTAAGAGTGTCATGCACTGTTGATATGTTCTTTTTTTTTTAAGATATACTGTTGATACGTTCTGATAAAGCTAAGAAAGTGTTATGCACTGTTGATATGTTTTTTACACGCGATAAGGTATCAAGATATTGCATCAACATTTGTGAAGCAAATAACGGGGAATTTTGGGAACAATAACAGCAATTTAGAAGTGCAAGGTTGCACAATACTTGCCTTAACTGACATATCAGGGCTATCAACATCTCCAACCTGGACAATCCGAGCATTTGGGCTAAAACTATGGTTACACATATCAACAAGAGGCAACAACATTGGTATTTCACCATGCAGACGGAATGCTCGTGAAGACGCTGCTGACATAGCCCATCCAAGGGAAGATGAGTGTACATCTTGTCCACAAAAAGGATGATCTCCTGAAGGCACAGTACCAAGCTTCTGTGTTACTTCTTTCTCAAACTCGAGAAGGAAGCGGCATCTTTTATTGATCTACAATAGCATCAGTCAGAAAAAGGACAGGAAAATTCCATAAGTATACACTAGCTACAAAGGTCGCTATAGCTTTTAACAACCTGGTGGAGGAGAGGAGCATATTGCAAGTTCTTTATATCTTCCCCTGGAAAGAAGATTGGAACCGTAAAAGTCTCTGGCAGGTTTGCGATATATGGCCACCAAAACGAATCGGATTTTGTCCTTTCTTGAAGCAACCTCAAGCCCAGCCTCATTGCCCACAGTTCCTCTGTCACATGCTTCCCAAAGGATTGAATTTACTACTTAACAATAGGCATTTTGACTTTTTTAGAATGAAATTATTCTCTCAAAAGCCAATACAGAATAGAAATCACCCATACACTAAACAAAGGTAGTATTAGAGCTTGAGCAGACGAATTTTCCACCATGCAGCTATTCAACCACAAGCCAACATCAGTTATAAAGAAGCATGGGATCTAGAACAATTTAACAACAGGAAAATATGAGTCCAAGCTTACACAATTCAATATGCACAAAAATGGGAAGGGATTGGCACAAGATAAACTAATTTGGAGAAAGAAAGCAACTGTACTTCTCTCAAGTGCGGGGAAAAGAAAAGTAAGTGTGGGTGTGCCAGTGTACCGTACTATACAAACAAAAAGAGATGAAACAAATATTGTACAATCTCCAAATAAAAACAAATATTTTACTGATCTTGTCGATAACAAATATAATTCCCGGACGTTTTGCGCTCCGTGACCTGCTAGCACAGCCAACCTGACTCGGTTCATCATCCTTGCAGCCTCAGTACGGCGGCTCTCAAACATGTCAGCTGGAGATGCCAACCGCATGGTCATGGGCTTAAAATTTGGGGATTGAAATTTCTCACAAATCCAAGGTACTAAAAAATGGTCTTGGGATGTTTTGGCTAGTTCAACAAATAGAGAGAGGAACGTTTTTCCACGGTTTGTTTTGAAATGTCTATTTCAAAATTTAGTAATACTCGAACGAATTTCCACAAATGAACATGAGTAATATTGTTACTACAGAAGATTTCCAATGACCTTCCCTCGATGCCATTTTTTTCGTGCCATTTTTTTTTGAATTAAGGGCATTAAGGCCCCAAGCTTCAATTTTATTAGAAGCTGCAATCCTCAATGCCAATGGAGCCGCATTGTTTACCAGTTATGTTCTGAATTTATTATCAAAATACATCTTATGTTTGCTGCATTCACAATTATATCCACGATTAAGTTCTAGTAGAATATAACAAACCGAATTAATGGAACCAGATGAGCCATTACCGGGGACTTGGTCGGTGAGCTGCATCAGTACTGCGTCCGCAGCATCGGCGGGGCGGCGGAGGCGTAGCGGGATGCGGCCAGGGAGATCGATGAGGACGGCTCCAGGGGGGATAACGCCGTTGGCCGCTGCGGCGGACACACCGAGACCGTATTCGGGATGATCGGCCACGCGGAGAGCTGGGTGCACGAACCCTCCCTCGCGCTGCACCCACCGGAGTAGGTCGGGCGGCTGCTGCGCGATGCGCGGGGCGGTGGCCGATGCGGCGTAGCAGGAGAGGCTGCGGCGGCTGCGCGCGAGTGAGGAAGAGAGGAGGGTGGAGGTCGTGGAGAGGAGGGCCTTCCTCGCCGTCGTTGGCGTCGCCCCCGCTGCGGCGGCGGCCATGGGGGCGGAGGTAGAGGCGCGCGCGCAGCAGGTTTGGAGGCGGAGAGGCGGAGCCTTCTCCACGACTTTGCACGAGGGTGTTTTCTCGCCTTGTTGGAGATTTTCCGTTGGGCCGTCCGATTCAAGATCGGAAATCCAAGGTCAAGATTTAACGTCATGACTACCAAAATGCATTTTAGCAGACCAGATGCTCCCACTGAAAAACGTGTTTTCAAATATATAAAAAATCAGAAAAAATATGTAGACACAATGCATTGTTAACTTTTTATTTTGCGAAACAATGCATTGTTAACTAAACCAACACAATAATACATTGTTAACTATCAGATTGTTATGATCAAATCACTAGCAAAAATGCCCGTGCACTGAACAAATTTAGATGAAGATGCACAGATAACAATTTGGTCTCTTAAAGTTGCACACAACAAATCGAAAACTCAAGATGAATAGCAACCACTTGATCCCATCTTTTTAATTAAATCTTGTAAAGGCATTTTCTTGGAGCCGATCAAAATGAATGCATGTTGGTATTTGCATGAATAAATTTAACAATCACGACCATGCCATTCGAATTGTCCTACATAAAAAATGCTACCGACATTGAGGATGATGATAATTAGATCTAATGATTAAATATTTACTTGAATACGTACCTCCAACTTTCCATCATAAAAATATCACCTGGCGCACATTGAGCAAGAAGATGAACATAACTTGTGACATTGGCACGTGTTTATACGTTTGACATTAAATTTTATTCGTAGATATGCAATAATTTATAACAAAATCGCACAAAAGTATGAAACTGGTGGTAATAACGTATCAGAAAGTATTAAAACTCCAAAATTTTGTCAGATTTAGATATCAACCGTTTTTTTCATCATTTTGAAAGAACCGCGGAAGTGAAAAGACATAATGAGATAAATTCAGAGTATGAGTCCAGGATACAACGTCTGGTGGAAATCAACACCTGGCTCTCATACAATTTGTCAAGCTAATGTAACAGAACAGTAAAAAATAAAGTGCTCAAGAGTTTCTTCATCCCTGAAGAGCAAAGGAAGCTGAACACATTTGCCAATACCGAAGTGGCTCCGTTTCTAGTATTGAGCTGATCTGACAATAGCAGCCATGCAAAGACTTTCAGTTTCCAGCCACAACTTGGACTTCCTAATCCATAAAGTAAGGGAATCGACGCTGTAATCCTATATAACTAAGAAGATCATCCCCACTAACATGTTTCTCTAAACATGCAAGATGTCCACGTCATCAGGTGGGTCTAGGTATTTTTTTCCTTTTTTTTCTACGCATGTAGAATTATCATCCTCCTTCCATATACTTATATCGAACTGACTCATCGCTTCCTCTTCCCACTACCCAGTACCCACGCTGCCCCAGATCATTGCAAGAACCGGTAACGCCTGCATATGGCCGGCCGCCTGCCCTCCACTTTTTATTCCCACCACCGTCAGCTATAGATGAGGCCAGGAGGGGAGCTAGCAAAGCGACAATAGCAGTGCCAACAACGACGATGCGCCGGGACTGAAATCCGCTTCCCGTCGTCGTGTGCACACACACTGTTTCGACGGTTTCGCTCACTTTTAGCCAGCCAATTGTCTTCTGTATTGTTCTTTCCATCTACTGAATTGCCGAATCAGCGTTGGAATGGTAACCAGGAGGCTGGACTAGCAGCGACGCCGCCTCGAAGGGTTTCTTGCTATATATGTACATCGATCGTGGTCTGCTGCAATAAGGAGAGACATCCATAATCGTGGTCTGATTCGAATGTCGAAAGGCATCGGCCGCGCGGATAAAAATTCCATTCCTTTCTATTGTGAGATGCTATTCATGAATTTGATTTTCTCCACATATTTTTATCAACCATGTTACTGAATCACCTGCAATGCTATCATCCATGGAGCCATGGAGGTAACTGGTTACCTATGTTTTATTTTTCTGCGGATTGGAGTAATTTTGCACGGGTTTTAATCCTGTCACCAAGATTGTTCTTTTGACTGGCACTGTTTGATTCGATATCACGATTTGGTTGCAGATTTTTTTATGGGATTTAATTATGATGATCAACTTTGACCTTCTCTCCAATAGTCTCTGTTTGTTAGTGGAAGTAGCCTGAAATTACACCAGGTCTGAGAGCACGTGTTATCTTTGCGTCCTTATCAAATTTCTACATGGTTCCACTTTCTTGCTATGATAGATTGGAGCGGAACGCAGGCTTCAGCCTTCACAGCAAGACATTGGGGCATTCCTCGAAATGCTTAATATCTGATATCTTTTATTTGAGAAGCGGTAACTGAAATATCTGAATTTAATTTTCGAGACTATTGCACTAATTGGATGTTCAAATCAGTATAGTTGCAAGACAATATAGAGTGGAGTGATCTCATCGGAATGGAAAGAAACAGTGTGATCCAGTCTGTAATGATCTACATAATCATATTCTATCTTGACACAGTTCTCCACGGAAATCTGTATATCCTCATGAACAATATGTAATGATCTACATATTTCTATTTTCTTTTATCTCAAGTTCTGAAGACAGTTCTCCACCGGAAGCTGCACACCCTCATGAGAAAATCCTACAAGCTAGGAAGTATCTGAGGTTCGTTTGGAGTTACACTCCTTTACTCCACCGGTCCACCCTTTCTTGCTCTACAAATGTATGCTTCCTTCATTTCACAGGTGGCATGTAATGTATTGCATTTCATAGGTGTCACCTAGGTTCTACCCATTACAGTCCTGTATCTTATTGGTTTTAATGTCATCCCAGAGAATTATATTCATAGATTTCCTTTTTCGCTAATAACAATTCTATTTTTTTGTGCGGGCAATCGTAATCATGTATATATTTTATATAATTTCTAATTATGTGGGAGGATTTATTTACAATTTTAACATTTTGTCCCGCAACAACGTGCGGGGTATCATCTAGTTTCTTTAAAACTGGCGTAATATTTCTTAGAAGTGTAGGCTTCCTGAGGATAATAAGAGTACAAGATAATCAGTGACCCGCATACACTAACTGGGCGCATGCATCATCTTGGATTATTTATGGTGGTCCCAGTATGGTGCTTTTAAATGAGAACTGCACCGAAGAAGAGCTACAGCAAAATCTGAAGATTATAAGATTCAATTAACGACAAGCTAATTTCACATCCATGGCCTACAACGGTAGCCTGGACACAGTCGCTCCCCACCTCCCTCCGCCTTGACAAAAACACTGGACAGTCGAGTGAGGCAGATCAGAGCGGACTCTGCTATGAAACGCGCCGCCAGAAAGAGTGAAAGACAGAGCCGGAGATTAAATCAACGGAACATACCCACACGCAATCTTAATACCTTTTCTGTTTGCTGCACCCGTGGCCTGCTGCTTGTGAGATCGACCGTTTGCGCGCATAATTAATTCGACTGCTCCATGCCGAGCAGCCGCCGGAGCTCCCTCGTAGCCGACTCCAGGGGCGGATCCAGGATTTAACCATGGCGGGGCTGAACAAAACACTGACCGTAAAAGCGATGCACCATGAAAATATATTAAGTCCTTAAATGTATATTAAGGAAATAAAAGAGTAATAATATATGTTTTACAATTGGAAATTATGTTTTAAAAATTAAAAAGGCTACATATCCACTAGTTGGAATCTAGATCGACCGCCAAACATATCAAACAAGTCAATAATTTACTTGATGTTTTGCAATTGAAAAAATAAGCGCTACATTTTCACTAGTTTAAATCTAGACCGACGCCCGGACCTATCGAACCAGTCAATAATCTACTCGATGTTTTCAATTGACAAAAGCTACATTTCCACTAGTGTCGTGGTATTACCGAATCTAGCCGCGATAGGGGTGCCATCGAGCTAGGTAGAGAGGTGGGAATAGGAGATGCGGGATATTCCGGTGACGGGATGAGCACGAGTTTACCCAGCTTCGGATCTCGCAATGGTGGCGAAACCCTACGTGCTGCTATAATTCACTATGAGGCAATATGCGCCAATTACAATGAAAGTTGTGTGTCTTGGTGGTCTCTAGCCCTAAGGCGTCCCGTAGGCCGCCTTATAAAGCCGTCCGGACCTAGGGCTTACAGGAGAAAACCTAACCGACTAAGTCACAGAGTTCTACTCTAACCCGGCTTGGGCCTTGCCTTGAGTGCTAAGTCATCCTCAATGCGGGCCGGCTTCTGGAACCTTCCCTTAGCCGGATGGGCCTCCTGCGCTTCACCGTACTGGGCCGCCCGGTAAGCCGGATTTCGGCTTACCACCACTATGGGCCACCATGGTACGCTGGCTTTAGTCACCTTCGTGAGGGTACCTGTTCGGCATAACCCCAACAGTAGCCCCCGGAAAGCTTCAAGTACTTCAACGGTTGGCTTCAATCTTCCGTCAATGTGTTGTCCGGGAAATTCATCATCCGTTGTCAGGCTTGGAGCATTCCCAAAAACTTGCAGTCATGCCGAACAGCTTTGTCGACTTCGGTGTGCCGGCTCTTCATGCCGAAAAACACTTGAGTGCGTATTGACACGCGTCTGGCGATTTGACGGATATGTCAGACCCGGCAGAGTGAGTGGAGTGGCATCTTTGAATGCAGGGCTAGTTTCCGTTTTTCTCGCGCTGGAACCGAGGCGTCGGAGGGAAGGAACTCCTCACAACGGTCTGATTCCGTGACGCATGGCGAAAATCTTGGTCCGGAGCCGTTGCACAAATCTCGGCGCGCCCGTTATAAAAACCGGCTGCCTCGTCTTCATCGTGGCCACCGCCCCATTTGCAACCCTAGCACATCTCCAGATCTTATCTCCCCGAGCTCGAGTTCCTCCATTGCATTCCCGAGCTTCATGGCATCCAGCGCGCCGAGCTCTCCCATCCTCGACGCCACGCCCCTTGACTCGGCGCCGCCGATGGGTGGTTCGGTTTCCTCCGCCGCCGCCACCAGCTCTGTGCCATCCACCGCTCCCACTGCTTCTCCTTCCTCCGCTCCGGTGGACTCCTCTGCCTCAACCGCCCGCGACGAAATCGCCTTGGCCCGAGCCGCAGCTGAAGCTGCAGCCGCAGAAACACCGGCTTCTACAACTGCTGCTGACGTGGCCGAGGAAGCTCGGACCCTGGAAGAGGAAGAAGAAGAGGAAGCCGGCGACAATCAAGGTGCTGCCAACAACCCTACCCACAACTGGGCTTGCTCAGTGGTGGATGATGGCGAGCTGATGGGAATGACGGCTGATGGGGCCATTCTTCCATCTTCGGAGTCGGCGCCGTCTTGGCGATCCGCCTTTGGTGACCCGTCTCCAACTCCTATCAAGGATGAACGGGTACTTCTCTCTTCTCACGTTGTCAGGGGGTTCTCTTTGCCGCCCTCGGCTTTCTTGATCGAGATATTGGACCATTATGGTCTCCAGCTTCATAACATCACCCCCAATAGCCTCCTCTACATATCCGGCTTTGTAGCGCTGTTCGAAGGCTACTTAGGATTAGCTCCTAGGTTAGACTTCTTCCAGTACTGCTTCGGAGTCAAGAGGCAGACAATTCAGAAGGAACTGCTAGTTGCCGGCTCCATCAGCTTTAATTGCCGCTGGGATATAGATTGGTACCCTCAGGTGCCAATCGTGGATTCGGCTAAGGGGTGGGCGTCCACTTTCTTCTACTGCAAGGACGTGGCGCCTCCAAACCGGCTGCAGGGGCTCGCCCCTTTTGAAGATAGGGCCGGAACTCCCCTGCCCTCGTGGAAGAAGAAGCCGGCAGCAAGAATGCCGGCGGAGCTTGCCGCCATCAAGGCTAGGATCACAGAGCTGACCTCCGGCACTCCTCCCCTAACTGGGGAGGACACAATAATCTGCTGGATGAAGAGACGGATCCAGCCCCTCCAACATCGTGCTCGGCTTTTATGCGAGTACACGGGCAACTCTGATCCCATGCGGATCAGTGAGAAGGACCTGGAGCAAGACCTCTTTGAGGCTTGCTTCAACAAGATCGTCAAAGCCCGGCCTAACGAAGGCCAGCAATACGAAGAATCGCTGCCGATGTATACGGCAACCAACCCTCCCCCAAAGGTACTTTGTCGAACCAAAGTTCAATTCTTTAAGGAATTCGGGTTTGCCTTTAATGGACTAACATGTAATATGTCAGATTCCCGGAGTTTCCACCGCTCATCCCGCTAGCACGTCATCGTCCAGCAAGGCGACCAAGCGGCCCATCTCCTTTTCTTCGGCTACTGCAGAGAGCCGGAAGAGGAAAAGCCAGTCTACTACGATTGGCGTTAAGTCATCCGAGGATGACGACGCTCTCGCTGGGCTCAACATTCCCAGCAAGAAGTAAGTCGGCTAAAATATCTCTTCTTTGCTTTGCAATATTGCCGGATCTTTTATTCTTAATCCTTTGTCTTTGCAGGATAAAGAAAGGCGCACCTTTAAAATTAAAGGTGTGTGCCACGCGGAAGAAGGCCTCTCTCGCTATTCCTCCTCCAAATCCTTCGGCTTCGAAGCCGACACCAGTTCAGGAGAGCTCCAGCCGTACCATGGCGGTAGGTCCGACTCTCGGGAGAGCCGGGATTATACCTCCCACTCAATGGACGGAAATGACGGGGAAGACGGCAGAAACTTCCTCTCCACCAAGGGCTGGAGCTCCGGCTCATGATGCCCCGATGCGGAGGCCTTCGATGACGAGGGTGAAAGTGCATGGTTGCCCCCATGCATGGTTTTGGTAATTAATGACAACCTCTATTGACTAATATTTGCATTGAACTATATATGTAGGTGTCCATTAGCTTGCTTGTCTCCATTTGTTGGAGTCAAGGTCTTGCTTGTTCTCCATGTGTTGGAGTCAAGGTTAAGGGAAGAAGATCATTTGTTGATCAAGGCCAAGGTGTTCGTCATCGAGTTAAAGGCCAAGTGAAGTTATGCCAAAGGTGTGCTTTCCCCATCTTGGTGTATGGGGGAGCGTCATGTGAATCTTCACCAAGCGAAGCGCAATCGAGAAAGTTGGTGCGTCTTGAGGAGATGAAGATTGTCTTCATTGACCTCAAGTGGATTAATGCGCAAGGCAAAGGTATGATCTTGATAGGGCTTTTATTTTACCGGTCTCATGATGTTAGTTGAGAGACCGGGTTATAGGATAGATAGCCGTACTATCAAGAGGGGCTCTCGATCGAGTTTCGTGATTGTATCGTTCGTGCAGAGCTCAAACCTTTGCATCCATTCAATCATCTTTATTGGTTCTTATTTGTCTCATATCGTGGTGTGGACTTGGTGCTTGTCGTGCTTGTCATGACAAGGCTAAGTTCACCGAAAACGGTTTGCATTTGCGTCTTCTTTTTGCATCTTCGGTATTGGAGATTTTGCCGGTTCATCCTTTTGGAAGGTTTCACCTTTCCAACCCTTTGCAAAATCTCCTTTGCTAGTTTGCCATTTTCAAAGGTTGCTTTTGTCGTCCTCTTTCCAACAAAATTGTTTTTGCTTCTTTCGGACTTCAATTGCAAAAGAAACGATTTTTCGGTTTGCGAAAAAGAGCTATTAAAACTTTCCCCATTTGGTTTTACAATATTTTGTTGGACTATGATGTTTCTCTGCATAATCTTGTTGTGCTCATTGTGACGATTCCAACGAGTCCAAGATTATCGAAAACAGAGTTCATTTGCAAAAGTTATGGGGCTTTGGTTTTTCTGTTGGATCTACACCGGAGTCTCCGGTCCTCTGGACCCGGAGTCTCCGCCCCCTGGTTTTTCGCTGCCGAACGTCGTTGCTGCGGTGCGGTACTGGACTGGGGTCCGGAGGTACCCCGGAGATGGACCGGAGTCTCCGGCCCAAGGGACCCGGAATCTCCGGCCCCAGGCTTTTCTCAGCTCTTCTACGTTTTTGTGGTGCGGCACTGGATAGGGGTCCGGATCACCCCCGGAGAGTGTCCGGAGTCTCCGGCTAGGCCGGAGTCTCCGGCCCTCGGGACCGAAATCTCCGGCCCTCCCCGATGATCCTGCCACCCGGAGCCTGGCCGGAATGTCCGGCCCAGGCCGGAGTCTCCGGCCCACTTACATCGGAGTCTCCGGCCTGAAAAGGCCCAACGGCTAGTTTTTGGGGAGGGGCTATAAAAAGCCCCCTTCTTCCCCAAGAGCTGGCTGCTCACTTTGCTCAGCTCATTTCCTCTCTCCTCCATTGTTGCAAACTTGTGAGCTTGATTCCTCTCAATCCCTCCAATGATTCTTGCCCAAACTTAGGGTTTCAAGAGAGGAGATCTAGATCTACCATTCCACCAATCAAATTCTCCTCTAAGTGAGGGGAACCTAGTGGATCTAGATTTGGGGTTGCTTTGTGTTCATCCCCTTTGTTCTTCCTCTCTTATTCCCCCAAAGCATTTGTTGCTTGGTTGGAATTTGAGAGTGAAGGACTTGACCACTTTTGCATTTGTTGCATCGGGTTGCTCTCCATACGGTGATACGTGAAGATCGACGTTGAGAAGCTTGTTACTCTTGGGTGAATTGTGTTCCCAAGAGCTTTGTGCCTCTTGGTGCATTGTGTACCCTAGACGGTTTGGTGGTGCCGCGAAGTCTTCAAGTTGTGAAGCTTCGGCACGAGTTTGGGAGCCCCCAATTGAGTTGTGGGTGTGTGCCCCAAGGGAAGTTGTAAAGGGCTCCGGAATCCGCCTCTAAGGATTCCGATAGTGGAAGGTGAACCAATCCCTTGGGTGAGGTTCATCGGAGAATAGGGTGAAGCCTTTGTGGAATCTTGAGTAGGCCTCTTGTGGCGAGCTCACACCCCTCCAACGAGACGTACTCCCTGTTGGGAATATGCCCTAGAGGCAATAATAAAATAGTTTATTAAGCATATTCACGTTTATGATAATAGTTTATTATCCATGCTATAATTGTATTAAATGGAAACATAATACATGTGTGGAATATAAACACCCGGAGTCCCTTGTGAGCCTCTACAGGACTAGTTCGTTGATCAAGAGATAGTTAGAGTTTCCTAACTATGGACTTGTTATAGTCACTTGATAATGGAGTCATATCATTAGGAGTAATGGTGTGATGGACATGACCCAAATAAAGAGTTGCAATTTATCGTGTCACAAAAGTTTTGTTGTCAACACTTTTAATATGCCAAATATAGTTTCCTTATACCATGAGATTATATCACTCCCGTTCGCCGGAGGAATACTTTGTGGACATCAAACGTGTGGGTGATTATAAAGGTGGCTTTCAGGTATCTCCGATGGTGGGTTGTTGGGTGATATGAATCAAGAGTGGGATTTGTCCCTCCATGTGACGGAGAAGATATCTCCAGGCCTTCTCGGTAATATAGCATCAAAAGTCTGCAGATAGGTGATTAGGTGGTAATCACGAGGATCCTATATTATGGACGAGTAAAGAGAACTTGCTGGTAACGAGATTAACTGGACATGGGGATGTCAACGATTATATCTCGGGCAAGTAAAATATCGTGAGACAAAGGGAATCGTATATGAGATTATTTGAATCTCTGGCATCGTGGTTCAATCGAGAAAAGGTTTTCGTTGAGTGTATAGGAATTAATATGGGCATCCCGGTCCCGCTATTAATTATTGATATGATCATGTCTATGCCTTCTCGAACCCGTAGGGTCACACACTTAACGTTTCGATGAAATTAGGTTTTGCGATGAATTAAATGATGAAACGAACGAATGGTGATTCAGAGTCTCGGATGGGATCCCGGACGTCACGAGAGGTTCCGGAGGAGTCCGGAGAATAAGATTCATATATGGAAAGTTGTTTCCGGAGGTTTCGGAAAAGTTCCGGAAAATATTTATAGGGTACCGGAAGGTTCCGGAATGTTCTAGAAGGTTCTAGAAGTGGGACCCACATATTGTATGGGGGCCCACATGGACCAAAGGGGTGCAGCCACCACTTGGTGTGCCGCACCACCCAATGGCCCACATGGGCAATGCGGCAAGGGAAGGGGGGGAACCCACTCCTAGTTGGACTAGGAGTTGGGCCCTCCACCCCTTTAGGAAAGGGGCCCAAGGAGGAGTCCTAGATGGACTCCAACTTGGGGGGCAAGCAAGGGGCCGGCCGGCCCCTACCCCAACCCTAGCCGGCCACCTATATAAAGGGGGAGGGGAGGGGTGCGGCACACCCTTGAGCTGCCGCCCCAAGCACCCTAGACGCACCCCCTCTCCACCCTAACCCTAGCCGCACCACCCCTTCCCCGGAGGGCTGCCGCCACCTCACCTCCACCCCTCCCTCTCCTCTAGCTTGACTTGGCGAAGCCCTGCTCGTGGAGATCATCATCGACACCGGCACAACCGTCGTGCTGCTGAGATCATCAAGGCCACGTCCTCTCGCTTGCGGGATCAAGGAGTTGACGTCTTCATCGAGCCGTACGTGTGGACGCCGCGGAGGTGCTGCCCGTTGCTGCACTTCACCGGATTGGATCTCGAGGATAATACATCTCCTCGCGACTAGACGAGTCTAGTTGCGGGGATCGACTAGCCAACCCCTGCACCGACAAAACGCGTTTGTTGATCTTCAAGGGTAAGAGATTGGATCTCACCTTCGCTATCTTCATCTCGTAGATCTAGATCCTTGGGGTTTATTCCGCTTGCCGCGTAGGAAATTTTTTTGTTTTCCATGCTGCGACCCCTTCAGTGGTATCGAGCCTAGATCTATTCGTAGATGTTGGTGCGATTAGAACACAAGGAGTTGTGGGCGTTGATGTTTTATGTTTCTACCTTCTCGCGTGCACTTTGCATCTTTGCGGTATTGTGAGATTGAAGCGGCTCGGACCAACCTTACTCGTCCATGCACGAGAGACCGGTTCCACGACTGACATGCAACTTGTTTTGCATAAGTGGCTGGCGGGTGTCTGTTTCTCTTGCTTTAGTGAGGATGAAATTTTCAATGGAAGGCCTTTCAAAAGGATGAGTAAATAAGCAACTATTATATCACCGTTGTGGTTTTGCGTAGATTAGAACGGTTCTATCTCATTGACCCAAGCCACGTAAAATTTGCATAAACAAAGTAGAGGACGTCTAACTTGTTTTTGCAGAGGGGGTCAAGTGATGTGATATGGCCAATGTGATTTGTGATAATGTATGCAATGATCATGTTTGTAATATTTCGCGACTTGCATGTCGACGAGTACGGCAACCGGCAGGAGCCATATGGTTGTCTTTTATTTTATGTGACCTGCGAGTCATTGAATCACCATGTAATTGCTTTACTTTATTGCTAAGAATAGCATTATTTGTAGTTGCAATAGTTGGTGCACAACCATGGTGATGGCGCCACGATGATGGAGATCATGCCGGAGATGGAGATCTTGCCGGTGCTTTGAAGATGGAGATCAAAAAGCATAAGAAGAAAGGCCATATCATATCACAATTTTTGAATTGCATGTGATGTTAATCCCTTTTTATGCACCTTATTGTTATGCTTAGATGTGATCGCGACGGTAGCATGATAAGGTGATCTCTCATGTTAATATCAAGATAATTAAGTGTTCTCCCCTAGTATGCACCGTTGCGAAAGTTCGTCGTTTCGAAGCATCACGTGATGATCGGGTGTGATAGATTCAATGTTCACATACAACGGGTGTAAGCCAGTTTACACATGCGAAAATACTACGGTTGTCTTGACGAGCCTAGCATGTACAGACATGGCCTCGGGAACACGGAACCGAAAGGTTAAACACGAGTCATATGAATGATATGATCAACACTGAGTTGTTCACCATTGAAGCTACATCACCTCACGTGATGATCGGTTGTGGTGTAGTGGATTTGGATCGTGTGTCACTAAACAACCAGAGAGATGTTGAGTTTAGTGGGAGTTCATATATTAATTTGATTAAGTTGAACTAAAATTATCATAAACAAGTGTCCTAAAGATGTCTTTGCAAAATCCTTGTAGATCATGGGCAACTATAGTAGTATGTTTCTTGCTGAGGAGTTGCGTCTCGATGGGTCAAACTTTGCTGAGTGGTACATGCGTCTGAGAGAAGCCCTACACACCAATGGCGAGCTCTACGTGATAGATGAACCTTTAGAAAAACGCCCTGATGTTACTGCTGACTATGAAGGGTATATGGAGTGGTACGATCAAAAGACCACCTACTTGAGAGTCGAGTGGCTGATATGCACCTTCGTGGATTCTAACCTTTTGGTAGACAATTTGGAAACTTGAGCGCAATGGAGATTGTCGATGAGCTGAAAAGAAGGTTCATAGCACAAGTTAGAGTTGCAAGGTTTGAATGCTTGGATGATTTTCTTTCAACTAAGATGGAAGAAAACACTTGCTTGGAATAACACCTGAGTAAGATGCACCGGCTGTATTATACTATGGTGGATGTTTGGAACCATGAAATAACTGACGAGATGGCAATAGATGGGGTGCTGCGCTCGCTTCCCCCAGCTATAAGGATTATGTCAGGAACTATATCATGGGAAGGGATTCGATCACTTTCTGTGAGTTTATTTCCCGGCTGCGTCAAGTTAAAGTGGAACCCATAGCAGGAGAAGTAGTCAATGTAGAAGGTATATTTTGATATACTAGTTATAAATGTTTAAACGTCCCATTTACACTTGTGGTGAGCTAAGTATTTGATACTTGTGCTGTTTTGTGAAAACAGGGCCCGCCGTTTGAGAAGTGCATGGAGGGACTGAGTGGATTTCGCGGGAAGATGGCAATCAAGGAGTTGATGCTGGCGATGTTCTACTTCTACATTTATCGTTTTAAATTAGAGGATTTGAATGAGTTTTGTAATCAAATTAAGTGTGATCTTAAATTAGTGTGTCTCGGTTTGTGAGACGGTCATTCATGTTAAAGACAAGTGGTTGTTCTGTTTTCATGAGTAATCCTTCTTTAGTGATCACGTTTCGATTATGAGATTATTGTCCTTTGTTAGATTTAAACGATAATTAGTTAAACACTTATAAAATAAAGACATGCTAAAATATCCAATACTTAATGATGAGATTTGTTTTTAGTTGTGCTATAGTGTTGGTGAGTATTCTGATGCGCATC
The DNA here is from genome assembly GCA_012064385.1 of Puccinellia tenuiflora. Classification (NCBI taxonomy): domain Eukaryota; kingdom Viridiplantae; phylum Streptophyta; class Magnoliopsida; order Poales; family Poaceae; genus Puccinellia; species Puccinellia tenuiflora. The sequence goes on along the minus strand of QRDG01001224.1, from coordinate 21,551 downwards.
ACCAAGTAGCATAATTAAAAATGCCATTTTCTGAAAATGCCATGAGTAACTGGAAAATAAACACAAGTGTTGGTGAAATTTTTCAGTGAATAAGAGACATCATTATCTTATCGTGAATGAGTAAATAGGAGTATTTATTCATGTCATGATGAGACCATGGAAGTGGAGGATATTAAGTTAACAAGATAATTGAGTCTTTCCGATTTGATCAAAAGAGACAAAATATTTGAGTTATTGTTTAGTATGAAGACTTGTGACAAGTGTTATCACAAATTACAATATTTAGAGATTATCCAAAAGTGTTTTGATAAACCTAAAGTGTTGTAGTCACATTATATTTCATATTATGTGATCATAAAGAAGGTTTTTGAATTTAAGGGTTTATTTGTATCATTTAGATTTATTTTGATAACAGTCTGTTTTAAATAAAGGATCTATTTAATGATTTGCGTTTCGCACATGAGTTATGTGAAATAGTGGTTTCAATAATTATGAGATAATTAAAAGCCAAAGCAAATGGAGTTTTTGTAGAATATTCATATGAGATTATGAATAGAAATTCCACAATGTGAGACTAAAAGGAACAAACCAATGTGTTTGGTTGTGTTGTGTATTTTAGTGGTTTTATCATGAAATGGTTTCATGGAAAAAAAGAATTGTTGGAATAAATTTAGAAAGCTTAAACCTTGCATGTTTATGTATCAAGAGGCACATATGTAAAGTGCTATGTTGGTTAAAACTTGACACATAAAAGGTTTTAATGATGGTGATCATTGAATTTTGGTTTAGCTTGTCTAAAGAGCAGCGGGACTCAAGAATATGAAATTTGTCAAATGTTGGAAATAATATTCATGATTTACTTGTCATGTTTGAGAAACAAGACATAACCTGCAAAACTACAAAAGAAGAAATAGAAACTTTAAAATACGAAAGTGACTAAAAGTCATTCTATATTAAGTTTAAATCACAAAGTAATTGTTACTTGATTTTGTGAAAAGAATGTTTCACATATTTATTTTGCAAAGAGCTTGTGTGGAATAAATAAAACTTAAAGCTGGCAAGGTACTGGCATTTCGTATATAAGTTCTCGAATCTTAAGAGTTAAGAATTTTTGGAGGAGTCCAAAGTGTCGAGAAAGTGCATAAGAAACTGAGTGAGATCTAATTAAGATATGTGGTGACATATATTAAGTTGGAGCAGAAACTAATTTCCATAATCAAAAATATGTGGTGACATATGTTTGAGTGGGAACTAATTAATGATGGTCAAATATAAAGATAACATATTTCTGAGTGGGAGCCATAGTGGCTTCACAATTTAATATGTGTATGGTATATATTTGAGTGGGAGTTTACAACATCGTGTTTTGAATGAAATGGAGATTTCATAAATGTTGTAAATGTTGTCATGGACCAATGCATAACTTTTGAAGTTAGTTTGAACGTCAAATATTCATGTAGATGAATGTATCTATAGAGGATAGATAAGTTTGATAAATATTAAGTCAGGATGTTTAACCTAAACAAGTTTTGAAGGAATTCAAAATGAAACAAGAGAAAAATGGTTCATCTCATTGTAACATATAGGTGGAACATTGAGTTTGAGAACTCAGTACAAAATTGATGGTTGGAGGATATGTTGGAATTTACTATGAATTGTTCATAGGTCTCAACATATAAGAACCATGTGTTTGTATTTGATGATATGTGACCCAAGTTCTTAATTGTAAGAACATGTTAAATGAGGAGTCATTTTTCATGGAATTGAGATTAATTTAGAATATGGTAGACTTGATTGAAGTCATAAAGCCAAACTAAATTGGAGATCTCTTAATATCAGAGTAGCACAGCGAAAGCATGATCGGAAATATCGAAGTGACATGATACACTGTCGATTTGTTAAGTCTACAACATATAGGAGTATCTTATATTTACTAGTTGGAGGCACCAATGGAAGCACCACGTTAATCCTGAAGGCACCAATGGAAGCACCACGTTAATCCTGAACAACTAAGAAAATTAACCGTCCGATTTTCCCAAAATTCATCTACAGTCGTTGGATGAAGTATATAGAGTCCTCATGTTTCATCCCACGTGCACGCAGCCTAAACCTTTTCCATTAGCCTTGAAAAAAACTTTTCGCGGATGCAACCATCCTCTACCTCTCTCCCGCACGCCCTAATCCTCCGTGAACTGCCGAACAAATCTGCACGACTCTGGCACCTCACCTCTCCAGCATGGTCGATCCGATTCCTGCTGCCGTTCTTCCTCATCCTAACCCTTTTATACTTCGAACTCCATTGAAGTTGCAATTGATCGGAATAGCAGGCAAGATTCAAATCCACGTATCACAGATCCTATTCCTCTCTAACATTCAAATCTTCTCATCTAACTACACCGCAATCCCATCTCTTTCCAGAACAATCGGTTCTCAAGATGGTTTACAAACAGAGGAGAAGGTGTGTGCCAGTATGCCATCTGAAGTACGCGTACGTTGGCAATCTGTATGGACTTTCTCACGCCATCCTGAGTCATGACACCCTCATCGTCTCACCTCCAATCAGGGCACTCGCACAAAATCCACACTTCACATCCTCCTCCACCTTCAGGAAAAGGTCACTCCGTTATTTAGATTCTCTAGGTCCCTCCGTTGACAGTTGTCCTCCGGCCAAGGCTCACTGCATGTTGAAGATGTGTAGGCCAAGACTTGAAGATGATTCAACCTTCAACGTTTGAGTAATGGAAAAGATATCTAAATTCTGATGGCCTGCTTGGTGTAGTTTTCGGGATCAGTTCAGGGCTAAGGTAAGCATTATAGCAGTGGATGTCCGCAGCCGGAAACGTGCGGCGAAAATGACGACAGCATCACCTGACAATTAATTAGTAGATGCCAAGGGTGAATAGGTGATGTTAAAGTTCTGTAGTCGTAAACATTTAATTCCATCCTAATTATGTGGTGTCTATCCGTCGGAGCACAACGTGCATCATTTTGTGCTATCCATGGCGACAAGCACAACGATATCAGATTGGTTGTTGTTGCCGACATTTTTCATTTCTGGCGATTATTTTTTTCTAACGTGTTAATGGCCGCAGTCATGCCAAAGCTTCAGTGCAGAGTGCAAACAGAGGAAATGCTCGCCGAGGTTGCCCAACACACAGTCATTTTTGTTTTTAGAAAAGGGATCATCCCGGCCTCTGCATCAAACTGATGCATACGGCCATTTATTGCAAAAGGAACCACATAGCCTTACAAGAAAATACATCAATCAACCGGAAGCCACCATCTAGGCTAAATCGCTACACCTACAAGCTTGATGAAGGGGGTGGACCGATCAGAGCCACCGCTCTGACCTCACTCACCAACGCACATCATCTAAATCCGGTGGCCTCATCAAGCCGCCCAACAGCGCGCTGGGAGCACCAACCGGTCCAGCCAACACTCAACGCACACCACTGCACACGTTGAGAAGTCGCTGCCGCCGTCTTCCACCAACCCACCTTCAGGAAAGATCGATGCAGTAGCCTTGTATGACCCGCCGTCGGCGCCGCCACGACGCCAAACAACACCACCTTCCTGCGCACGTCCATCATCACGCTGCCATCACCGAGTCTCCGCTGCACCATGCCGCCGAGACCCGTCGTTGTCGATGCGGTAGATGAACCGCCGCTCCACCTCTTGCCTCTTCCCTCCGGCACTGCTCCACAAACGATGCCCCCAAGAGGGAACACGACACCGAAGCGCCGCCATCGCCCGGTCCGGAAGCCCAGATCTTAGGGTTTCCCCCGAAGCAGCACGAGCAAGTTGACCATAGTTGCACGGCGATGCCTTCAACAAGGGAGCGACGTAGACGCCGCCATCGCCCGCCATCCGAAGACGGCTCGGTTTTCACCGGCAACTATGCCAACCAGACTCGCAGCCAGGACTAGATTACGGAACGGATCCGCCGATCCAGTCGCAAACCCGGCCGGCCACGTCCGGCGAAGGACAAGACCACCACCACCATGCCCGGAGCAGCTACTCGAGGCGTCCTCAACGATGCGAAAATGGCCCCGGACAGCCTTTGTTCTGAATGGTATGTTTGCTTTCATCGCCTAACATGTTGAACTGCATAGTGGAAATTACTCACCTCTGTTCTCAGGAGAGAAAAGAAGGATGTCAAATTAGGCATGCGCTCCCTGTAGGTTTTTGCCACAACTGATAAGGCCATAGCTTGGTGAAGCAAATAATTCTGGTACACTAGATTCAGGATTTTGTATTTATTTCTAATGCCTCTCGATGTTTGGTGGTTAATTTTCTTAGACTAGATTCCGGATTCTGTATTTATTTCTAATGCCTCTTGATGGTTGGTGGTTGATTTTCTTGAGTTAAATGCACTAAGCGGTTGTAACAGGAGGATTTTCATAACATGGAAGCCTTTCTCTGCAACGAACAAGAGAGCTTTCAATATCTATACAGATGATTTTTGTTTCCAAAAATGATCTACATATGATGTACAAAGTTAAGGTATAAAGCTCTAATTTGTAGATTTTTACCATGCTCAGCTTGATGCAATTAGGTTCAAGGTTCTGTAAGGGCTGAATTGTTAAATTATTTTCTGTTTCTATGCCAAGCTAGAATCCTGAAGGTAAAATATATATTCCATATGGAAATGCTAGAAATAAAACATGTCATTCCTTCAATAAAAAATCTCATATTGAGGCATTTGGGTTTCTAAATATAAGCCTAGAAATACTTTTTGGTCATGATATGTCCAAATATGCGAAACAATCACGACTGCCAAATCGTGCAGCGAGCCCCGGAGGACGCACGCGTGAGCATTGAGCGCAACCAGGATCGCCACAACCGCGCCGTCCATGATGTCGCCGCCGCAGGGCGCCACCTCCGCGCCACCCTCGCCAACGGTACGGTCACCTACGGCACGACGGCCGCGTTCACTCGCAGCCTCCGTCGCGTCGTCTGGCCGGTCAAGTTCCGGCCGGATCTTCCTCCGCGCTACGACGACAAGAACAACCCCCTGGAGTTCCTGCAGCTCTACACTCTGGCCATCCAGGCCGCCGGGGGCGACGACAAGGTCATGGCGAACTGGTTCCCCATGGCCCTCAAGGACTCCGCGTCCTCATGGCTCACCAACCTCCCCGCCGAGTCCATCAACACCTGGGAGGACCTCTGCCGGTGCTTCGTCGCCAACTTCAAGGGCACATACGAGCGCGGCCTCACGTACAATGACCTCCGCGCCGTGCATCAGAAGCCTGGCGAGACCCTCCGCAAGTACATCCAGCGCTTCAGCCAAGTGCGCAACAAAATCCCCAACGCCACCGACGCGCAGGTCATTTCGGCCTTCCAGGCTGGGGTCACGGATGTACGGATGCTCGAGAAGCTTGGCATCCACGACAACATCACCACCGTCGTCAAGCTTTTCGACTTGGCGGACAAGTGCGCCAAGGCTGAGGAGGGCCGCTTGTTCGTCAAGAACGAGCCAGGGGACCCCGCCGAGGGGTCCAAGAAGAAGAAGAAATCCACCGAGAAGCGCAAGACCACTGCGGTCCTCGCGGCTGAACCTGACGCCAAGCAGCCTCGCCAAGCTGCCACTCCAGCCGCAGGACCCGAAAAGAAGCTGACCGCCCCTTCTGCGTCTACCACAACAGGCATTCCCACGCCACCGAGGACTGCTACGACCTCAAGAGGCTTCGCGAGGATCGCGAGGCTCGCGAGGCAAACGGTCGGCCGTAGGGCGGCGGCCGCGGCGGCCGCGGGGGGCGACGCTAGAACAACAACTACGACGACAACTACCAGCAGAACCCCCAGGCCAACGCCGCCCAGCCCATGAACAACAACCTCCCTGCCGAGACTCCTGAGGGCTACCAGGTGCCTCGCGGAGCCGCTTGCATCCTTAGCGGGGCTCAGGCCCCCAGCTCCAACCGCCACTTCAAGCAATTCGCTCACGAGGTCGCGGCAGCCCTGCCCGGGGTTGAGGCCTCCAGGCCCCTCAAGTGGTCCCAGTGCCCCATCACCTTTGACTCCACCGACCACCCCAAGTCCACCTCAACCGTCGGCACCATTCCGCTGGTCTGCACTCCCACCATCAACAACATCGCCGTCTCTAAGACACTCATTGATGGGGGTGCATGCCTCAACGTCATCTCTGTCGAGACATTCGAGAAGCTGCAGGTGCCCTACGAGCGGCTCATGCCCACCAGGCCCTTCTCGGGGGTGACTGAGGGTCTCACCACCCCCTTGGGGCAGGTGAGGCTCGCCGTCACTTTCGGTACCCAGGCCAACTACCGCACCGAGCTGATCGATTTCGACGTCGTGCACATCGGCCTGCCCTACAACGCCATCCTCGGCTACCCCGCCCTCGCCAAGTTCATGGCGGTGACCCACCACGCCTACAACCTCGTCAAGCTCCCTGGCTCGGGTGGCACCATCGTCATCCGCGGCGTGGTCTCGGACGCCTTGTACGCTGCGCAAGCGGCCTACAAGGCTGCCGCGGTGGCGTCACCCGCTGACGAGGACGAGGAGCCCCTGCCGAGGCCCCCCGTGAAGAAGAAGCAGCTGTTCTCTCAGGAGAAGGCCGCGACAAAGCAGGTGCCTCTTGAGGCAAACGGCTCGGGGGCTAGCGTCACCATCGGCGCCAACCTGCCTCCCAAATAGGAAAGCGCGCTCGTCGCCTTCCTCAGGGCAAATGCTGACATGTTCGCATGGACACCGTCAGATATGTCTGGAGTACCGAGGGAGGTGATCGAGCACCACTTAGCCGTGTGTCCTAACGCACGCCCCGTGAAGCAAAAGGCGCGACGCCAGGCGCCAGAGAAGCAAGACTTCATCATCAAGGAAGTAGAGAAGCTGAAGAAGGCCAGCATCATCAAGGAAGTGGTCCATCCCACTTGGCTCGCCAACGGTGTGGTCGTCCCCAAACACACCGGAGGAAGCCGCCTCTGCATCGACTTCACCGACCTCAACAAGGCCTGCCCCAAGGACCCCTATCCCCTCCCAAGGATCGACCAGATCATGGACTCCACCGCCGGCTGCGTGCTCCTTTGTTTCTGGATGCCTTCTCTGGTTACCACCAGATCAAGATGGCGAGGAGGACAAGGAGAAGACAACATTTCTCACCCCTGTGGTGTGTTTTGCTACGTCTGCATGCCCTTCGGCCTGAAGAACGCCGGCACCACTTTCCAGCGCCTCATGAGGATCGCCTTGGGGGCTCAAATGGGGAAGAATGTAGAGGCCTACATCGACGACATCGTCGTCAAGACTCGTGAAGAAATCACGCTCATCCAGGACCTCGAGGAGACCTTTGCCAACCTGCGCAAGGTCAACATCAAGCTGAACCCTGCCAAGTGCGTCTTTGGGGTCCCTTCTGGAAAGCTCCTCGGGTTCCTGGTATCCCACCGCGGCATTGAGGCCAACCCCGACAAGATCAAAGCCATAGAGCAGATGCAGCCTCCTCGTCGCCTCAAGGACATGCAACGCCTAGCGGGATGTATGGCCAGCCTTGGCCGTTTCATCTCCAAGTTCGGCGAGAGGACACTGCCATTTTTCAAGATCATGAAGAGGTCCGGTCCTTTCAAGTGGACCCCTGAAGCAGCAAAGGCCTTTGAGGACCTGAAGAAATACCTAGCGAGCCCAACCATCATGGTTGCCCCATGCCCTCGCGAGCCTCTGAAGCTGTATCTTGCAGCCACTCCTCAGACGGCAAGCGCGGTCTTGGTGGCTGAAAGGGAAGAGCCAGTCCTCGCCAAGCAGAACTCCGCCTCGCCAAGCCTAGAGCCACCCGACAAGGAAGTACCCTCGTCAAGCCTCCAGCCTCATGCCGAGCCTCTGCAAGCGGGGCCTCAAGAAAACCCTCGGCGAGGACTCCACCAAGCCTGGAGAGGAGCCAGCCGCTGCCACGACAACGACTACCCTCGTCGAGCATCCCGTCTACTTCGTCAGCACAGTGCTGCGAGACGCTCGCGAGCGCTACCCCATGCAGCAAAAGCTCCTCTTCTCGCTCCTCAGCGCCTCCAGGAAGCTACGCCACTACTTCCAGGGTCACCCATCAAAGTGGTCACCTCATATCCCCTGGAGCAAGTCCTGCGCAACCCAAACGCAACAGATCGCGTCGCAGGCTGGGGCATCGAGCTACAACCTTTCGAGCTGGAGTTTGACACCACCAGGGTCATCAAGGGCAGGGCGCTGGCCGATTTCATGGCCAAGTGGATGGACACACATGAAGAAGAGCCTCAAGAGGAGGAAGCCACAACCCCAGTGGGATGGAACCAGGCTCCTGGACCATGCACTTCGACGGCGCCTTCGCGGCCAGGAGTGCAGGGGCTGGTGCCGTCCTCACCTCACCAACAGGCAACAAGCTCTACTACGCCGTCCAGCTGTACTTCAAGGACACGACAAGGTCTCCAACAACATTGCTGAATATGAAGGCCTCCTCGCCAGGCTCAAAGCAGCCATTGCCCTCGGCGTCAAGCGCATCCTCATCAAGGGCGACTCTCAGCTCCTCGTCAACTTCTCCAACAAAAGCTACACGCCTAAGGACACCTACATGGTGACCTACCTTGAAGGAGGTACGCAAGCTGGAGAAGCACTTCAGGGGCATGGAGCTCAAGCACATCCCGCGAGCAGAAAACCAAGAAGCAGATGATCTCGCCAGGCGAGCAGCAGAAGGGAAGCCTAGAAGCCTGGAGTGTTCGAGGAGAGACTCACCAAGGCCTCAGTCAAGCAGCCAGTGGCCAATATCAGCATCGACGAGGAGCTCCCACCAGCCCCATCAAGTGGAGCACCAAACTGCGGGCTGCCTTCAGGCGATCGCTTGCTGCTGACCTTGGTACGACAGACACTGGTTGGATCGACGAGATCAAGAACTACCTGCAAAATCGAGTCCTCCCCGAAGAAGACGCTGAAGCCGAAATAATCGCTCGCCAGGCCAAGTCTTACTGCCTCCACGACGGAGACCTGCACCGTAAGCGCCCCAATGGGGTTGCCTTGCGTGTGTCCCTGCCGAGGAAGGCCGCCAGCTCATCAACGACGTCCACATCGGAGAGTGCGGCCACCATTCGTCCTCGCGCACCCTTGCAGGCAAGGTCTTCCGGAGTGGCTTCTACTGGCCCTCTGTGCTTCAAGATGCAGCTGCAATCGTCCAATCCTGCGACGCCTGCCAATTCCACGCCAAGCAGATCCACCAGCCCGCGCAAGGACTCCAGACGATCCCGCTCTCCTGGCCGTTCGCGGTCTGGGGGCTGGATCTCCTGGGAACCCTTCCCGCGAGCGCTCGGGGGCTACCGCTACCTCTATGTCGCCATCGACAAATTCACCAAGTGGCCTGAGGTGGAACCAGTGCGCACCATACCGGCGAAGTCGGCGGTGAAATTCATAAGGAGCATGGTCTGCCATTTCGGCGTGCCCAATCGCATCATCACCGACAACGGCTCACAATTCATCAGCGCCGCCTTCAAGTCCTACTACGGCAGCCTCGACGCCCAAATCTGCTACGCCTCAGTGGCGCACCCACGAAGCAATGGGCAGGCCGAGCGAGCCAACGCCGAGGTGCTCAAGGGTCTCAAGACGAGAAGCTTCAACCGCCTTAAGGCCAGCGGCAAGCACTGGATCGACGAGCTCCCCTCGGTGCTCTGGTCCATCCGCACCACGCCAACAAAGCCAACTGGTGATATGCCGTTCTCCCTCGTCTATGGTGCTGAAGCCGTCCTCCACCAGCGAGATCACTCATGGCTCTCCCCGAGTCTTGGCCTTCAAGGAGGCTGAGCTGGACGAGCTGCGCAACAACGACCTCCTGCTGCTTGAAGGGCTCCGCCGCAATGCGGCCCTGAGAGCGGCAAGGTACCAGCAAGATCTCCGTCGCTACCACAGCCGCGCACTCTCGAAGCAGGAGACCTCGTCCTGAGGAGAATCCTCTCCAGGGAAGGCCTCCACAAGCTCTCGCCAATGTGGGAAGGACCCTACAGGGTCGTCCACATCGCCAGGCCTGGCTCCGCGCGGCTCGAGACGGAGGACGGCATCCCTGTCGCCAACCCCTGGAACATCCAGCACCTGCGCAAGTTCTACCCCTGATCGTCCTCGACGAGCAATTTTTTGCATCAAGGGAGAGCCTCGCGCCATCATCCTCCACGAGGAAAAATTTCGGGCTCCCCTCTCTACTACACGCTGCNCTACAGGGTCGTCCACATCGCCAGGCCTGGCTCCGCGCGGCTCGAGACGGAGGACGGCATCCCTGTCGCCAACCCCTGGAACATCCAGCACCTGCGCAAGTTCTACCCCTGATCGTCCTCGACGAGCAATTTTTTGCATCAAGGGAGAGCCTCACGCCATCATCCTCCACGAGGAAATATTTCGGGCTCCCCTCTCTACTACACGCTGCCGCGGGCCGTTCGAGAAGACTCCCAAGCCACCGCGCCTCGGCAAGGTGACTTCTTCAAGCACCATGCCTTGGCGAGGTGGATCCCCATGCCCAGCCATGGTGGACCGCAGGCTCTACAAGCAACCCCCGCACAGGGGCCCCTCTGAGCTCTCTCTACATGCGTCGCCCCGAGCACGCCCCCTTGAGAGTCTCAGCCACAGCATGTGGAACCCCATGCCTGACATGGCGGATTTTTTGTGTTTCTGGGCACGCCAGTGTAATGAACCTCTGTTTCAGGTCACTTTGAACCTTTGCGCTTCGCGCCATCATATGTTGTTGCCTTGGTAAGCTTTTATGTTATTGCTGTTTCATCCTTGCTCGTATGATCCCTCTTGCGTATCTCACGAGCGGGGGCTAGCATGGTGCCATGTCACGGGAGCATCCCGGCAGCACCTCAAACCCAAGGGATCCGAGCTCTGAACTCACGGGTCAGCTTTCATGCATGTCAACTCCTAAGGAGCTCTGAACTCATGAGCCGGCTCCCGTGCACGTCAACTCACCAAGGACCTTGGTGCCTGTTCTCCTCGCGAGACACACATGAAGGAACCTACGAGCGCGCATAAGTTATCTAGCTATATATTGCTTGTGGGTACGCCTATCTGTCAAAACGCAGGAAACAGGCCCAAAACACCTCGTCAGCGAACCGACACCCTCTCCAAGGCAAAAACACCTCGTCAGGGAACCGACACCCTCTCCAAGACGAAAACACCTCGCCAGAGAACCAACACCCTCTCCAAGGCAAAACGCCTCGCGAAGCTAAGTCCAAACACTTGGTTAATTTTCCCCTCGCTGGTTTTCACCACTCGAGCCTCTTTTCTCTCTCCTGCGCCTCATGGGCTGCTTGCGCATTGAAGGGGAGCCCCAAGCATCGCGACTTGGAGGCTCTTACCTCTTGAGGCCTCACACACCCCCCGGCCTTGTGGAGCCCTGACTCTCGCATACCGAAGCGGCGGTGGTGTAGCGCTAAGAGAGGGTCCTAAGACGCAGAGCGAAAAAGACATGAAAGGGAAGACAAAAGCCTCACGAGGGATATTCACCAAGCAAAAAAAGATTAAAACAAGTCTTTACAGGGCTATTACAAATAAATGCTAAAATAATTCGTGCCTCTGCACGTCCAGATACAGGAGTTCAGGCCGTCGCGCCCCCCGAGGTGCCCGCTTTGTCCACGGCAGCCTTCGTCTCCTCCTCCTCGCCGTCGCCTTCGTCCTCATCGACCACGACTTGGTCAAATTTCTTGGCGTACGCATCGGCGGCTTCCCGCGCCTTCTTGCTGATGTCGACCGGCGCCGTCACGGCCTCGAGGTCAAGCAAGGGCTGGAGCCTCACGAGGTTGCTGAAGATGCGGCTGGTGGCGATGACAAGGAGATCGCGGCTCTCCTCCACGACGCGCTCGTCAAAGCTCTTCGCCACCTCCTCAAGCTTCCCAAGGAATTGCTCGAAGAAGAACGAGTACGCGGCCTCGTCGTCGATCCCTGCGGAGAAGGGGGGAACTTCGATCCTCAGATCACCCCCGACCGCGCGCGCGCGGTTCACCAAGCTCTGGAGGATGCCCTGGCGCTGGCGCGTCATAGACCGGCCAATCTGGCGCTGGTCCCGTGCCCGCTCTGCGAGATCCGCGGCCGGCCCCACCTGCTGTCGGAGCTCGTCCAGGTCTCTCTCCAGGGCGACGGCGTTCCCCTCTGCGCGAGCCTGGGCCTCCCTGGCATTCTCAAGGCAGGAGGTCATCCGCTTCTCCTCCAGCTCGAGCTCCTTGATGCGGTCCTGGAGCTCCTTGCGCTTGGACTTGAAGCGGTCCTCCTGCTTCGTGACCTTCTCCTCGTAATCCTTGGAGAGAGTCTCGCGGACGAGCTTGACCTTGATGTCGGCCTCATCCTGGATTCTCTTCCGCTTCACCTCGAAGTCGGCGTTGGCCTTCTCGTGGCGCTCCGCGTAGGTGGCCTCATTCTTAGCCACCAGGCCCTCGCGCTCCTGCAGCTGCCCCTCGCGGGTGGCCTGGGCCTCCTCGAGCAGCTGGGCCTGCTCCTCGCGCTGGCGCAGCTCCTTCTCGCAGAGGGAGAGCTCTCCCTTGCGTCGCGCCAGCTCTGCCTCGTGCGGCGCCAGCTGCCCCTCGCGAGCATCCAGCAGCTCGCGGAGCTCCTTCAAGCTGGCCCTTGCGACCTCGGAGTCAGCGGCGAATTTCTGCTCCGCGGCCGCTAGCTCCTCGTGCTTGGAGGCGGTCTCCACCTCGAGCGTTTCCCTGGCGGCGTCCAGTTGGTCCATCACCTCCTCCGCCTCCCGCTTGACGTTGTCGCGGGTCTCTTTGGCGAAGCGAAGGGCCTCTTGGCGCTCCGCCTGGACCGCCGCGTCCTGCCAGCGGCACATCTCCAACCTCTCATGGAGGAGGGCACAGGCCTCGCTAAGCCTTGTCCTTTCCTCCGCTAGGGCGAGTTCTTCTTCGGCGAGCTGCTCCTCCAGCTCGTCAAGCGTCCGCCGCGCCTGGTTGAGGACGACTCGGCGACGAATTGCTTGGCGCCGCGGTTCCTGCAGCGCCAAGGACCCCGCACCACTGCTGGGTGCGGAGGCCTCAACCCTTGTCGAGGCGCCCGAGGCCTCCTGCCTTGGGCTCACGGCCGCCTCTGGTGCGGCCCGGGGGCTCGTGGGGGCGCCTCCCTCGGCACCCGCTTCGGGTGCCCTCTGGGGGCTGGGCGTCCTCTCGCACTCAGCTTCAGCGCCTGTGGGCTTCGGAGGTGCCTCCGCCTCCTGCTCCTCAGGAGCGCTTCCTGCCCCTTCCGTGACGGCCGCGTCCGCCACGGCCTCGGGCGCATCGGCCCCTCTTGAGGGAGCCTCCTCCTCATACGGAGGCGGCTCCATGACGATTTCCTCGTCCACTCTCTCCTCCGTCCCGGGCTGGACGGGAGGAGTGGCCGTCATAGTTGGCGACGGCGGCGCTACCTCTTCTCTCGCCTCCTCCGCGCGGTTCTCCACCACGGGAGGGGTCGCCGCCCGAGCCGACGACGGTGCCACCTCTTCCATCACCTCCTCCGCGCAGTGCTCCGCCACGGGAGGAGTCGCCGCCTGAGCCGACGACGGCGCCGCCCCTTCAGTCACCTCCTCCGCGCAGTGCTCCACCACGGGAGGAGTTGCCGCCCGAACTGGTGACGGCGCCGCCTCTTCAACCACCACCTCCGCGTGGTGCTCGCCCGCGGGAGGGACATCTGCCTGCCGCGGCTTGTCAGCCGCAGGCGTCTCCGCGACGACGCTAGCGGTCTCTCCAAGCTTGCGGAGCCGCCGCCTCTTTGGCTCCGCAGGTTGCCTGAAAGAAAGACAAGTAGAAGATCCTTCAAGAGGGTTTTCCAGAAGCAAAATGATAAAAGGAAAGAAGAATCGAGGCTTACTCGTCAGCCATCACCCACACCCTCTTCTTCGTCTTGGGCGGCTGGGTGTTGCTTGCTCCGGCCTCCTCTTGAGGCGCCCTTGCCTCCACGCGAGGAGCGCTCCTCGCGGTCGCGGCTCTCCTGTCGTGGATAGCCTTGGAGCGGGGCTCGCAGCGTCCTCCCCCGCCGCCGCTCGTCTCCTCCTCCTCCTCTCCGACGCGTCGGGAGCGGGCGACGCGGAAGGCGTCCTCCTCATCGCTGGAGGAGAGCACCTGGAGGTCCACCTCGGCAGGAGCGATCCTTGAGGAGCCGGCGGAGCCTCTCGAGGGGTTGGCGCCTCTCGAGGCCTCGTCCTCGCCGACGGGGTCGGTGCCCCTCGAGGCCTCGTCCTCGCCGAAGGGATCCACGCCTCTCGAGGCCTCTTCGTCGCCAGACTCCTTGACCTCCTCCATCTCTGAAGACTCGTCCATGTACTCCGGCTCCGCCGCCCACGGGTTGGGACGAGGCCCGCGGTGCCCTGCGGGCACAATTCCCCACTCGTCGAACACGGGCATGCACCGGCGTTGCGCCTCAATGCTCTCCTCGGCAAAGCTGATGAGTGGCCGGGCCTCGTCGTTGGTAGGAGACGGGATCTCCATCGTCGCGAAGAGGACCCCCCTGATCTGGCGTAGCACCTCAGGCGCGAAGCCGTCCGAGCTCAGCCGCATCGCGTCCCCCTTGCCTGTGTACCGCCACACCGGCTCGGAGTGCCACTGGAGGGGGGCGATCCGGCGCCTCGTGAAGTCTCTTGCCACCATCTGGCCGGTGACCCCGGCCTCGCGGATGCGCCGGATGCACTCGTACACCACGTCAAGCCTCTGGCCCCTGAAGTCTGCGCTCGCCCAGCGCGCCCACTTCCTCGGGGGGGCCTCGGGCACCTCCAGGAGAGGGTTTGTCTTCTTGGTGTCGACGAAGAGCCACTTCTTGCGGAAGTCCTCCACCTTCTTCGTCACCTTGGTGATGGCCTTCTCACTGCACCAAGCGATGGGAATGTAGTTCTCACTCCTGGCGGCGGTGATGCGGAAGGAGACGCAGCCGAGCCGCTCGTTAGAGGCGGTGTTCCGAAGGGAGTAGAAGCTACGGAAGAGCGCCACCGAGGGACGGGCGCCAATGTAGGCCTCGCAGAGGTGGGCGAAGATGGCAAGGATAAGGATGGAGTTGGGATGAAGATGAAGAAGTTGGATCTGGTACACCTCCAGAATCGCCAAGAGGAACTCAGAAAAGGGGGGAACAAGACCGGCGTAAAGAGTATGGATGAAGATGGGGTAGAACCCCTCGGTGAGCCTGCTGCCGGACGGCCTCATCTCGGTGGCGCCGTGCTCATTGGTGCCCGCTGCCGCCACATGGCGCACCTTTGCTATCGCCACCGCGTTGACGCGGGTCGGCGGCAGCGCCTCCTCGAGGGCAGCACCGCGCGCCGCCGCCGCAGACGTGCCGGCCCGCATCGCAGCCTTGCCCTTCGGGTCGATGTTTGCTTTCTTGGGAGCCATTGGTCGCCGGAGAAGGAGACGAAGACCCTGGAGTTGGAGTGCTCTGGGAAGAAGGAGATGTTTTGGAGGCGTTGGGAGAAGAGTGCGGAGGAGTTATGGGAGAAGTGAAGGGCGCAGTCTGCGCGCCCAGGCTTTATTGACCGGCTCCCGAATCGTGGCGGGCCCCGCCACGTCGCCCGTTGGAGCCGAGGAGATCGTGGCCGCGGGCGCAACCGCTGCGCCCCACGTGTCACGGCCCCGGCAGGCACCGTTGGGCCCTCGACGCTTCGCCTTCATCCGTGGGCCTCAGCGTGCCCATCGCGGGCCCAGGGGGCTACTGTCGGCACAGTGGAAACCAGGGTACCACGGGCCGGCCTGCCAGGGCCCACAAGATTCCTTAGAAGTTTTCGCTAAGGACCAGGCTCTCCAAGCCTGGCGAGCCTCACGAGGGTTTTTCCTCGCGAGGGACCTTTTCTCCTCGCCGAGGGTTTTCTCCCTTGGCGAGGGACCTCTCCTCGAGAGGGCGTCTCGGACGCCGCCAGCAATTCTGCCAAGGACCAAGCCGAAAAGCTCGGCGAGGCCTTTCGGCTTGGTCGAGGCCTTTTGGCTTGGTCGGGCTTCCTTCCTCTCGAAGCCAGCTCCGTCCCCACGGCAGAGCGCACATGGGCTCTGCATCCTCCACAGAGTGACGACCGCGCCAGCGCGCGGTGACAGCAGCGCCCCAGTTGCCTTTCTTGTGTATAAAGGAGTCAACAAAGCTGCCTCAAGCAAAGGAGCCCCAAGGATTGCCACTTTTGTGATAAGGGAACCGTCTGCAGCTACCCTCCAAGGACGACGTCACCGCGGGACCCGTCCTGCCTCAGCAGCGCCAGCCCACCGTCCCGTTTGGACGGTGGCTTTTCCAGCTTTGGTGACGCCGCCCCTGCCGTGGACCGCGTCCATGGACCTTACCTTTATGGTGGACTCCACCTTTTTGGTGCACCGCGCCTCCTCCTTCGTCGCCATGTGGTAGCCCTTCCCGCCAAGATGTTTTGGGGAAGAGGCCCGAGACGCCTATAAAAGGAGGAGGAGCCCGTTCGGGCAAAGGGTTCAGACTCTGGTTGGTTCCAAGGTTCACAAGCCCAAACCCTAGATCTGAGGTTAGCAGTAGCCATTGTTAGCCACCCTAGAGCTCGCCAAGCTCGCCCTGTACTGAAAACCTCTCCAAGCAAGTGCAATACAACTCAAAGCAGGACGTAGGGGTTTTACCTCACCTAGAGGGCCCTGAACCTGGGTAATACCGCGCGTTCCTCTCTGCAGTGCTTCCCCGTAGCGATCCAGGCGAGCACCGTCATAGAGGCCGTGAGGTTGATCCGTCAGCCCTTACGATCCTTCGTGAGACACACCCAGTTCCTGGGACAGTTCTCCGACAAATGCCCTTATTGAGCAGATGATGAGTAAAGGTCCTTTCGGAGATGGAGCTCTGCAGTCCTTCGTGAGAACCTTTGCAAACTCGTGCCTTTTTGGTATGTCTTCATGAGGCTTCTTGGTGGCCTTCGTGATTCTCAAACTGTATTTTGCTGTTGGCCTTTGAGAGGCCGAAAACTGTGTTGCCTCTGCTGGTTAACCACTTCTTGTTCGGTGAACTGTAGAAGATAGCCTCTTTATGTTCCGGGTTTATGTATTTGGTGCATGTTTTGTGTTTGCTTTGCTTTGACAACTAGTAGGGCTAGAATTTACATGCAGTCTCGACCGCCGAAAGACACGTGGAACCATATGGTTGGTCCAGGTGTCGCTGTCTGATTGTATAGAAAACCGCGATGGAGAAAGAAACGTCGCGCTACTGATGACGTCAGCTGCACCGCAACAAAATGAAATTCAACACAACTACACTGCCATGTGGAGCATTGTGGGCAGCCCACATGGCGTCCCCTGAATCGCGCCCGTGCGCGACGAAACAAATAAAAATATCAAGGACATCCATGACGTCATCACATGGGCGCGCCTGAACAAACTTCGTCGTGAATAAGTGACGTCAGCAAACGGTAGGTGACGGTCGTCGGAAACGCTTTCTGCCACGTGTCAAACGTCGCGACGGCAAAAAAACGTCACGCCTTATTGGGCCTTATATCGGGCCGTCCAGTTGCCCGCGATGGTTGACTAAATGTCACGCATATCCCACGACGTTTTGGTGGCAACAAATCCGTCGCAGAATTGTCCGTGACAGTTGATCCCTAACATTTTTTTTCCGTCGCGTAAACCGTCGCGGATGAAGCCGAGCGACGTTTTGGAGCTCGTCCTCGACGGAATTGAATCGTCGCTGATCTCCGGATTTTTAGTAGTGATCCCTACAGAACTTCATCCACCCCGACACGAGCATAGGCAACTGGAATCTGACTGCCATGGTAAGTAGCTCCAGGTTCATTAGGTAAAGCAAAGACGACTGCCACCTTGAAGGATATGTTCTTCATTGACTGATTTAGATCATACATTTTCTTCTCCGTGATATCATCCACGAGGTAGCGAGCCATCGGTGCTTCATCCATCAGTGCATCACAATCAGCCAAGACCGCCGTGGAACCCACGCTGCTTTTTAGCTGAGATGAGACGATACTATGGAATGCAGGATCTTCTAGCCTTTGCTGGCTAATTGTGTCCAGTTGCTCCTGCTGCCGCATGAACATGCGATATAATTCCCCGTGATTTTGTTCTAGCCGTTGGATCCGGTATACCTCCTGCTTCTTTTTTCTCTCTCACGGCTTGTATAACTGTCATTGCACTCCGGAAACCCAGCTCTCAATGAAAAACTGGGGCCTTTGCCTCATGTTCGTCCACCGTGTTCAGGATTCCCGAGGGTGAGTGTCAGCTCATCATTCTATCTCTCGGTCTGGAACGTTCCCTTCTGAACTTGTTCTATTGCTTTAACAGTCTTTGTGGAGAGACCAACGAAAAAAATAGCGCGCTATTTCGCGGTTATTAGCACGCTATAGCGTATTTGGAGGTCTGACGCTATATTTAACCAAAAGTTGATGCTACAGGGCTACAGACGTTTTTACGCGCTAAATGACGCTAAACGTGATAACGTTATAGCACGCTAAAAAAATCCTGGAAATAGCGACTCGGCCCAAACCCAACTAAAAAATCCACATCCTCTCACCAGTCAACAACATCATCACTCCTCAACAACTCGACCTAAAGAAATCCTCCGCATCGAGCGAAGGCGGCGATGGCTGGTTGAGTTGTAGCGGTGGCTTCGGCTGGTTGAGTTGCGGTGGTGGCGGTTGGTTGAGTTGCGGCGGCGGCGACCAGCTCGCCTTCTTTCGGACCGTCTTCCGTCCAACTCTGCCTCGGTGCTTCTCAAGCTCGACTGGCAGCGGCGGCGTCGTCTACAGCAAGCTCGACTCCAGCTTCCTCTGGACACGATGTTCACCACGGCCTCGGTAGCTCAGCCACAAGCAGGTGATCTTGCTATCCGATTATAGGTGCTGAGATTGTAGGTGTTGGTGTGTCAAGCACAGCATCAACAATACAAGGAGAAATTGTTGTTGTTAAATCAAAAGATTCAGGATGGTTACCTGGTTATCATGTATTGCTTCTGGATAAAAAATTTAGTGCTGAAATCCTTAATATTTGGGTAATTCTAGCCATTTTTTCATCACGCTATTTTGCATGTAACTTCGCTATATCACGCTATATCTTCTGTAGCTTTTGGAGAAAGGCCACGCTATTTTTGATAGCACGCTTTTTTTCGTTGGGAGAGACCTGATACGTCTCCGACGTATCTATAATTTTTTATGTTCCATGCTTGATTATATATCAGTGCCACATGTTTTTATAATGTTTTTATATCATTTTGGCATGATTTATGGAACTAACTTATAAACAATATGCCCTGTGCCAGTTCCTGTTTTCTGGTATCTTTTTGTTTCAGAATATTTGTTCTGCGAAGTATCTCGGATTGCGCTGAAAATTTACGGGAATTATTTCCAATATGAAATGAAGATGGGGCCAGAAAGGGGCCTGCAGGGGGCCCCACAGCCTCCAGGTGGCACCTGGCCACAGCCCCACCCTTGGCCGCGCGGGTGTCCCACCTGGAGCCCTCGTCCACCGCCTCGCGTCGCCTCTTTGCCTATAAATTCACTCCTGACCCAAAAACCGAAGGGAGGCGACTATATTCTCCAGAAGATGTCCGAGGCCGCCACCATCTCAAACCCTAGTTCGGGAGGGTTCTGCAGATCTTCCCGGCACCCTGCCGGAGAGGGGAATCGACACCGGAGGCATCTACACAACCATGCCTGCCTCTGGAGTGATGCGTGAGTAGTCCACCATGGGACTACGGATCCATAACAGTAGCTAGATGGTTGTCTCTCCTCCTTGTACTCCATTGCTTAGATCTTGTGAGCTGCCTATCATGATCAAGATCATCCTATTTATAACTGCTACATGATTGTGTTTGCATGGATCTGTTGAATTGTGGAAGTCATTACTTTTGTTCAGTTATGTGTTCTGTTTTATCTATGATCTTTTATGCTCCCCGATGCTAGTGGATGCTCTGGCCAAGTAATTATAGTGTTGCATGAGGGAGTATTTATGCTAGATAGTGGGTTCATGCCTCTCTTTGTCTGAGTTCGGTGACAGGAACGGTTAAGGCTAGAGATGTGCTGTTGCCACTTGGGAGAAAATAGCGGTGTGATTTCTTCGTGTTATCTACATTGCTTGCATTATACACTTTGCTTATTGCAATGATCTGTTGCTTGCAACTTAATACTTTTGGGTGACTTGCTGGATAGCGATCCCAAAGTGGATTATTAGTCATAGATGCCGTTGGATAACGGTCTATGTATTTTGATGTAATGCCTATATTAGATGAAACGGTAAACTATATTGTTTTATGATAGCATTGCTATGCGCCCACATTTCTGTCAGTTGTCATGATGTAATTTGTTTACCCGTCATGTATATCTTTTGGAGAGACACCACTAGTGAACTGTGGACCCCGGTCGTATTTTCCTACATTGGTTACAACCGTTTTAATAGCTTTTCATCATCATTGATTGCTGTCCTATTTCACTCTTTTTATATTTTACACTTGCACATTTAATTCTTTGTGTTCGGCAATCCGGAGAGATTGACAAGCTCTCTGTTTTCGCTGGGGCAAAGTACTTGTTTGTGATTGTGTGCAGGTCCACGTCAATTGTCGTTAACGGCGCCGTTGACACCTTGCTAAGCCTTCTCCAAGTCCTACTGGATTCGATAACCTTGGTTTTGTAATTAAGGGAAAACTGCCACTTTGCTGCATCATACCTTCCTCTTGGGGTCTTCCAGCGAACCTGTGATCCACTGCCATCAAGTCTGTTTTGTGGCGTCGTTGCCGGGGATTTGAAGAAGGCTTCTCGAACTACCAAGTCCTCCATCAACAGCCTATTTTCTGGCGCCGTTGCTGGGGACTTGGAAGCTTCAGCTAGGGGAGTTTCACACATCCTTCACTTTACTTTGTTATTTTCTTGCCTAGTATATTTTTTGATAGTCTTGTTTTGCCTTTTTTTTTTGCTCTAAAACTGAAAAACACAACAAAATTAAAAATTCCAGCAAGCTTTCTTCCTTTCGGTTTGTGTGATTCTATTGCTTGTTGTAGTCATGGGGCTCTTACCTGAATTTGCTATTAAGGACATTAAGGTGAGGAGTGGTTCCATCATTGGCAAAGATAATATTGAAGAATTCCTTAATCACATTAATAGTCTTTATGATCTAAATGAAAATCTCTGGTGAAACTTACTCATGACTATGAGGCTGATGTAGTTTCTCTGGTGAAAAAATTAGAAGCTAGGTTTGTAAACCTTCGTCCTACAATTCAACAATAATTCTTTAAACTTGAAAGTATGCAGAAGGGGAAGATAAAGATTTCTTGCTTAATACCTTGCTTATAGAATTTGATGATATTGCTAGAGAAGCTAGAAAGATTTTTGCCCATTATAATATGCTGGGATGTAGCCTTAATATTAAGCATACCCTTAAAACTTTTGAAACTAAAAGAATGAAGTATGAGGGTAAAACTGAATGTGAAAAGGAACTAAAAATACCCATACCATTTAAGCTCGTAGCAATGCACGAAGCTCTGGAAAAGAATTTTGAATGGGTTGTTCCTGAAAATCCTTTTGATGAAAGTAGTCAACCAAAAGGTACTGAAAGGGGAAATTCCGAACCTTGCATACGTAAAATACAATGTATCTATGAAATTTTTCCAATCTTTCTTTGGATGATACTATTGATAAATCTTGAATTTGCTCTTTGTGCCTAGCTAAA
>QRDG01001223.1:600000-779357 GCA_012064385.1 Puccinellia tenuiflora | reverse complement strand
AGGAAAGACTAGGACACATTACCGTTTATATTCCACACATGTATTTGTTTTCCGCTTAATACATTCTAGCATGGATATAAACCTTTATCACGAACGGGAAATATGATAATTAATAATCTTATTATTGCCTCTTGGGCATATTCCCAACAGTCTCCCACTTGCACTAGAGTCAATAATCTAGTTTACATTTGTAGCAATCTAACACCCATGGCCTCTCGGTGCTGATCATGTTTGCTCGTGGAAGAGGTTTAGTCAACGGATCTGCCACATTCAGATCCGTATGCACCTTGCAAATCTCTATGTCACCATCCTTGACATTCTCACGCAATTGTGATAGAGGCGCTTAATATGCTTGGTATTCTTGTGTGAAGTTGGGTCCTTGGCAAGAGCTATTGGCACCTGTATTGTCACAGTACAGGGCCAGAGGTCTTGACGCACTTGGAACCACACGTAGCTCTGGAGGAACTCCTTCATCCAGACTGCTTCACTTGCTGCGACGAGGCGCCACAGGCCCACATATTCCGCTTCTGTTGAAGATTCGCCACGCGCTGCTTGGAACTCCCCAACTCACAGCGCCACCATTTAGAATAAACACGTATCCGGACTGAGACTGAATCAGCCGGATCTGTGTCCCAACTCGCATCGACGTAACTCCTACGACAAGCTCTTGGTCACTCCATATACGAGAAACATTTTCCTTAGTTCTATTCAGATACTTAAGGATATTTTGACAGCTGTCCAGTGTTCCACTCCAGGATCACTTGGTACCTGAGTCAAACTTACAGCATGGCACACATCCGGTCTAGTACATAGCATGGCATAATAGATAGAGCCTATCGCAAGGCATAAGGAACATGTTCATTATCTCTCTATCTTCTGCGTGACTGGACTTTGAGTCTACTCAAAACCTTTCCTGCAACATTGGTAAGAACCCCTTCTTCGAATTTTCCATTCTGAACTTCTTCAGAACCTTGTCAAGGTATGTACTCTGTGAAAGCCCTATTAGGCCCGACCTATCCCTAATCTTATGCCTAAAATATACGCTGCTTCGCCAAGGTCCTTCATTGAAAAACTCTTATTCAAATAAGCCTTTACACTTTCCAGTAGTGTAACATCATTTCCAATCAATAATATGTCATCCGCATATAATATCAGAAATGCAACTGAACTCCCACTCACTTCTTGTAAATGCAGGCTTCTCCATAAGTTTGGACAAATCCAAACCCTTTGATCACTTCATCAAACCGGAGATTCCAACTCCGCGATGCTTGCTTCAGTCCATAGATGGATCTCTGAAGTTTTGCATACCTTGTCAGCATCCTTTGGATCAACAAAACCTTCGGGCTGTACCATGTACAACTCTTCCTTAATATGACCATTAAGGAACGCGGTCTTCACATCCATTTGCCAAATTTCATAATCATAAAATGCGGCAATTGCTAACATAATCCGAACAGATTTCAGCATTGCTATAGGTGAGAATGTCTCATCGTAGTCAACTCCTTGAATTTGTCGGAAACCCTTTGCGACAAGTCGAGCTTTATACAGGTGACGTTTCGTCAGCGTCTGTATTTCTTTTGAATATCCATTTGTTCTCAACGGCCTTGCGGTCGTTAGGTAAGTCCACCAAAGTCCATACTTGGTTTTCATACATGGATTCTATTTCGGATTTCATGGCTCCTAGCCATTTATCGGAGTCTGGGCTCATCATCGCTTCATCATAATTCGCAGGTTCATCATTGTCTAACAACATGACACTCATGACCGGGTTGTACCAATCAGGAGCGATACGCTCCCTCGTTGATCTGCGAGGTTTAGTAGCAGCTTGACTGGAGTAGTATGATCACCATCATTTGCTCCTTCTTCAGGTGGCGATGGCTGCTCTAGAACATCTTCCAGTTCTACGCTACTCGGCATCTCAAGAACAGGTTCAATAACCTCGTCAAGCTCTATTTTTCTCCCACTCACTTCTTTGGAGAGAAACTCCTTCTCTAGAAAGGAACCATTCTTGGCAATGAAAATCTTGCCTTCGGTTCTGTGGTAGAAGGTATACCCAATAGTTTCCTTGGGTATCCTATGAAGACGCATTTTTCCGACTTGGGTTCGAGCTTATCAGGTTGAAGCTTTTTCACATAAGCATTGCAACCCCAAACTTTAAGAAACGATAACTTTGGCTTCTTACCAAACCATAACTCATATGGAGTCGTCTCAACGGATTTTGATGGTGCCCTATTTAAAGTGAATGTGGCTGTCTCTAAAGCATAGCTCCAAAAAGATAGTGGCAGATCTATATGAGACATCATAGATCGCACCATATCTAATAAAGTACGATTACGATGCTCAGACACACCATTGCGTTGTCGTGTTCCAGGTGGCGTGAGTTGTGAAACAATTCCACATTCCTTTAAATGCATGCCAAACTCGTAACTCAAATATTCGCCTCCACGATCAGATCGGAGAAACTTTATTTTCTTGTTACGATGATTCTCAACTTCACTCTGAAATTCTTTGAACTTGTGCTTCATTAAGTAAATATACCCATATCTACTTAAATCATCGGTGAAGGACAAGAAGTAACGATATCCACCGCGTGCTGCAACACTCATTGGACCGCACACATTGGTATGTATGATTTCTAACAAGTCTGTTGCTCTCTCCATCGTGCCGGAGAAGGGTGTTCGAGTCATCTTGCCCATAAGACATGGTTCGCAAGTTTCAAATGATTCAAAATCAAGTGAATCCAAAAGCCCATCAGAATGGAGTTTCTTCATGCGCTTTACACCAATGTGACCCAAACGGCAGTGCCACAAATATGTGGTATTATCATCATTCAGTTTACATCTTTTGGCATCAATGTTATGAACATGTGTATCACTACTATCGAGATTCAATAGAAATAAACCATTCCTCTCAGGTGCATGACCATAAAAGATATTATCCATATAAATCGAAACACCAAAGTTTTTAGACTTAAATGAATAACCGTCTCGCATTAAACAAGATCCAGATACAATGTTCATGCTTAACGCAGGCACCAAATAACAATTATTAAGGTTTAAAACTAATCCCGAAGGTAGACGTAGAGGGAGTGTGCCGACAGCAATGACTTCAACTTTTGATCCATTTCCAACGCGCATCGTCACCTCGTCCCTTGCCAAGTGTCGTCTATTCCGCAGCTCCTGTCCCGAGTTACAGGTATTAGCAACTGAACCAGTATCAAATACCCAGGTGCTACTACGATCACTTGTTAAATACACATCAATAACATGTATATCACATATACCTTATTTGACGGTGCTAGCCTTCTTGTCTGCCAGATACTTGGGGCAGTTTCGCTTCCAGTGTCCAGTTCCCTTGCAGTAGAAGCACTCAGTATCAGACTTAGGGACTTTCCTTGACTTCTTCGCAGGTGCGACAGCTCGCTTGCCGCCCTTCTTGAAGTTGTCTCCCTTGCCCTTTTTCTTGAAACTGGTGGTCTTGTTGACCATCAACACTTGATGCTCCTTCTTGATTTCCACTTCCGCGGTTTTCAACATCGCGAAGAGCTCAGGAAGAGTTTTCTCCATCCCTTGCATGTTATAGTTCATCACGAAGCTTTTGTAGCTAGGTGGAAGTAACTGGAGAACGCGGTCAATCCCCAACTCATTGGGAATCACAACACCCAGCTGCGCCAGACGATCACCGTACCCAGACATTTTGAGCACGTGTTCACTGACGGAGCTGTTCTCCTCCATCATACAGCTAAAGAACTTGGAGGAGGCCTCATACCTCTCCACCTTGGCTTGAGTCTGAAACATTGATTTTAGATCACTGATCATCTGATGAACACCATGGTGCTCAAAATGCTTTGGAGCTTTGGTCCTAAGCCATACAACAGACCGCACTTAACTATCTCATGGTCCTCAGAGCGGGCTGCCCAGATGTTCCTAACATCTTCGGCCGCTCCCTCTGCTGGAGCCTCACCTAGCGGTGCATCTAGGACATACAGTTTCTTGGCATCAGTGAGGATAATCTTCAGATTCATAAACCAATCTGAGCAATTGCTTCCATCGTCTTTTAGCTTGTCTTTCTCTAGGAACGCATTAAAATTCATGGTGGTGTTGGGACGGGCCATTGATCTACAACATATTTGCAAGGTGTTTAGACTATGTTCATGATAGTTTGTTTGAATTAATCTAATTACAAAACGAACTCCCACTAAACTCAACATCTCTCTGGTTGTTTAGTGACACACGATCCAAATCCACTACACCACGACCGATCATCACGTGAGGTGGTGAAGCTTCAAAGGTGAACATCGCCATGTTGATCATATCGTTCATATGACTCGTGTTTAGCCTTTCGGCTCTTGTGTTCAGAGGCCATGTCTGTACATGCTAGGCTCGTCAAGGAAACTGTAGTATTTCCACATGTGTAAACTGGCTTACACCCATTGTATGTGAACGTAGAATCTATCACACCCGATCATCACGTGGTGCTTCGAAACGAAGAACTTTGGCAACGGTGCATACTAGGGGAGAACACTTCTTGATATTAACGGGAGAGATCACCTTATCATGCTACCGTCGAGATCGAATCTAAGAAAAAACATAAGGTGCATAAAAGGATTAACATCACATGCAATTCAATAATTTTGTGACATGGCATAGCCTTTTCTTGTGCCTTTGATCTCCGTCTCCAAAGCACCGGCATGATCTCCATCATCACCAGCTCGTGGCACCATCACCATGATTGTCTCCGCCAACTATTGCAACTACTACTATGGCTACCCTTAGCAATAAAGTAAAGCAATTACATGGCGTTTAAAGTGACACGCAGGTCATACAATAAATATGAGACAACCATAAGGTTCCTGCCGGTTGCCATACTCATCGACATGCAAGTCGTGAAAATTACAAAACATGATCATTGCATACATCACATAATCACATCTTGGGCCATACCACATCACAAACCCTGCAAAAACAAGTTAGACGCCTCTACTTTGTTTAAGCAATTTTTACATGGCTTCTATGGGTCATGAGATAGAACCGTTCTAATCTGCGCAAAGCCACAACGTTGAGAAAATAGTTGCTTATTTACTCATCCTTTTGAAAGGCCTTCCATTGAAAATTGCAACTTCACTAGAGCAAGAGAAACAGACACCCGCCAGCCACTTATGCAATACAAGTTGCATGTCAGTCGTGGAACCGGTCTCTCGTGCGTGGACAATTAAGGTTGGTCTGGGCCGCTTCAATCTCACAATACCGCAAAGATGCAAAGTGCACGCTAGAAGGTTGCAACATAAAATATCAACGCCCACAACACTTGTGTCTAATCGCACCAATATCTACGAATAGATCTAGGCTCTGATACCATTGTAGGGTCGCAGCAAGGAAAACAAAAAAAAATCCTACGCAAAGAAGACGGAATAAAACCAACACAAGATCTGATCTACGAGATGTTGGTAGCAAGAAGGAGATCGAATCTCACCCTCGAAGAAAACCGTGAGCGTTTTGTCGAGGCAGGGGTTGGCTAGTCGATCCCCGCAACTAGACTCGTCTAGTCGCGAGGAGATGTATTATCCAAGCGTTGCAATGGGCAGCGCCTCCGAGAGATCCACACGTACGGCTCGATGAAGACTCCATGTTCTTGATCCCGCAAGAGGTGGTGGAGAGGCTCGCAAGATCAGCAGCACGACGACGGTGGCGTGGTGTGTATGGTGGAGATCCGGCAGGGCTTCGCTAAGCGGCTGCGGAAGAGGAGGAGAGGAGGAGGAGGTGGTGCGGCATGGGGGAGAAGGGGACGGCGGCTTGCGAGGAGCACCAGGGGTGCGGCAGCCCTCCCCCAGCCCCTCCTTATATAGGCAGCCAGGGGGGCTGCGCCCCATGCCTCCCTAGGGCCGGCGGCAAGGGAGGCTTGGCCCCCAAGCCAGCCCCCTAGGGTTAGGGTTGGCCGGCCCCCTTATGGGCTCCTTTGGCCTGCATGGGCCTATGATGCCTTGGTGGTGCGGCTGGCCCTTGAGGCCAGTCCACCACCCCATTATCTCATGTGGGCCCTCCTATGGGCCCCACTTCTAGACCCCTCTAGAACCTTCTAGAATATTCCGATACTTTACCGATAAATACCCGAACCTTTTCGAAACCTCCGGAAACCACTTTCCTTATATGAATCTTATTCTCTGGACCACTCCGGAACTCCTCGTGATGTCCGGGATCCTATCCGGGACTCCGAATCAATATTCTTTCTCACCATCATTTATCTCGAACCCTAACTACATCGAACGTTAAGTGTGTGACTCTGCGGGTTCGTGAATATGTCATATTAATAGCGGGACTGGGATGCCCATATTAATTCCTACATATTCGACGAAATACTTTACTAGTCGGACCACAATGTCTGGGATTCAATTAATCCATATACGATTCCTTTTGTTTCACGATATATTACTTGTCCGAGATTCAATCTACCGATATCTCCATATCTAATTAATCTCGTTCCCGACAAGTTCTCTTTACTCGTTCCCATAGAATAGGATCCCTTATGACTAGCTACTTAGTCATATGCTTGCAAGCGTTTGGATGCTATACTACCGAGAGGGCCCAGAGATATCTATCCAACTATTGGACGAACAAATCCCAGTCTTGAAACATGCAACCCAACAACCTAACATCAGAATACCTGAAAGCCACCTTTATAATCACCCAGTTACAAAATGACGTTTGATGTCCACAAAGCACTCCTCCGATAAGCGGGAGTAACATAATCTCATGGTCTAAGGAAACTATATTTGACATCTATTTAATTTGAGTCATGTCCATCATATCATCTCCCATGATACAAACTTCGTTTATCAAGTGATTCATAAATCCATGGCTAGGAAACGTCTAACCATCACTTGATTAAACGAACTAGTCATAAGAGGAAAGACTAGGGACACATTACCGTTTATATTCCACACATGTATTGGTTTCCTATTAATACAATTCTATCATGGATATAAACCTTTATCATGAACGGGAAATCTGATAATTAATAATCTTTATTATTGCCCCTTGGGCATATTCCCAACAATAAACTTCAAAACACTGTTTCTCCCATTTCTTTTCTGTGGGGTGACATTAGTAGTGATAGACAAATGAATTACTTGCTGTATAGATTCCTTAGACAAAAATTCATATTAATGTCCAGAGAGTGTATAATGTTGTATGCCTACTTATAAACTTAATTAAATAAAAAAGATTCAAGTTAACAGTTCAAAGAATGCATCAACAAAATTGGACAGAATCTGTCCAGAAAATTAACAGCAGCGAAACGCCTTTTTCTACCCGACTTAAACATGTCTAAAAATTCTGAAAAAATTCAGGCATACAGAGGATGAAAAGTTGCAGTTACAGTAAAAATATGAGCTCATTCGGAGTTACAGATTAGGAATGAAAAATTATACCGTGCACAGATTCGTGCTGGAATAAAATCTCCGAATGTAAATAGCAACTTTTTCATACCAAAATAGGTAAAACTTGGCACTTTATTAATAATTCCAGAAACTAAACTAAAACCTAAGTCTCTTGTTACAGCAAGAGGACACAAAGAAAATCAAAAATAAAAACAACCGGGTTGCCTCCCGTAAAGCGCTTTCTTTATAGCCATATAGCTAGGCATGATAATTTTGATGATGCTCTCATATGTATAAGAGTTGAATATGAAAGAGCATCAAGAAGCAAATATCAAACACACTTAAGTCTAACCCACTTCCTATGCAAAGGAATCTTATAAGAAAATAAATCAATAAAGCACAAAGTGACTAGCATAAGAAGGCAAAACAAGTGGAACTTCAAAAGTTTCAACATAAAGAGGGAAGACTTAATATTATTGAGATATATGAAGTCATGTCCCCTTATCTCATAAAAACTTTCAGTAGCATCATTGACAAAACCCACAATATAACTATCACATGAAACATTCTTACCATGATCCATATGCATAAGAGTATCAATATTTTCCACATAAGCAAAGTTCTTCTTATTAATAACAATGGGAGTAGGATCATCATAAAGAACTCGAACATGATAGACAAGTTGTATATTAGAGGAATGGTCTTGGTCAATCCCTCTATAATTATGACAAGTTTCATGAGGATGAATGTAATTATAGCCTATGTCATAGTATTCTTTATAATTATCAAAGACTGGAGGCATAGTATCATCATAAGCAATGGAATAGTTATCTTCCAAAGTGTGTTCATTTGTAAACATATCATCATCATTTTTACTAGAAGGAGAGGTTTCAAATATATAATCATTAGTAGCAAAAGGATTTTCAAACACCTCATCCCCAAGCTTAGAGCTTTCCATATCATCATTGGAAGGAACATGGATAGTACTAATAGTATAGAAATTAATAACATCATCATTTTCAGAATTGGTACCAAAAAGATTTTCAATATCAAAAGTAGTGTGCTTTTCCCAATCATGATCACTACTATAAGTAACAGGCATAGGATCATCATCGAATTCAGACTCATCAGCAGCAACTATAATAGGAGCAACATGCTTAGGGAAATATAACATTTCCTCTCTCCTTTTACTCCTCCTCTTCTTCTTCTTCTTCTTCTTCTTCTTTCCCTCCTTAGGAGGGAGAGGCTTGAAAAGAGGCTTCTCCACATACCCTAGTTTATTGTTAGAAACAATAGAAGAAACTCGGGAGGATTCCTCCTTTTCATTAATAAGAGTAAAACAAACATTAGTCTTTTCATATTTTGGTAAAGCCATTCCATCTTTTATAATATTTTGTATGTAAGTGTTGGCATGGCAATTATTAACACAATAGAGATAACATCCATGCAACACGCTATTCATATCAAAAGTACTCATATCTAACGAAGAAGTTTTTCTTGATAACTCTTCACACCCCAAAAATAATGTAAGTTCATCATGCTGATTAGGAGTGATCATGTTATCACAAAATTCTCTCGCGGCACTCATATTAGAACCTGAGCATTGGAATTTGAAATGACCCTCTTCATTGCAAAGTTCACAAATAAAAGGATAGAGGGCACAAACTTTTTCAGCAAGATCACTTAG
This sequence comes from Puccinellia tenuiflora, assembly GCA_012064385.1. Lineage (NCBI taxonomy): Eukaryota > Viridiplantae > Streptophyta > Magnoliopsida > Poales > Poaceae > Puccinellia > Puccinellia tenuiflora. Next base: position 770,295 of record QRDG01001223.1, on the reverse strand, counting down.
AGCTCTGTACCATGTTGTAGTTTTTTCATTCCTATGATGAATACATTATTCCTCTTCGAGTTTATTCTTTTCACAAGGTCTAAGTGCTCCACAAAAATTAACATGCTTATAAGAAATAGTATTTTCAGAAGTTTGAGCATGTTTATTGCAATCATTAGTAACAATTTCGGTTTCCAAGCAAGTGTCTTTAAAAGGTTCATGATACATGTCCCAATTCTCTTTAGGAATATTAATATGAGAAGCAAAGGTTTTACAGCAATCAACAATAATTTGAGAATCGAGACCAAATTTAGCACTAAGCCCATGAAAACTAGCAGTTTCAGCGAAAGACTTAATGCAATCATACTCATAGTTTATACCTGATTCTTTACCTTTGTCGTTCTCCCAATCTTCAGTATTGCGTTGAATTGTTTCAAGAAGATCCCATTTAGCTTCAACCTTCTTGCTTGTGAAAGAACCCTCTGAACATGCATCTAGATAATCCTTGTAATGACCTGAAAGCCTTGCATAAAAATTAGTAACAATTATTTCCTTAGGAAGCTCATGGTTAGGACATTTGAGTATTAATGTTTTCAGTCTTCCCAAGCTTGAGCAATGCTTTCTCTATCATGAGGATAAAAATTGCAAATGTAACTCCTAGCTAGATGCACTTCATGAAGAGGATAAAATTTAGAGTAAAAGAGAGATTCAAGCTGTTTCCAATTCGAAGGACGATCATCCAGCATCCTATACCACTTCTTTGCTTTGTCCTTAAGTGAAAATGGAAATAATTTCCTCATGACATCTTCTCTTGATAAACCTGCAACCTTAAACAACTCACAAAGTTCTGTAAGTTTCAACAAGTGATCATGTGGATGGACTGTTCCATCCCCTGCATAACGTTCATTCATAACCATTTCAACAATTTCCATAGGTATTTCAAAAGGAATACTTTCAGTAGGTGGATTTAGAAAATCACAAGCATTATTAGAATTATCACATATGGGAGACAAAGCATTATCAAAGTAAATTTTCTCCTTCAAAGTTGGGGAACTAAAAAGATCATTTTCATATAAACTAGCTTCCCCAAGCTTAGACTTTTCCATAGCATTAGGAATAATGGTGTTCAAAGAATTCATGCTAATAGCATTGCTATCACTATTATGCAAACAAACTCCCATTGCTTTTTTAATTTTCTCTTCAAAAGCATCATGTCCTAATTCAATATAAAGTTCATAAAGATCTCTAATTTTTTTGTTATTTTCCATTAAGCCTAACTAGTAAAATAAAACAAGAAACAAAAAGATATAACTGCAGGATCTAAAGGAGATACCTTCCAGCACTTACCTCCCCGGCAACAGCGCCAGAAAATAGCTTGATGTCTACACACGCTTCTATTCTTGTAGACAGTGTTGGGCCTCCAAGTGCAGAGGTTTGTAGAACAGCAGCAAGTTTCCCTTAAGTGAATCACCCAAGGTTTATCGAACTCAGGGAGGTAGAGATCAAAGATATCCCTCTCAAGCAACCCTGCAATTAAGATACAAGAAGTCTCTTGTGTCCCCAACACACCTAATACACTTGTCAGATGTATAGGTGCACTAGTTCGGCGAAGAGATAGTGAAATGCAAGTAATATGGATGATTATAAGTGGTAATTGCAATCTGAAATAAAAATGGCAGCAAGCAAACATGCAGCAGAACTGAGAGTAAACGGTGTTTCAATGCTTGGAAATAAGGTCTAGGGATCATACTTTCACTAGTGGACACTCTCAACAATAATAATATAATTGAATACATAGATATTTACTCTTCACTATGCTACCCCGAACTATCCTCTGGTTGGATAACGAACACCAATCCATTGTGTAGGGCTATAAAAGCACACCCTAAAGTCCGTGTTCCAAACCGAGGGCACCCCACACTGTCAACATGAGCACCCCAAGTAGTACTAAACAAACACAACAATATCATAGAGACATCCAACACAAAGAACAACTCATGGCAAGTATTCCCATAATCTTCAGTCCAAAGAGTCACACACGGCACGCGTACTGTCAACTTTGCACCATGGGACAAAGGTGACTCCGGAGATTACATTAATAAAACCACTTGAGTAGCATATTCATAATATAATGAAGAGTAGCATCTATGAATTCAACTAGATTACAAATCTCATGATCACATATAGATCACATGTAGCGCCCTCGCTTAGAAAAGCAAGAACACATCGTGAAATATGCTATTCCCTGAATCGAGTATGGATAGCAATTCACAAATAGATGTAATACCATGCATCAATGTCAATAATTATTACATCGCGATATCCATAAATAAAATATTCTTTACAAATTGCATAGCCAAAGGCTAGCTTGAATGCAAAGTTTGGCAGCGGAAACATAAGTAGCACAGAGAGCTTCATCATCTTCATGTGCCACTGGCATACATGTTGGTTGCAAGCTCGAAAGGTAGACGTCCTCACGCGACATCGTAATAACCTGCAACATTAACGTTGCAGCCCAGGGAATTTGGGTCAATACCTTGTGACAGGCCGGCAAGTGAATACTATGGTGGATTATAAAATGGCAAGACTAAAACTACATGCTTATATGGCTGGTGGAGTTCAAGGCTATTGCGTAAAGCAAATTTTGTCCTACTTTTCATAAACATTGTATTCTCAACTTTTCAATATGAGACACACCCATGGAACGCATCCAAGGTCTCATATACCCGAGTTCACCCATCAAATTTTATTATGAAATTGGAATGAGGAGATTTTCCATCGACATCCTTGTCCAGCTGCTCAGAATTGTCCGTAACCGGGGACACGGCTATGATCATAGTTTTACACTCTCGAGAGGTTGTGCACTTTCACCACAAGACTTCATCAACCCATTCTGTCCTTGACCTTCTTGAAGTGAAAAGGAAAGGTGAAGATGAAGACGAGACCTTTGGGAACCAGTCCCCTGTTCGTCAGACAGACCCATACAAGACATTCATCCGCTGAGAACTGTCGGAATCAGGTTCCTAGAACTTACTTAGTCAAGGCAGAGCCATAATACCAAGTGGCTGCACTAGAAGCAATCTAAACTTGGAGTGACTTAAATCTCTTTGTTCCTGGGTGGCCGTTCACAAGTGCACGTACTCAGTTAAAACCATGGAAATGGCCCTGAGCAGCCACTCAACTTTGACCACCAATAGAGCAAAACCAATTGCCACCCAGGTAGTTCATTAACTTAGTAGAGTTTTTATCCTTTCGTACTACAATAAAACATTTCAGCACAGCAGTTCTAACTTCTACCAAGTGAATGGGTTCCTAAATCAACAGGAATAAAGGGTGATATACTAAACAGGTCTGCATAGCAATATAGTAGTACACCTATCATGCATACTACTGAAATAGTCTACCATGCAAATATAATAAAATAGTAGGTCTTTCATGAAAGGGTGTATCCACTTGCCTTTGAAAGATGTCGTTGCTCACTCACTCTTATCGACGTAACTAGCTCGTAGCTCTCCGTTCGATCTATACAATAACAAGAAACAACAATAAATAACAATACAACATTCAAATGAAACAAACATGAGAACAAACATAGATAGCAGCAAGGAATACTAGGTTGATGGTCCAAGTTTCAATACATGATCCCATATGCAAAAAGAATCAATGCATTAGGTTTGGGGTTTGCCATTTGGGTCAGGGGTTGGTCTCAAATCAAAAAAATGAATAGGTTGAAGGGTTGTTTCAAAGGTTGTAGGGATTGGTCTTGATCAAAGTGATCACACAAAGGAGTTGGTCAAAAGAGCTTTAAAACATTTCGAAACTATGGTTTGCAAAACATTAACATTTAAATGGCCTTTGGCACACTTTCAATGTTTATGTTTGAAAAGGTGGTAGCTAGGCCTGGTTTTGGTCTCTCTGGACAGAGGGCTTCTAAACAAAGCTACTGGAATTGGATTCACTCAAAAATACATTTTTAAACTAAAGTTATGTCAAATTTACTCAAACTCCTCATTTGAAATTTGAATAAATATAAATTAGACAAAACAGAAAACTAATACAGCCAAAAGATTCTAATTTTCCTAAGGTTTCCAAAAAGGTATTATTTGTCTAATTTGGCCAAACAGAGAAAAAGATATGAAGGTTTGAAGTTGCAGGGTCTATTCTGCAAAAAGGCCATTTAATTCTAATTCAGGAAATAAAATTCCAGAAAGGACTGGCTTGGCTCGGCTCGGCTTTGGCTCGGGCTCGGGCTCGGCTCGGCTCGGCTCGGCTGGATCTAATCCCGGCCGTTGAATCGGGATCGGGTGGTCCAGGTGCTAGGGTTTACCCTGGCGGCGCGGTGGTCGCCGGAGACGGCTCGGACGGCGGCGGCGGCTCTGGTCGTGGATGTTGCCGTCGCTCCGGTGGTCCCCGGAGACGATGGAGTCGTCGACAGGGTGCGGCGCGTCGCGGCGGAGACGAATATGGTGACGGAGGCGGGCTTCCCTTCCTGGGACGGCGGTGCGATGCGGCCGGAGTTGTGCGGGACGGCGACGCAGCGGCTCGGGAGTCGATGCTCCGGTCGCTCCGGTGCTTCTTCCGGCTTGGGGAGGTTTCGACAACGTGCGGCTCGACAAGGCGGAGTCTATGGAGGCGACGGCCGCGTCCTTCGCTTCCTGGTACGGTGACAGCGTGCGGCTGGAGTTGTCGTGGGCACCGGCGAGCTCGGGTCGAAGGCGTGCTCGTCGTTCTGCTGCTCTAAAAATCGAGCAAGGGAATTAGGAGATGCGCTAGAGTAAGGGGAAGAGAGGAGGAAGGGGTTCGGTGGCTGGGGCTCACCGGGGTGGCCGGAATCGAAGAAACACGGTGGCGGCCGAGGCGGACTCCGGCGAGCAAAAATGGCGGCCTGGCGGCACGATTCGATGGGGAAGGAGAGGGGAAAGAAAGAGGTGGTCCTGGGCTTCAAGGTGGAGGGATAGGGGAGGTCAGGGGTGGCTTCAATCGCGAGCAATCAAGGAGGAGAAATCGGAAGAAACTGTCGTCGACGGGGTTGATGAGGATGACGTCACAGTGACGTCATTAAATTTTTATTTTCTTTATTTTTCTGTTTTCTTTTATAATTTTACATTTAGGCCTCCAAATCAAGTCAAATAAATTTGTAAAATTTTGTAAAATTCCAAATATTCAAAATAAACATTTAGGAACTATTTTTGGTCAAAACAAAAATACCAAAATACCCTTTTGGTCAAAATTGCCTTATATGGCTATTTGGTGATTTTCCAAATTAGGGTTTATAAATATCTCAAAATATTTAAATAAAAACCAGAGGATAATATGAGTAATATCATTCAAAATGATAACTCATTTTCATATAAAAATAATTTAGGATAAAACATTTTTATAAAACAAAGCTTGGAAGAGTATTTAAATTATTTCCACAAATGAAATAGGGTTTATAATATCCCCATATTATTTATTTTAAAACAATAAACCAAAGGGGAAAATACTATTTGAAAACCCCATTTAAATATTTTATTTCCAAGACTTTAAAATTGAGATAGGAAGATAAAGGAATATTTAATTTAAAATATAACTTTGAAGATGTCAAAACAATTTTCTATAAAAGCTTTTCTTGATTTTTGGAGACTTTATTTAATTATTAATAAAAGTTTTAAATTTTTGTGATTTTTACAACATTCCAAAATTTGGGATGTTACATCACATCATGGGAGAGAGAGATGAACCGCATAGCTACCGTACGAGCCCTCAGCCCCGAGGGAAACTACTCACACATGGTCATAGTGATGAGGAGCTTGATGGAGAGGTTGATGAAGACTCCGGAGGTGGGGGGGGGGCGGAGGAGCCATCCGGAGGTGATTTCGGTGGCATTTCCCCCCTCCGATCTTCTCCGGCGGCAGCCTTCTGTCTCCTGTTTCGTGGTTTTGTGTTTTTTCCGCGGCCTCCTCTCTGGAAAACGTCGGGGGACTATTTTTATAGTCGTTTTTAGGTCAAAAGGAAGCTTCAGGAAGAAAGATCGATGGCAACGAGCCACGATGGCCAAAAGGGTGGGTCCCATGCGGCCAAAGAATCTGGCCACGTGGGCCTATGCCTTTGGGCCTTCGGGCCTCCACTTTTTTGCCACCTTCGCTTCTACGCCTTCTTCCTTCCAAAAAATGATCCCCTTAAATTTATAGGTCATTTGGACGTCGTTTGGGTCCCTGAAACTCAAAAATGTAGAAAATAGGGTTTTCTGCCAGTGCAGGGTTAATTCCAGAAAAATAGGAAAACTGTGAAATATTCCTAAAATCAATAGAAAACAATGATATAACCCTTATATGATGCAAATGTGATTGAAATATAAGTAATTCAATGCAAAGTTCATGTATGCATTTTAGATGCATCAGCTGCGCGCCGACAAGACGGCATCAGGTAACGCTAAAACGAAGAATTCAAACAGAAAATTTCGACCCGACTCGCTGCTCAAGCCGGCCCGAAATCCGGGGGCTAGGCATGGTGAATATCACCAAGTCAAGACATAAACCACTACACAAAAGCTTAACAATTCCAAAGGCAAGAGTTTTAAGGAGCAGCGAACAAAAGTGGAAACAGATCCAAATTCCAACAGATAGCAGTTCACAACAGGCATCAAGCCAAAGCAACATAATAGTTTGAGGGACAGTTCAACAAATACGCCCGGCATCCCGGGGAACAAGTAACCTAAGGGCGAGCAGAATCGGTAGCGGCAGTGACGTCTTCAGCCTCAGCATCTTCAGTCGGCTTGACTGCTAGAGACGGCTCAGAGGGCAGAAGTTGAGTAAGGTCGACTGCTGCGGCGATGCGCCTCGAAGCCAGCTGAACCCTGGGTCGCAGATCTTCAAACGAGGTGCCTCTGTGGAAGCCCCCCGTCAGCAGGTCCACCTTGACGTCGGGATACCAGGACATCACCAGAGTCAATGCCATGTCAGCGCCGCCTCGAGCCGCCATCTCCATCTGCTCATCAATACCAGCCGGCGCCCCGTCAAGACGGACTGACAAGTCATAAAGAGTCTCGGGAACGGGAGCATCCGGCCACAGATTCTCGAGGACGCCCCCAGCCGCTTCTTTCAACGCCTGCAACTCCTTGCCAAGCTGGAGTAGTCGAGAGCTGGCAGACGGCACAGCGCCAGCCGCAGCGCCAGAATGTTCTGGCAGCACGTGCGCAGAAGCAACCGCCTTCCGCACTTGCTCGTCCGCCTCAGGATAAAAGCCTACGCATCAAGCAGACAAGGTCAGGAAGAGAACCACCGGCGAAAGATGAAGAAAAGTAAAACGTTCCATACCAAGGATGGCTTGATCCACGCGCTCCGCCTCCGAAACCAAGCCGCGTACCAGCTGCTCATTCTCGAGCTCGCGCTCCTTGGTTACCAGGACAGTCTGGTCATGGGCATCGATAGCTTGCTTCAGTTTGAGCTTCAGGTCCTCCCCATTCTTCCGAAGGGTCTCGACCTCATCCAATCTCTGCTTCTCCGCCCCTGCAACCGCTCCACTTCTCCGCGCAGCCGGATGACCTCAAGCCGGCGCTCCTCCGACACGTCCGCCGCGGACTGGAGTTCGGCCACAAGACGGAGGCCGCCAACTTCTTCTCCAAGACGGCACGGGAAGTCGAGTCACCTAACGAAGCTAATTCATCATCAAATCGAGGAGCTAAAGGAAGAACCAGAAAACCAAGGCAAAAGAAAGCAAGGAAAGAAGATCTAACCCTTGGCGGCGTCAAGCTCCCTTTTGAGCCTCGCGATCTCCCTGGCGGCATCACTGAGCGCGTACTCCACCGACGAGCGGAGCAGCGAGACGTCAGCCAGCTGCTCCTTCGCCCGCTTCTCCGCCAACACCGCAAGTGGGAAGCACCCGGACTCGTCCAACCTGACCGGCATCGGGCCAGAGAATGGCAGGACGCTCTCCAAGACCGCCTGGCGCGGACCAGGGAGCGGAGTCGTCACCACCGCCACGACCTTGTCCTTAGCCGGCTCCGCCGAGGCCGACGAAGAAAGGAGGTAGGCGCCGCCTCCAACCTCCACATGCGGCCGAGGAGTCGCCACAAAAGCCTCCACGACAATCTCGTCACTACCACCTGAAGCCGGAGGACCAAGATCAGCCACGAGAGGCGCGGCATCCGGCGGCACCATACCACCCATCGCCGCGTCCGCTGTCTCTGGAGGAGGATTGGCCACCTGCGCCTCAGAAGTCCCATGGACCGCCCCAGGGGCGGTCCCGGCCAAGGCGTCGGGGTTCGGCCCTCCAACCTCAAGTGGCTCTCTGCGCAAAAGCGGAAGCATCACGACCAGGAACACAGAATACAAGAAGAAGCGCCTCGGCACAAGAGTTTACCCGTCACGTGTGCCCAAGGACTCCGGTTTCTTCCTCCTCGTGCGCTTCGCCGACGGAGCCGATGCACTGCTCGACGGGCGTTTCACGCCACCAGCGGGCGCCTCCATGTCTTTCGCGGAAATGGCGGGATTATCCGTCGGCTGCGGCGGAGCAGTCGGCATCACCACGCCTCCATCTTTGGCCTCCGCAGCCTTGCCTGCGGCCGCCTCCGCCTCCGCCTTCTTGGTGGCCACCAGCTGCTCCACAGACACCTTGACATTTATAGCCTCGATGCACAAATCCACCTGCGCCATACATGCGTAAAAAGCCTTTTCCAAATCCTCTGGACCCAAGTCAGAGTTAGGGTCAGCCCAAAGAGCACAGTCAGTCACCTCGGCATTGGTCCCACGAGCTAGTACTTCTTGCTTCTCTCCTTCATCTTCATCCCGGGCCGCTGCAGCCACCCTGGCCCGAGCTGCGGCTTTGATCGCGTCAACCTCCTTCGCCGCCGCCGACTTCCCAGATGGCGCCAAGCCGGCAGTGGTCGGCCGGCTCAATGCCGAAGACGGCCTCTTTGCGGGCAGTATGTTCCAGCTCACGAAGGAGCCTCCCCTCCTGCTGGGCCCCTAGCCGCGTCTGAGTCGGCGGCCGTTTTCGACCGACGTTCCTTCAAAACCTGCTTGGAAGGCGCCGCCTGAGCCTTCCGCGCGGCCACCTCCAGCTCTTTGGTCCCACGGGCTCGGAGGCTTGCACGGAAGAAGAACCCTCAGAGTCCAGATCGGAACCACTGGAGAGATCTACGACTTAGCGCGCGCTGCCATCGACTTGTTCGGCGGCATCGTGCACAGGAGACTTACCACGAGTCGACGAAACCGGAGGGGGTGCGTCACGCTCAAGCTCCGAGTCTTCGTAGGCGCTCGAGTCAGAACGAGTGGCGGCTGAAGGGATGGGGCTCGCCACGGCAAGGCCGCCATCGACACCGGCATCGGACGACTCCTCGGTGGTGTCGCCATGCCTGTCCGCCTACTCTCCCGCGCCAGGGGAACAGGGGCATCCTCCGCCGCCTCTTCGTCCGATGCGGCGCCTTCAGCTTCCGCCGTCTGCTCGCCAGACGTGGCTCCTTCAACAACGGCCGCCTGCTCCTCAGAGAGGGGACCGGCCAAATCCTCGTCGAAGACAACGCCGAAGTCTTCAACCTTCTGAAGCTCGCAGATCTGCAAAGTTCACCAACCGGATCAAATCACAGCCGGCCAGAAAGACTTGGGAGAAGTAGAAGAACAACAAGAGGAACCGACCTCGGGGGCGCGCTCCTCGCGTGAATACGGCCTTCGCCCGAACTTCCAGTTCCCCCAATCCGGTCAGTGATCACGACGCTAGCCCAGCCGCGCATCTCCTCCAGCGACAGGGCCTCCATACTGACGCGGGTGGGATCCCTAGGCCCGGAATAGAAGCACATCTTGTGCTCTCGAGCCCGCAGCGGGAACACCCGGCGAGACAACCAAGCCAGAGTCAGGTCTCTGGATGTCAAGCCGGTGTTCACCAGATGCCTCAGCCGGCTGATACGTCTCAAACGTATCTATAATTTTTGAGTGATCGATGCTAGTTTTGTGATATTGTCACATGTTTTTACTGTCATTTATATCATTTTTATGCATTTTGTCGGACTAACCTATTGATAAGATGCCCAGTGCCAGTTCCCTATTTTTGCTGTCTTTTTGTTTCAGAAATTTACTTCTGGAAATATTCTCGAAATTGGATGAAAATTTACGGGGATTATTTTTACGCCAAGACGAAGACGGAGTCGGAAGGGCAGCCTCGGAGGCAACCCACAGGGGACACACGGGTAGCTGCCGCGACCTGGGGGGGACCCGCGGGTGGGGCCCGCCCATGCCCTGTGGGCACCTCCTCGGCCCCCTCTGACTCCTATAAAATCACAATTAATCTAAAAACTTCGAGTCGGCCATTATTTTCCAGAAACTCAACCCCGACGCGCCGTCACCGAAAACCCTAGTTCGGGTCCAATCTGAACCTGATCCCGGCACTCTGCCGGAGGGGAGATCGATCCCGGAGGGCTCTTCATCGCCATGCCTTCCTCCGAGATGATTTGTGAGTAGTCTCACCTTGGACTACGGGTCCATGGCAGTAGCTAGTTGGTAGTCTCTCTCTTTTGCTTCATGTCTTATGATCTTGTGAGCTGCCTAACATGATCAAGATCGATTATTGTAATGCTATGTGATGTGTTTGTTGGGATCCGATGGATTATGAAGTTATGTTCAGATTGTGCATGATTCTTACATGAGTAATTTATGTTCTTGCATGCTCTCCGATGTGTGTAGTTACTTTGGCCAAGTGATTGTGTGTATCTCCAAGAGAGGGTATTTATGCTAGATAGTGGGTTCATGCCCCCTTTTGTTCCTGGGCCCGAGTGACAGAAACGTCTAAGGGCGAGGGTGTGCTGTTGCTACTAAGGGTAAAACAGCGGTGTTAATGTCTATTTTGATATTAGTATTGCTTACTTCATGCACTTTACTTAATGCAATTGTCTGTTGCTTGCAACTTAATACCGTTGGGTGACAGGCTGGATAGCGATCCCACGGTGGACTTTTTAGACAAAGACGCAGTTGGACTCAACGGTCTTTGTTCTTTGTCGTGATGCCTCCATAAATATTATCATGTCCTTTTTGTCATAGCTAAATTGGGTTTGTTTCATGATCTTGTCAATTGCCTAGCTGTAATTCGTTCACCCGGTCCATCTTTTTACATTGTTTACAACCTCATTTACTTGCTTTTAATCATCATTACTCCTCTGGTAACTTTTCATATTTTATCTATTTCATCATACAATTAACCGCTTTGTGTTCTGCGAGACCGGAGAGATTGACAACCTCTCCGCCGTTGGGGACAAAGTATTTTGGTTGAGTGTGTGCAGGTCCACGTCTGTTGAAGGTTAAGCGCCAGAGATCTTCAACATTCACCTCGTTGTTGATTTCAAAGTCCTACTGGTTCGATAAACCTTGGTTCGTTAACCGAGGGAAAACTGCTACTAGCTACAATTCCGCCTTCGCTTGGGGCACCACCCAACTTATCTATATCCACCATCAAGCAGTTTTCTGGCGCCGTTGCCGGGGACTTTGGAGCTACAGCAAGGGGGGTCTCATACTCTCAATCTCTTTACTTTGTTTTTGTCTTGCTTGCTTTATATCTCTTTTAGTTTATTTTCCTGTTTCAGAATTTTAAAACCCAAAAAAAAATTAGTGTAGTCTTTATTCCTGTCTTATTATTTTATCTTATCATTATGTCTTCTACTGAAAACACCAAGTTATGTGACTCTACTAGCACTAATACCAATGATTTCATATGCTCACCAATTGCTCCACCCGCTACTAAAGCGGAATTTTATGAAATTAAGCCTGCCTTACTAAATCTTGTTATGAAAGAGCAATTTTCTGGTGCTAGTACTGATGATGCCGCCTCTCATTTAAATAACTTTGTTGAGTTATGTGATATGCAAAAGTATAAAGAGGTAGAAAGTGACATCATAAAACTGAAACTTTTCCCTTTCTCTTTGAGAGGGAGAGCAAAAGAATGGTTATTGTCTTTGCCTAAAAATAACATTGATTCTTGGATTAAATGCAAAGATGCTTTTATTGGAAAATATTATCCACCTGCTAAAATCATACAACTAAGGAGTAACATTATGAACTTTAGACAATTTGATAATGAACATGTTGCTCAAGCTTGGGAGAGAATGAAATCTATGGTTAAGAATTGTCCCACGCATGGATTAGCTATGTGGATGGATATCCAAACTTTTTATGCAGGTTTGAATTTTTCTTCAAGGAACCTTTTGGACTCGGCCGCGGGAGGCACCTTCATGTCCACAACACTAGGTTCAGAAACTAAACTCTTGGATGAGATGATGACAAATTATTCACAGTGGCACACCGAACGAGCTCCAAGTGGTAAGAAGGTAAATTATGTTGAGGAAATCTCCTCTTTGAGTGATAAGGTTGATATGATTATGTCTATGCTTGCTACCAATCAGTCCAATATTGATCCTAATAATGTTCCACTTGCTTCATTAATTTCCCAAGAAAAGGATCAAGTTGATGTTAATTTCCTTAATGGAAACAACTTCAACAATAATGCTTATCGAAATAATTTTGGTGGTGACAACTATAAGCCTTATCCTCCCAATAATGCAACTCTTATGGTAATTCCTATGGTAATTCTTATAATCCTAATAAGAATGTGTCCTCTTATCTTAAAAATGTTTTAAAGCAATTTATCACTTCACAAAAAGCTTTTAACAAAACTATTGAAGAGAAACTGGAAAAACTGGATAGTCTAGTCTCTAAAGTAGACGTTCTTGCTCATGATGTTGAAATTTTGAAAATTAGAACCACTCCAAATCAAGACAAACATACTGAATCTTTAAATGCTATCTCTCTTCAAATTAATGAAAATGAAAGGATGATGGCTCTCTTGAAAGCTAGGTGGGCTAGAGAGGCTGAAGAAGCTAGAATTGCTGAAATGAATAGGAAAACTGTTAAAGTTTATACTATCCAAACCACTAAAGAGGATCCTCCTAGTTTATTTAAAGATGATGAAATTGATTTTTATAATTGCAATCTTACTGAAGTCATTAAGTTCCTACAAAAACTTGCTAAGACACCGGATGCTACTAAATAAATCTTGCCTTTACCAAACACATTACCGATGCTCTTATCAAGGCTAGGGAAGAAAAACTAAAGCTTGAAACCTCTATCCCTAGGAAGTTAGAAGATGGTTGGGAAACCACTATTAAGATGAAAATAAATGACTTTGATTGCAATGCTTTATGTGATCTTGGTGCAAGTGTTTCCGTTATGCCTAAAAGTTTCTATGATATGCTTGATTTAAATCCTTTGGAAGAGTGCTATTTAAATGTTCATCTTGTTGATTCTTCTAAAAAGAAACCTTTGGGTAGAGTTGATGATGTCCTTATTGTTGTTAATGATAATTATGTTCCCTTTGATTTTATTGTTATGGATATTGAGTGCAATGCTTCTTGTCCTATTATTTTGGGAAGACCGTTTTTGAGAACTGTTGGTGCTATTATTGATATGAAAGAGGGAAATATAAAGTTTCAGTTCCCCCTTAAAAAAAGGGATGGAACACTTCCCTAGAAAGAGAAAGAAGCTTCCTTTTGAATCAATCATAAGGTCAAGCTATGCTCTTGATGTTGCAAAGGCCTCCGAAAAAACTTGGTATTTGGTATTGCGCCTAGCCAAAAGGCGTTAAAGAAAAGTGCTTGTTGGGAGGCAACCCATCTTTTACTTTCAGTTTGCTTTTTGTTTTTCTTGAGTCATGAAGTTATTACCTCTGTAGCAACTTCATTGTATCTTTTTCTTTTGGTTTTTTGTGCCAAGTTTAGCCTCTAATGCATTGAAAGTGCGAGGTATTGTGTTGCTGTCCAAAAACAGATTCTGTACGCCTGCTGCACGAAAATCCTAAAATCGCCAGAATTTTATCTTTTTCTGATAATTTTTGACAGCAAGCCTGATACTTTTATCTATCTTTCATTAGTTTTAAGTTTTTTTATTTGAGCTGCAGAAGTGCCTCGAAAAATTCGATCTTTACAGACTGTTCAGATTTTGACAGATTCTGCTTTTATTTTGCATTGTCTCTTTACCATCGTCATATGTGATACTCTAGGGGTGGAGTGCCACATTGAGGCTTAGTAAACAGTAGCTAATGTTAAATGAAGTTGGTTTGCAATTTGTCATGAGTTGAACACATGTGCATTTTAATTTATGAGCACTAACCCTCTAATCAAATTATGAGAAGTTTTGTGTGAAGCAAGTTTTTAAGTTCCAAAGGAGAGGAATATGAAGAAATCGAGGATGGATCAAAGCTCAAGCTTGGGGGTGCCCCCATGGCACCCCCTCTGAATATCAAGGACTATCAAGAGTCAAAGCTTGGGGATGCCCAAGGCATCCTCTCATCTTCATCGACTATCATAAGGTCGTCTTTGTTGAACTTCGTTTTTATCACTTTACATATTATGTGCTATGCTTGGAGCGTCTTTTTACTTTCAGTTTTGTTTATTTGTTTGCTGGTCATATCTTTGTTGGATCCTAGCTTTATTTGTGTGGGAGAGAGACACGCTCCAATTTTTCATTTGAATACTCCTTTGCTTCCACTAGTAGGAAAAGGGCTATAGCCGCCGGGGCCTCACTGGCGAACCTGGAAATCACATTCGCCAGCGGTAAATAGCACTGGCGAACATGATTTCCTGTTTGCCAGTGGTAAGGCGAGTACCACTGGCGAACAGAGCACGCAATGCGCCAGTGGTAAGCGCGGGTTCGGGCAAACCCTAACGGGCCACCTACCACTGGCGAATGGTCTGAGTGGTTCGCCAGCGGTAAGGTAAGTACCGCTGGCGAACCGTCGACCCTGTTCGCCAGCGGTAGTTAGTAGCAGTACATAGCGTGTGCGGACCGGTCGAGCTCCCATCGATCCCCACCCTTTTTCCTTTCACGCGCCCGCGCGCCGTCGCCGTCCTCCTCTCCCCGTCGCCGCCGCCGCCGCCGTCCTCCTCTCCCCGTCGTCGTCCTCCTCTCCCCGTCGCCGCCGCCGCCGCCATCCTCCTCTTCCTGTCGCCGCCCTCCTCTCCCCATCACCGCCGCCGCCGTCCTCCTCTCCCCGTCGCCACGCCCGTGCTGAGCACCACCACCGCCTCGCCGTCGAGCACGTACGCCATCAAGCAAGCAAGGTGAGCATATTTCCTCTCCCTCCTCCTCTCCCTCCTTGCCCTTCTTGGTGTTCAAATCTGCCAGTTAGATGGCTTTAAAAGGAATGATTAAGAGGAAATGGCTCTGTTAATCGTAGTTAGTTTGTAGCTTCATTGGCTTGGAAAATGCATTTGGTCACTGTGATTTCACAATTCGATAACATAAAAACTATCTTGTTTGAAATGCGGATCTGTCGTGGAATATCTAGATAGCTTTATAGTAGAACATTATAGTTGTACTTGAACAAATTAAATGGCATTCTGGCTAATTAGATTGTTTATATCATTGATGACATCCATTAGGCTTCAGTTGACTGGATACGCTTTTTTTGCGGAGCAGATCATACCAATCAGTAATACTCTTTATTCACAAATTTATAGTTTCCAAAGTCAACTAAAAAAATGTTGATATCCACGCTTCTTTCTATTTGAGTTGTAATCAACTAAAAAAATAACCTCCTATTTGTATTGTAATATTTATTAGCACTTCTTTCTATTTGTGTGTGTATGGGCAGATGCTTTGTTCTACAATTTATCTTAGCATGCTCCTGCATGCCATTATGTTAGCATTTGTCCAACTTAAAATAATTGTAAATAATGTTTTATTACATTGCTTTATTATGATCGATGAGCTATATATTTAGGGTTGCTTGTGTGTGTGCCGATGATTAAAAATGTTGTCGCACTATGTGGTAACCCTGAAGGTCTGCGGAGCCTTTTGATATGCACAAGTACAAGTCCTGTGCATCTTACTTGGCTCCGCCGATCCTTCAGGGCTACTAATTGTGTGTCCGACCTAATTATGAGGCGCAAAATCTAAGTCATTTTTATTTTGTTTTGTTTGTTTATTCGAAAGCCGATAATTAAAATGTTGTGGCACTAGGTTGTAGGCCTGCAGGTCTTGTGAGCCTTGTGATATGCACAAGTACCAAGTCTTGTGCATCATACTTGGCTCACCAGATCCTGCAGGTCTACTTTTGTGTCCAACCTAAGTATGAGGCGCAAAATCTAAGTCATTTTTATTTTGTTTTGTCTGTTTCTTCGAAAGCTTATGATAAAAATGTTGAGGCACTAGGTTGTAGGCCTGCAGGTCTTGTGAGCCTTGTGATATGCACAAGTACCAAGTCTTGTGCATCATACTTGGCTCACAAGATCCTGCAGGTCTACTTGTGTGTCCGACCTAAGTATGAGGCGCAAAATCTAAGTCATTTTTATTTTGTTTTGTCTTTTTCTTCTAAGCCGATGATTAAAATGTTGTGACACTGTATGATTCAGGGAGGAGCTAGTGAACCTTGTGATATGCACAAATAAATATTTTGTGCATCCTACTTGGTTCACTTGCTCCGTCTCTGAAATGTGTGTCCAATTTAAATATGTATGAGGCCCAAATCCGAAATCATTTTGTTTTTTCTCTCTCTTTCCGAATGCCGATGATTAAAATGTTGTGGCACACTATGTGATTCAGGGAGGTGCTAGCGGACCTTGTGATATGCACAAATAAACATCTTGTGCATACTCTTACTTGGTCCGCTTGCCCCGTTCCTGATCAATGTGTGTCCAATCTATGTATGAGGCATAAACTCGAATCATTTTGTTTCTTCTCTATGAATTGACAAAGCCGATGATTTAAACTATACCACGGTAAAGGCAAGGAGAGTGTCTACAATGCCTTGTAGTATATACAATTGGAGTGTTTGTATTAATACATGGTCTTGTAGACACTCTTTTTGCCTTGTTTTGCACAACAATGATATATGAGGCTTTCCATTGTTAACTTCTCGCATTTCGTAAATTTTAATATTACTTTTGTAACAAAATTTTGACTTGGGCGTTTTTGACTTAGGTGTTCTCGGTGACGATGTCCATGTTGGACCAGAGGGGCGATGTGCGGGACTGGGCTCCACCGGGCTGGCACTGGGAGGTGCTACCTTCCGGGACGCGCAGCTTGGTGAGGAATCCGGGTGACGTCGTCAACTCGGATCTTCTGTGGTGGCAGTCGCGTGGGCCACGCTCGGTGCAGAAGGAGCCGGCCCCCGAGGAGGTGGTACGTCGCCGTATCAGGGAGGAGGATGAGCACGTCCATCGCTACATGTATCTATTAGATAGGCAGTATGACAGTAGGTGGTCATTTCTTCAGAGGGTTTCTTCTCATGTGAGCTATGACCCTGTGAGGGTTCCTTCTCTTTGGATGCGCAGCGCCGGCGGCTCAGCACCCCGCGGCTCAGGAACCGGTCGAAGTTAGTTTCAGAGATTCATGTATTAGCTAGTGATATGCACAAATAGCCAAGTAGATGGACTTGGTTGTATGCTACTTATACTGTTTTGGAAATTGTGTATTTGTACTGGTTTGTCAAATATTTCTCTATATATACTGCTGGAATATGAATTTTGCTGTATATATTGCTGTAATACATTTCTGCTTTTATTTTAAAGGGTCATTTAACAGATTGCCACTAGAGGCTTGGTAGTACTCAGTTTTGCCACTAGTTTCAAATGGCTTACAGTTTTGCCACTACTTCAGTTGCAGCTGCTATAGCGAGGCCAAACGGCCAGTCTGAAGCGGATTCCGTCTGTTAGGCGTTAGTGGACTTGGTCCGCGTCTTACAGGTGGGACCAGTTTACTTCTTACAGGTGGGACTGGGCAAGGCGCTAGCTGCTGATGAGTGGGACCCACATGCCCTTGCTGAAAATAAACAAACACACCCACCTTTCTCTCTCTTAAACGTGGGACCAAGGCAACAAAAGGAAAGTAAAAAAAGGCAACAAAGGGAAATAGGAAAACAGTCCTGGCCATGCCGGCGGCCCTCGACACCGGAGCAGAGCCGACCTCGACGCCGCCGGAGCGAGGGCGGCGCGGCCGAAACGGCGGCGGCGTTCGTCGCGGTGGTGTCCTGCTCCAACTGCCGCTTCAAGTGCTGGCTTCTCCGTCCATGACGCTCCATCCGCTCATGGTCGTCTCCCTCACCCGGAGCTCCACCCCGCGGTCTTCGCCGTCCACGATGACCTCAGGAGGCAAGCGACAGGGAAAAGATGCATATGAGGATCAGTTGCTCACCCTAGTCGCTCTAGTATTATCAATTGGGGCGGAGGATCTCTAAGGCGCTCGATATCATCCGCGGCGAGCTTCGGCCGGTGGTGAAGGGGACGAGCTGATTCCGACTGCCCCAACTCAAACCAGTGCCACATTGGGCTCCGCCGGGTCCTACTATTCCTCCACGCGAAAGGACGCGAGCCGGGATGGACTAAAACGTCGGGATCGACGCCGTCTTCCTCGCCTCCGACCGAAGGTCGCCGTGCTCGATTCACTTCCTTATGACCTCCCCCGACCTCTAAATCCACTCTATTTTGTTCCACGAGAGCCTATGGTCCTAACGGGCAAGTTTTTATGCGCGAGGGATGGCTTATCCGACGACCACGACCGGGCGGCGCCGTCGATATTTTGTCGAGCACCTTGTGGGCGTGCTCTGGACATGGCCATGTCGGCATCAGTGCGTTCCGAGATATTCCTAACGATTTAGGAAGAAAACTTTATATCTTTGTGCGCCAAATGGGAAATACTACAACTTTGTAGTTATAAGGTTTCGCTAGTTTGGAACTTTCTATATTGCGATTTTGTGAAAAACATTTCTGGTCCAAATAGCATTGCCATGTTTGAGTAGGCAAATGAATTTTTCATAATGTAAAACCTTGTCAAATAGTTAGAGGGCTACTAGAATATGCCATTTTACCCACTTAGAAAAAGGGTTCACTTTTTAGGTAGATAAGTAGGTGTAAATCCCTATTTGAATTGAATTAAAAAAATCAAATAAATGGGAAACCATGACATAGTTTGTCGAAACGAGGCCATATTTCACACACTCATGGTATATTTCACACACTCATGGTAATGCATCAATATGGTATAGCCAAAGGTGTGAGATTTCAAGCATTGCATGAAAATGCATCAATATGCACCAAAATGAGCTACAAAAGAGCCCCAAAGGTAGCCCAAACAACCCCATTTCTAATCCTGTCATTTTTTCGACCTTCTCCAAATGATCTCAAACTCTAGGGTTAACATCTATTGCACTAATATAGTGTCCTTGACCAATATGGAGTCATTTCTCAAAACATAAACCACCTCTCTTCACACATGAGAGTTCATAGTTTGAGATGTGAGATTTCACACCATATTGAATCATTTCTTGTTTGATATATATCTAGACCTTATTTATCAGTTGGAGCTGTTAGTACATGACAAACTAAGACCATGTGCACTGAATTTTCATTTTTTTGAAGGTTTATGAATATTTTATGATTATTTCAAAATCGGTCAAACCAAGTTTGACCAATATTTAAACAAGTTTTAAATACCAAAATGAAAAACTAAGCCTGGGTCATTCTTAGTCACACCAAAATGAAGCTTTGGTGATTTTTTCAATTTTTTTAAATTTTCAAAACATCAAACCCTCTCTCACTTCCTTGAACTCTCTGCAACTTCGTTCGTGGTAAGTCATTTGTGTGAAGGATTTCTCATGAAAATACTCATATACCAAGTTTATATTTTTTTTTTCATAACTATGTCATGTAAGTAGACCATGTGCGCTGGTTTTATGTTATTTTGATTTTTTTTGAATTATTTGTGCTCATTTGAATGTTTGGTCAAACTTTGCACAAAACCGTTGACCGACTCAAAATCAAAGTTTATATTTTTTTTTGATAACTATGTCCTGTAAGTAGACCATGTGCGCTGGTTTTATATTTATTTGATTTTTTTTGAATTACTTATGCTCAACCCTAGCTCATTCCATCGATATCGTGAACGTGTGAATGTTGGAATTGAAATATGGATATAACAAGTTTTATATTTTTTATATCAACTTAGTTGCATAAGTAGACCATGTGCGCTGGTTGTATGTTGTTTTGATTTTTTTTTTGAATTAGTTGTGCTCAACCCTAGCTCATTCCATCGATAGCTTGAATTGTGTGAATGTTTTTCATTTAACTGTGGATATAACAAGTTTTAAATTTTTTTTAGCAACGTAGCTGCATAAGTAAACAGTGAGCGAAAGTTTCATATTTATTTGATTTTTTCTAAATTATTTATGCTCAACCCTAGCTCACTGAAACCCTAAACCCCGGAAACCCTAAACCCCGTCCGAAACCCCCGGAAGCACTAAACCCCGTCCGAAACCCCGTCCGAAACCCCCCTCTTCAACCTACAGGCCAAACGTTTTACGATTGTCACAATGTTTTACGATTGTTTCATTTTACACAGGCCAAACGACACAAGAATTTGGAAAATCGCTTTGGCAAAGTTGTTTACTATATCATTGGCAACATCTGAGATTTTTTTCACATTTAAATTCGAAAGTTAAATTTTTTCGAATTCTGAACTGTTCTAGATCTAGATGTCAGATCTAGAAATTTGTCTTTTTTACACAGGCCAAACAACACAAGAATTTCGAAAATCGCTTTGGCAAAGTTGTTTCTTATATCATTGGCAACATCGGAGATTTTTTTCACATTTAAATTCGAAAGTTGACTTTTTTCGAATTCTGCACGGTTCTAGATCTAGATGTTAGATCTTGAAATTTGTTTTTTTACAGATGCCAAACGACATAAGAATTTGGAAAATCGCTTTGGCAAAGTTGTTTGCTATATCATTGGCAACATCGGAGATTTTTTTCACATTTAAATTCGAAAGTTGACTTTTTTTGAATTTTGCACTGTTCAAATCTAGATGTCAGATCTAGAAATTTGTTTTTTTTACACAGGCCAAACGACACAAGAATTTGGAAAATAGCTTTGGCAAATTTGTTTCCTATATCATTGCCAACATCGGAGATTTTTTTCACATTTAAATTCGAAAGTTGACTTTTTTCGAATTCTGCACTGTTCTAGATCTAGATCTCCGATCGAGATGTCAGATCTAGAAATTTGTCTTTTTACACAGGCCAAACGAAATAAGAATTTGGAAAATCGCTTTGGCAAAGTTGTTTCCTATATCATTAGCAACACCTGGAATTTTTTTCACATTTTCGAATTTTTCAAACTTGAAATTCGAATTTAAACCTGTAAGTTCAGGTCCCACTGTCAGTAACGCCAACAGACAGAATCGACTTCAAACTTGCCGTCGGGGGCAAAGTAGAGCAGACGCGACCAAACTAGGGGCAAAACTGAGGTCGATTCGCAACTAGGGGCAAAACTGAGGTGGTGGGCACAACCGAGGGCAATCCATTAAATAGCCCTATTTTAAAAGTAGAAATATATATTACTGGCGAACAGGTTCTTGTTCGCCAGTGGTAAGGGTCAATCGCTGGCGAACATGTAACTGGTTCGTCAGTGGTATCTCACTTACCGCTGGCGAACATGATGTTCGCCAGTGGTAAGCTGTTACCACTGGCGATACTACCACTGGCGAACCACCAGTTTGCCAGCGGTAGCCGAATTTGGTTCGCCAGTGGTAAGCTTTTTCCTACTAGTGTTCGCTTATATCTTTTTGAGTATTCTTAGCTACTGTCTGTTTTCTAGTAAGCTCTCGCTTTTAGCTTTTATTTTGTTTAGAGCTGCTAGTTGTTAAGTTAAACTCTCTTGTTATTCACTTATATTTGTTGGAGAGTTGTTTTGGTTGCTTGGTTAATGTGTTAGATCGGAAAAATGCTATGCATGCGGCAGTGGTATGAAGTAGAAAAACCTGCATAGTCTTGTAGATCACTATGTGGATAATTTGATACCCTTCAATTGTTTTGAGGCACTAAAATAACTAATGGTTAAAATGTGTTGGTTAATGGTGTTAGAGCTGATTAGTGGAGAGGTGTTATTAAAGCGTGGAGCCGTACTTTTCTGAGTTAAACAACCTAAGTCAACAATGCTAATGTGTCATGAATTCTACTAAATTGAAAATAAGTTCCTAGTGGGTAGTTACTGCAACGGTCGGGGAAGCCAACGGGGCACTTGTGTCGCCGCCACGATCCCTCTCGGGGTGTCTCTAACCATTTGTGGAACATTGAAACTGCTAGTTGTTTACAATATACGAAATGCATTGTCGAGTTTTGGTTTTTGGCACTTCCACTTCCATATTTTGCTAGCCTCTTCGGTGCTGCGCAATGCCCCCTCTCACATTGAGATTGGTGCATACTTCGCGAGCACATCCAACTCCGTGGGAGAACTTCATCCTGTTCTCCTACACATAAGCCAACTATCTTCCTCAAAACAGCCACCATACCTACCTATCACGGCATTTCCATAGCCGTTCCGAGATACATTGCCATGCAACATCCATCATTACATTACATGACTTGATGTCGTTCTTCATTATCATATAGTTTGCTTGATCATTGAGTTAGTGTGCAGCATGGCTTGCCACATGTTCTACATTTCTTCCACACTACGCTCGATCATGCATAACTTCTTTTATACATCATGTATTAGTCTTATGAGTTATGAGTACCAAAAGTGTGATGATCATCTTGTAAAAATAGAGTGTTGCCCCTACCTGTGAGCATATTGAAAAGAGTCCAAAGTGGCCACATAAAAGAGTCCAAAAGAGACCAATGAGAGAAAATTTAAAAAGATCCACGGAGGCCACAATTAAAAAAAAGAGAGAAATATAAAAGAGAGAGGGGGCAGCACTACTATCCTTTATTCCACACTTGTGCCAGTAGCACCTACACTTCATTATAGAGAGTTTTCGTGTTTCATTTTTATAACTATGTGGGGAATTAACGTTATAGAACTTGGCTTGTATATTCCAAGGATGAGCCTCCTCAAGTGAGCTCTAGGTCTTCATGAGCAAGCAAGTTGGATGCACCCCCACTAGTTCCATTGGAGAGCTTTCATACACTTGCATCCGTTGCATGGCAATCACTACTCCTCATACAGTGTCAACTACGGGACTTCCTTCTGTCTTGTGGTTACCCTCTCCACCGTTTGAGCCTTTCTTTTTGTCCTTCCAAACCTCCATCATTGTTTTCTTTGCCATAACATCATGGTGCCAAAGCCACTTCCTACTTACACTAGTTGAGTAGACTTCGAAACAGTTGATTTGTGAAGTAGATGGATTAGGACACCTGACTTGAGCTTGGCTATTTTCATGAATGACTAATTAGATGCTTTGAAGAATGATTGATACTTTACATTGGAGACATAATTTGCAATTCTTCTTTCTAAACCTTATGTATGGTTCCATGTCTCCAACGCACTTATTCATGAAAAGTTTCTAGCATTTGTTAGCTAGCTTTTGTTAATCGTTGTTTGCTTAATGTCAACTATATACAATTGTTTTGGATCACCTTATTCACTTCATGTGCTTTGCATTACTATCTTGATCAAGATTGTGTTGGTTGCATGTCTCATCAAAAATTATTTGTTATCACTTACCTACTCGAAGACGAGTAGGAGTTAAGCTTGGGGATGCTGATACGTCTCAAACGTATCTATAATTTTTGAGTGATCCATGCTAGTTTTGTGATATTGTCACATGTTTTTACTGTCATTTATATCATTTTTATGCATTTTGTCGGACTAACCTATTGACAAGATGCCCAGTGCCAGTTCCCTGTTTTTGCTGTCTTTTTGTTTCATAAATTTACTTCTGGAAATATTCTCGGAATTGGACGAAAATTTATGGGGATTATTTTTACGCCAAGACGAAGACGGAGTCCGAAGGGCAGCCTCGGAGGCAACCCACAGGGCACACGCGGGTAGCTGCCGCGGCCTGGGGGGACCCCCTGGTGGGGCCCGCCCCTGACCTGTGGGCACCTCCTTGGCCCCCTCCGACTCCTATAAAACCAGAATTAATCTAAAAATGTCGAGGCGGCCATTATTTTCCAGAAACTCGACCCCGACGCGCCGTCACCGAAAACCCTAGTTCGGGGTCCCGGCACTCTGCCGGAGGGGAGATCGATCCCGAAGGGCTCTTCATCGCCATGCCTTCCTCCGGGATGATTTGTGAGTAGTCTCACCTTGGACTACGGGTCCATGGCAGTAGCTAGTTGGTAGTCTCTCTCTCTTGTGCTTCATGTCTTATGATCTGGTGAGCTGCCTAACATGATCAAGATCGATTATTGTAATGTTGTGTGATGTGTTTGCTGGGATCCGATGGATTATGAAGTTATGTTCAGATTGTGCATGATTCTTATATGAGTAATTTATGTTCTTGCATACTCTCCGATGTGCGTAGTTACTTTGGCCAAGTGATTGTGTGTATCTCCAAGAGAGGGTATTTATGCTAGATAATGGGTTCATGCCCCCCTTTTGTTCCTGGGCACGAGTGACAGAAACTTCTAAGGGCGAGGGTGTGCTGTTGCTACTAAGGGTAAAACAGCGGTGTTAATATCTATTTTGATATCAGTATTGCTTACTTCATGCACTTTACTTAATGCAATTGTCTGTTGCTTGCAACTTAATACCGTTGGGTGACAGGCTGGATAGCGATCCCACGGTGGACTTTTTAGACAAAGACGCTGTTGAACTCAACGGTCTTTGTTCTTTGTCGTGATGCCTCCATAAATATTATCATGTCATTTTGTCATAGCTAAATTGGGTTTGTGTCATGATCTTGTCAATTGCCTAGCTGTAATTCGTTCACCCATCAAATACATATTTTATTTACTTGAGAGACTCCACTAGTGAACCCATGGCCCCCGGTCCATCTTTTTACATTGTTTACAACCTCATTTACTTGCTTTTAATCATCATTAATCCTCTGGTCACTTTTCATATTTTATCTATTTCATCATACAATTAACCGCTTTGTGTTCTGCGAGACCGGAGAGATTGACAACCTCTCCGCCATTGGGGACAAAGTATTTGGTTGAGTGTGTGCAGGTCCACGTCTGTTGAAGGTTAAGCGCCAGAGATCTTCAACATTCACCTCGTTGTTGATTTCAAAGTCCTACTGGTTCGATAAACCTTGGTTCGTTAACCGAGGGAAAACTGCTACTAGCTACAATTCCGCCTTCGCTTGGGGCACCACCCAACTTATCAATATCCACCATCACCGGCCCATCATGATCTCCTCCAGAGCCTCATCGACAGGAACCTTCCGGCCCCAGGACCTGGGCGCCGGCAGCGCATTAGAAAAAGCAGGCAGCCCAATCCGGTCCGTCTCCGTGAGATTCCGGACGTAGAAATAGGTGTTCTGCCACTTCTTGACGGAGTCGGGCAGATGGATTTTGGGAAGAATCGAATTCTTCGTATAGATGGAGACGCTGCCGCATTCGCGCTGCTTACCATCAGTTGTCTGCGCTCGAAGATAGAAGAGCATGCCGAAGAGCTCCATGCAGGGCCAGATGCCCAGATACGCTTCGCAAAGCGTGACGAAGCACGCAAGCTGCGTGATGCTGTTGGCCCCCAGATGGTGAGGTTGGAGACCGTAGAAGGTCAGGAACTGCTGGAAGAAGGGGCTTGCTGGCAACCCCAACCCCCTCGCTAGGTGCGAGGAGAACACCACGAACTCCTTCTCCCTCGGGTCCGGCGAGATCTCGTCCAGGCCGGGAGCGCGAACTCCCACCTCCTCCTTCGAACCTAGAAATCTCCTCCGACGGAGCCTCCCGAGTTCAGCACCGTTCACGCAGGAGCCCATCCAGGCGCCTGAGCTCGCCATTGACATCCGGTTCCCCGTCGAGAGGTGGTCGGCTCCGGCGAGGATGAAGAAGCAGAAAAAGAAGAAGAAGACGAAGAACGCAAAGGGAGGTTTGGCAGGGAGGCGCGAGAATGGGGAACGGTAACCTGGGCCGTTCCCCTTCCTTTCCCCTTTTAAAGGAGAACGCGGCGAAACTGCCGCCTCCCGCCGCGCCGCGTGGCACCCGATCTCGGCCGTTTTCCCCGCAGAAGATCCCGTCAAGTGACGGCCGTCACAGAAGATCCCGCACGACGAAGCCGAGGAGACGTTCCTCCGACCTCGGGCAGAGAACCGCCAGTCAAACGGGACGTGGGAATGTGGCTGACATAGGCCACGATCCAAGTCCTATAGCCGCCTAACAGAGTCGTCAAGGCCTTCAAATTCCGGCTGCGAGCCGTCTTCAGAAGCTTCGAGCAAACAGGCTACTCCCAGCCGGACCCCTCATCCTCACCGATTAGCTGCAAAAAGCAGGGAAGCTCACGAAGCCTTCCCTGAAAGCAGTCAAGGCTCCACGAGCTCGGGGGCTGCGCAGCCGCCAAGCCGGCTCCGTACGAGGGTGGCGGCGCCCTGGCTCTTCTCCCACCGGTACAGTCCCAAATGACAACAAGAAGGCTATGTGTAACTGCATGTGGCTAACAAGGTCTGCTAGAAATGGGCAGCCTCTGCTGAGCTCACATCAGCCATAGTTATTTTAGAATGGCAGTTACCAATATATTACAAAAAGACAATTGCATATCTCTGTTTTCCGTAAGTATCTCTATTTTAATGATGGTCGATTATAGAGCATTGTCAAAGTCTTATGGCTCTATATACAGCCCTGTAACCCTCATAGAAAACCCTACCCCTCACTCTCTCCTCACACATTGACGTAGTTCGGTGTCAGCGGTCAAGGCTACCTACCTGTCTCTCGCGTCGTATCCCAATGAGAGAGATCATCCATCGTGTCAAGGCACGACGAATCCTCGTCCTCCTCCTCTTCGGCCAAATCTGGTCTCACCGGGTAGGAGGTGGCCAAGGAGTAGAGATCGAAGAAGAACCCCACTGGAGCTAGGTGTATCCGGCCAGAGTCGGTCATTTTCTACCGCCTCTCCGGCCAGATTTGCCGTCTAGCGGTGTTTTGTCTCAGAACTTGTCGTATCAGAGGATGACGACGGCGTACTCCCGCCGAGTGGAAGGTATAAATCTTTCTGTAGCCGACCGTTGTGCCACTGAAATTGCGGTTCTCCTGTTATTTTTAACTTTTATGTTTTTTTAGGTTTTTTTTCGATAAAAAGTATATATTAATATGAAGATACTAATTACACCCAGTCTCTGTAACAACGCAAAGCCCTAAAGGCCCGACGGATGCACACAACCAAACAAAAGAAGATGAAATTAAAAAAAAAAGTCATGCTACAGAGTTCCAGTCCTTACAGAGTATATATTATTAGGTCATTTTCATTGTATATTAAATTGCTTTCCCCCTTAGATCATCGCTAGGTCCGTACATGATAAAATCAATCAAATTGCACATTGAATTTCCGTCACGAAATTTTACAATTACACAAATTGATTATGTATTTGCTGTAAATGACATGCGCACGCCAAAAAAAAAAAAAACTAATAGACAGGAACAACGGGATTGCATTGATGAGTCCTTTTCGACCGACGTCCACTCCGTGCAGCAGGAAGCTAATTAGTCACACGTGAAGGCCATACGGCGAAGGAGACGGCCGACCATCAAGCTTAGGTCGATGTTGTTGGGCTACCCGAAAACAGATCGAGTGGAAATCAGCGAGTGCGTGAGGCCATCCGTAATGCTACAGCTTGGATCGTTTCTTAGCTGTCCACGTAGGACTTTTGCTGACATGTAACAGTATTTAATGACGAGAAAGAGAAGAGACGTCTCTTGCTATGTACTCCCTCCGTCCACAAATAAGTGGACGTTTAGCTTTCAAATTTGTCCACAAAAGAGTGTAATTCTATCTTTCCAATGCATTTTAAAATACAAAACAATGCTTCTCTCTCATCACACGGGAATCAAGTCCAATAACATTTAACACATGGTCTCATTATTTTCTATATGCACTTAGCTCATTGGAGGTGAGAAAATTAAATAGAAGAGAGATAGAGGTTTGCACATTCCCAATATATTTTTTACTCCACTTTATAATCTGTCTTAAAATTTCTAGATGTCCACTTATTTGTGGACGGAGAGAGTATACGACTCTTGTCACTATATCCAAGGTAAATACTCCGTTTGACCAATCAAAGCCTGGGCCTATTCATCGGATGGTGCAAAAGCATTAAATACACATGAGGAGATAGGATGATGACGTGGAAGAGCTAAGACACGGCTATGCCGTTCCGCATTACGGAAGGCCTGATGGAGCTGGCTTAGTAGATATTGGCTAATGATTAGCTGGAGCTAGCTTAATTAATTAGCTAGGTGTCGAATCTGAGAGGATCGAACGTACGGAAGACGGTGAAGTGATCAGGCCTGACATTCATGGTAGCCACACAAGGCTCTAGCTAGCTAGCTAGGTTTTTGCTGATTGGTCAACAGATCCATCTGTTTGTACAACGTTGTTTTGTCGAGTAGTACTGCCTAGCTAGGGTACTATCCGCTCATGCCTGCAATGCTTACATGGACCCAGGAGGTGACAAAGCAGAGGCCAGAGGGCAGAGCATATCAAGAATCAAGGTAGCTACCAATTGCATGTTCCAAATTAAGCAACCATCCAATATCTTCTTCAAAAAATCATCGACTACCATTTTGTATTTTAGAAAATCTTAGTACTGTATTTGCAAGTGTGTAAACCAATTGTGTATGTATGCTACGTACAGTGTGATGGTAATGATGGTGTACCAACGTATTAGATCCGTAATTTCCGGATCTGATCTCTCCCGGCCGGATCTGCCCCTAGCTGTGGCTGCCTTAGCTTTGTCCATAGCAATGGCCCCATCACGTGGCCGAGGAGCCTTCCGTACGTATTTGCGTTGCTTAATTTGTGGAAGCATGCGCCCATGTCTCTGTACGGTGATGTGTCCTTCACATCACGCCACGCCACTTTTGGTCGCTTCCGACAGTGAAGATCTCCGTCGCAAGGGTGTAGCTAGCGGCGGTGGCTGCAATTAATTAGCAATGGATGAGTTCAAGGTCGATCTTTACCACAATGGGGCATTTCAGATACTCCAACAATGTGGCAGAGTATTGTTTACTTGCGCCATAGTTCTAGCAATCAGTTCGCCAAACGGCTCGTTCTTTTTTTTAAGTGTGTGTAAAATATCACAACAGTTTTTTCGCAGTCGCCAATCACATAGGGTTTCATATACTCAGTGAAGCCTTTTTTTTTACGATGTACGTCCGTACACATACATTACTTGTATTTATAATAATAGCGAGGATATATATTTGGAACGCATACAAACAACATAAAACTAGAAGGATATAAATGGTAATACTGCCTTCACCGCAACTATCAAGCACCCAAATCCTTCACCGTCACGGAAGAAGAAGAGTGAAGCTTTTGACCGCGGATAATAATAGTTGCTTCTTTTCGACAACAAAGTACTACACTAGTGGAGAAAAGGCCTGTAGTCCCGGGTGGGGAGGACCTCTAGTCCCGGGTGCCCACCCGAGACTACGGAAGCGGGACTAGAGCCCCGTCTCGGGTCAGTTACGACCCGGGACAAAAGGTTCCCCCACGTGGCCCGTTCCTCCGCGCGTGGTCGAGGACCTCTAGTCCCGGTTCGTAATACGACCCGGGACTAGAGTTCTTCCCCCGTGGCAGCCTCTGGTTCTCCTTTTTTTATTTTTCCGCCAAATCTCAAATTTAAAACTATGATCAATATTGCAAAAAACATGGTTAATTAATTACAAAACAGAAAAATACATATAGCATATCAAAATGTTCATAAAAGAAATATATATCTGATAAAAATATAATTTATTCTTTATGATAAATCAAAATTTTAATTAATTACAGCGAGATCACAACCGGGGCTAGAGCCTGTCTAGCTATTCGATTACACATGGAGATCATAACCGGGACTAGAGCCCGTCTATTTGATTACATGGAGGGCACAACCGGGACTAGAGCCTCGTCTACTTGGTGCCATTGTATTTTCCCTTAGGGTTTATGACGTGCTCCACCAAAAATCCCGCAATTTCCTCTTGAAGCGCTATAAAGCACTCCTTTGGTTGCAGTTTACTCTGCATTTCATCCAACTATAAAAGAAGGAGATCAATA
Source organism: Puccinellia tenuiflora (assembly GCA_012064385.1). Taxonomy (NCBI): domain Eukaryota; kingdom Viridiplantae; phylum Streptophyta; class Magnoliopsida; order Poales; family Poaceae; genus Puccinellia; species Puccinellia tenuiflora. Next base: position 740,381 of record QRDG01001223.1, on the reverse strand, counting down.
TGAATATCAATCATCATAACAATAAATATGAATGACACTCAACAATGGTAATAAAATAAAATTATGAATATATTTGTTCACGTACTTCTAAAAATTTCCTTGCGTTCCGCTCACTGACCTCCTGGCGAATCCACTCGCAAACGAAGTATCCACACAAATGGGTCCCCTATGGCTGCCTCTCGCACTAATAGAATTCAATAAAATAATACTCAAGCATGATATAATGGTATTGAAATTAGAATTAAAGAGATGCGCCGACCTAGCTCGTACTACTTACCTTGACTTGATGAAAACTAAGCTCGTTTTTAAATACACCATGTGTCCTCTTGATGAAACTTTTCCAAATCCTGCCCGGCAAAAAAAATGAGTTATTAGTTACTTGATATCTCGGGAAATGAACAAAAGAGATCGATATATTGCGATAATGATTGAAATTACCTTTGGAGCACATCTTTAATGATTTGGTACTTCTCTTCGGGTGTATCCAATGAGTCGTGGAGTTCAACTCTTCCAGATTCAACTTCAATGATTAGCAGAATGTAATGGAAGCTACGCACACGTTTATATACGTCAGTAACTCATCAGTTACAACTAACATCGAGTAACTCATCAGTTACAGTCTTACCTTAAGTTGTAAGGAAATAATATCTTCTTTTTGAAATGTTGCCTATGTATGAACCTTAGCAAGTTGCTCTCCGTTTCCTGGGAGAACTCTAGTAGCAATTTTTAATTAATTCGTACGAGGTCAACGAACCCAATGTAAAATATTCCTTTTTCGTCACATTCATGACTCTTCATTCTGCATAATAGCGTAGTGAGCATAATTATTGGCAATGAACGAGCTGCGCTACAGACTTTACTATGCAAACAAATGCATTGAATCACTTACAGATAATATGTACCGACGATACTCAAGTCGATGGCGTCAAGCTTGTATAACTGATAGAGTTCTTGAAGATAAATTGCCATCTCGTCTTTACCAATGTAATGCTCTTCTGTAACTTTCACAAGGATCATTAATCGCTCTTCCTTTGTGACTTCCAAGTACCAGTCATGCAGTATTCGCATTTGTGTTGGTAGAAGATTGATCTGATCAGGTGGCACCAGAGACTTCCCGTATTCCCATTCCCATACTACTTCCAACATAGGCTCCATATCTCCGCCAAGTATTCCCGTTTCCAGTTGAGAAAGAGAAATACCAGCTTCTGCAGCAAATTTCGCCCTCATATTGGGTGGTACAGCTGCAATGTCCGCCGCCAAGCCCTGATTAGTGGGTAACACCTTGAGCGGGGAGATCGACTGTTTTGCCTGTTGTCCGAGCTGGGCAACGTCTCTTTTCCCGCTGGCACTACTACTTTTCTTCTGGCGGGAGCTAACTTTCCTCATACATCGCAAATAGTCATCAGCCTTATTTATCTCAAATTGCGATGGCTGCTGAAGAAAGCCCTTAGCCCACTTTACGGCTTCCGGCTTAAATGTTTGCTTTGGCTCGGGCTTTTTCGGTGCAAACAGTCTTTTCACCTCGGCGTCCACGATCACGGCGTTTTACTCAATAGTCCGGTCGTAAGCTCGGACGGGAGGAGCCGGCGGTACTTTTGGGAGGGGCTCCTGTCAGGGTCCATGTCGGTTACCCATCGAAAACGAAGGAGTGCGCTTCCTCTTTTGGCTCTGAGCCTTAGTGAGCGGAGGCGGCGGAGTCGGCTGAGGAGTTGGGTGATGCGGCGGTGGAGATCGAGATGGACTCATGCTGTGGTGGTTGTCCCTCTCGTCATCATGTGGACTTGGAGGTGGTGAATGGCGACTCGGAGGAGACGGCGGTGGCCTTGGCGCCGAGCCTGGAAGCACGATGTATTTCTTGCGCCATAGAATGATACCACCCCCGACGTCTCCCAGTGTCCTCTCATCATCAGCTCCAGGGATGTCAAGCTCCAGTGATTCATATCCGTGTAGAACTTGATCAACACCTACACGACCATAGCCATCTGGAATTGCATTGTAATGCCACCGTGCTGTAGATTCACAGGTTAAAGCATAGCCGTCCCCCACCTTGAAGGATAAGTTCCTCACTCCCACATGTAGCTCACAACTTTTCTTCTCCCTGATATCATCCACGGGGTAGCGATCCATCGGTGCCTCATCAGCACCGACCGCCGTGGAAGCCACTGAGCTTCTCCGCTGAGATGGGCCGGCTTCATGACTATCTTGCTGTAGCTGATGAGTTGGTTCTTGATCGCGCAATTCCTCTATTTGCTTCTGTTGGTGCTTTACGATAGCAAGTATTTCCTCATTCTGTTTTTCCAGGTTGTTCAACCGGGCTTCCTCCTCCTGCTCCCTCCTCTTCTTTGCTCTCGCTCGGCTTCTATAAGATTCACGATCCTCGGGAAACCCAAGGCTCCACGGCACATCTGGTCCAAAGCCTCGTGTTCTTCCTGGTTTTTCAGGATTCTTGAGGGCCTTTGTCAGCTCGTCCCTCTCTCTGTCAGGAATAAACTTTCCCAATTGAACCTTGGTGATTGCTTCAGCAACTGCTTGCTGGGCTATAGATTTTTTTTTCTTTTCATCATGTTTTAACTCCCCTGTTTCCATGTCATACTCCACCCCATGCCCAAGTAAGAAATTTCTTGCCCTATGGGGCATGGAATCTCCAGCTGGAATGATCCCTTTATCGCGCATGGCGGCCTCAGTTTGATCCCACTTAGGCTCGGCAGTTCTGTAGCCACCTCTCCCCATCTTATGGTGATATTTCTTTTTCTTTGCATTTTCCTTATTCTTTTCCGACCTTTGCCTAGCTAGTTCCGAATTCTTGTACTCCAGAAATGAGTCCCAGTGAGCCCGCTGCCTCTCTAGTGTGCCAGTGAAATCTGGAGCTTTTTTATCTTTGACATACGCACGGTATAATCTGTTCTTGTACTTACTGAATTGTTCAGCCATCTTCTTAAGAGCGAAATGCTTGACTGCTTTCCTCATGTCTGTTGTCTTTGCTGCATCATCTTCGAAGACCCAACTGCAACAAGCGCCTGTTCGGTTCTCATGAGATGCCTCCAGACTGCGCCTTCACCGAGCCCCAAAGAGGCAAACAACCTATTATTTTCGGCCCCAACACAATCTGTAATGTGGTAGGTGCGCAGATAGAGGCCGGCGGTGGCTGCTTACAAGGCGAGGCCAAGAAGAAGCATCGGAAAAGACAAAATAAGAAGCAGAGTGCGAGTCAGCCGGCCTCGAAGCCGATCCGGGCTATCGACGGGCCACCAAGACCCAAGAATGTTCAGTGGCGCATGCATATCATGGGTACGCCGATGCTAAGTAAGGAAATGTTAGCGGTCGCAACTGGGGATATGCGGAGTTTGCATGACAGTATTTTGGTATTAGAGGACCGCATTCTCAAGGATAGAAGTGCGGGATACCCGGCTTTCGTGGCCATGCTGCCATGGGCAAGGGCTTCATGGTGGAATCAGCTGGGCAGGACATGCTGATCCTGCGATTTGCAGACATCTTCGACATGTTTCACCAGCGTCCGCTGCACCACTCGTTTGTCCGCCTATATGCCATCAGTATGACGATGAAGATCATTAGAGAGAAGACACCGGGCATCGTGATAGCGGACCCCTACTACATGCGTGACATCCACTTGAGCACCACTGGGGACCGGCTAAGCGCGTTGAAGTACCTTCAGGACCTTTTCCAAGCGTGCGCATCCAAGGATTTCGTTCTCTAGTCTTACATTCACGAGTAAGTCATTTGCTCGCTGTCGTAACATTCTTTCTTAGATTCTCATCGCTCTTTAGTTCCAACATTCCGTTTGAATTCTTTTCCGCAGAGAGAACAACTGCACACTCATATGCGTGACGCCGAAGTTTTCGGAGGCCCTGTATTTGGACTCGGATAGTGAGTCGAAGAAGAACTTCGACAATATCAAGCAAGTCCTGGATGCTGCTCTCACCGGCTATCGCCAAAATGAAGGGGTCGTGAAGACACCATATCGCCGTCGCGGCATGTACGTGTTCAAGCACACTTGACGAAATTCCCCTGCGTCAAGGAACCAAAGGGGGTAGTGGTAGAAGTGTGTACTAAGCCATCCATCACATGCGGGCGTTTCTACGGGACCAACAGAATCTTAGGCTGCCAAGTCATCTCCAAAACTGGGCCCAACGCTTGGGTGAGATCCAGGATAATGATCTCAGAGAGGATTTTTTCCGTATCCAGGCGCAGTTTGCGACAATCATCCGCGAAGATGTCATGATGAAGGGGGGGGGGGGTCTTCCACGTCAACAGATTACCGACTGTTAAGGACATAGAAACCTTCCTGATGATTCAGGGTGATGATAGGACGTTCGTGGTCACTCCGAAAGGCTACCCCCCGTATGTAGTCTTGAACGATATATGAGTAAGTGTGTTGTAATAAACTTTATCCGTACTTTAACTTTCCTCGCTAGCTCTATAGTTGTAATAAAATGTTGTGATAAACTTTCCTCGCTAGCAAGTGTGTTGTAATAAACTTTATGCCAATGATTAAAATGTTGTGGCCCACTACGTGATACCCTGATGGCCACTATTATTTGCGAACATGTGAACTCTTGCTTTTCGTTGCCTAACATTTTTGTCTGTCTTGTGTATAGAAATGAAGAAGTGGTATGTGGTGTACGAAGGTAGGGTTCCAGGAGTCTACGACGAGTGGGAGGACTGCCTAAAGCAAGTGAACAAGTTCAACGACAACAGCTACAAGGCTTACAAGACTAAGGAGGAGGCGGAATCTAGATACTCGAACCACCTTCTAGCGGAAGAGAGGAAAAACCGGATGAAGACCAACTTCATCGTGATCCCCGTCTTGCTTACCGTCATTACGGTTCTATATTTCATTATAGTTTAGGAGACTAGCTAGCTACTTTAATAAACTTGTAATATGGTGATAAAGTACTTGTAATGCAATCGATGATGAACTTGCTATTTCGATGAACTTGCTCACCGTGATGAACTTGTCTATTATACTGTATTGTGCATCTGTGTATACTGTATTGTAAACTGTATAAACGTACAAATATGCATACATCGTATTAAAAAATTGATTTCCTGAAAATACAGAAAATCTTACTAGTGGCGCATCCCTAAACTACCAGTGGCGCACGTCTACCAGTGACGCACTGCCTACCGTGTGCCACTGAAAGCAAGGAGATGAAGTCATCAGTCGAGCCTCTGACACTTACCAGTGGCGCATCATGCCTGGTGCGCCACAGGTAATATATATACCCGTGGCGCATCTGGGATGCGCCACTGATAAATATTACCAGTGACGAGTAGCCGTGGCGCACCCTGATGCGCTACTGGTAGTCATATCAAGTATGCCACTGGTAAAGTTTTTCCTACTAGTGTTAAGTCGTCTAGTAAGATTATTATTTCCAAATCAATCAAGATGTATATTGTCGTCACGGAAGTGTGTAGAGTTACGCAACAAAAGAAAATACGCATTTCTTAAATTAACATGCATGCGGCTGCAGAAGAACTTTTCGGGAACAGGGAATGTTACGATCAATCATTTTCGGTGGCGTTTTGGTGCCCGGGCTCATATGAGCCCGGTTTTGTTTTCGATTTTTTTAAAATACTAAAATGTTTCGAAAATTTCTGAAAAAAATTGGACATAAACATATTGAAATATTCAACACTCGTGTAAAATTTCGACAGAAAATATCAATTTTTGCGCTCTGTGTAAAAAAGATAAATCTGTCTTTTTGAATAGTGGACTGTTCACCTATTTTGTCTGTCAGATTTTTATCTTTTTTGCACAGGGCGCAAAAAGTGATATTTTCTGTCGAAAATTTACACGAGTGTTGCATACATGAATATGTTTCCACATAATTGTTTTCAGAATTTTTCGAAGCATTTTCAAATTTCAAAAAAATCGGAAAGTCAGCCGGGCTCAGATGAGCCCGGGCACCGAAGCGGATTTCCGATTTTCGGTCTACTAAACATGTGCAGGGACCTAACTAGTCACACGTGAAGGCCATATGGCGAAGGAGACGGTCAGCCATCAGCTAATTATAAGCCAGTAATACTAGAAAGTGAGGTGAAGTGATCAGGACATGAGAGCGTGCATCTCCATCGGGGCCTCTTGTTACACTACCATAAAGTTCGTTTGATGGTGTCCGGATAGATGGAGATGTACCCCAGCGGCGCCCACGATACTCGATAGGATGTCCTGCCACCGAAAAGTGCATTTGGAACCCGGGCTCCAGGGAGCCCGGTATTTCAAAATTCGAAAATCCGCATATTTTGTTTTTCAAAAATCGAAAAACAAATACTAGGTGTAGATATCACCTAGATCTACAAGCGTGCCAAATTTCAAGAACAGATTCGTTTTATTCTGGGCTAGATCTAAAAGACAAATTTCTGAATCAACATACCCAGATTCAAAATTTGAAAATCTGTCAGAATTTATCTTTTTTGCACAGCCCAACATACAACAAATTTGAAGTCAAAAAAATTCACGGGCGTGTGTATCGACAGTACCTACACCTGTGATTTTTTTCATATTTTTTGAAATAGAAAAATGTGTTTTTCAAATTTTTCAAAATACCGGGCTCCATGGAGCCCGGGAGCCAAATCACCGCTCTCTGCCACCGAGTTATATGAACGGGGGCATGTTCCATGGTCACTAACAATCCAATGAATGGATCACTTCATTTGAAGATGGACTGCTTGATCCACTCACGAGATCTTCTATGCTAGAATCTGCCATGTGCTGAGTGCATGTTGGTATGTAGTCATGGAGAACGCGGCGTCCTCCTCGTGTCGGCATGTGTGCTCGTCTATGTTGGCTTGTAGCATGGAGCATGGTGGTGTCCTCCGCCACCATGCGAGCATGTGTGCATACTTCGCTCCATAGCCGATCCGGCGAGCTCGATCTGCACCGCTGTGCGCTCCATCGCTTCCCTCATTAGGGGCCTCGTGCTCCTCGCTGCGTCGAGTCACCTACCACTCCACTACCGCATCAGGCTATGTCGCCCTCTAAGAGCAAGTATAATAAGGCCTAGTCAGCCAGCTATAGGACTTGCCATGTCACCAAAGTCTTACGTGGAAGAAAGAGAAAAGAAGAGAGAGTGGAGCGGGCTATACATCTAGCGCCCGGCTACAACACAGATAACGAGAATGAGTAGCCGGCCTAGAGCCTCTAAGCTAGCGATATGTTAGCTCTTAGCTCTTCCCTACCAATCATGCACATTCCCACTTTTCAAGACTAGTATCTGAGGTATTAATAAAACTAATCTAACAGCTAGCTAATAGTTAACCTAGGTTTCTACTTCGGTACAACCCCCCCCCCCCCCCCCCCCCCTCCCCAAACTAAATTCAAACTCAAACACAATGACGGCTGAGATCGCTCCGTACCCCTTCGTTACGAGGGACATGATGGTCTTCCGTAATTAAATAATATTGAAATAATTCGTATAAAGCCATGTAGAAATTTGTTTGGCCCAACCAATTATATGTGTACACATATGCAGACACACGTATACGTATTCTTGTTCATACAGTCTGGTGAGTAGTGGCCGCGGGAGCGACGGCGAGCGGTGTTCGCATGAGCGACGGTGAGCGACGCCCGATGATGAGGTCGCCGGCACGCTCGACGGCGGTGGCGGAAAAGGGCCAGCGCAGGCGTGCGACGCCCCAGGAAGAGGTCGCTGGCATGCTCGGCCGCGGCGGCATGGAGCGGCACAGACGAGCACTTCCGGGGAGGTGGTCGTCGGCACGCTCGGCGGCAGCGGCGGCAAGAAACAACTAACGAAGGGAGCGCGCCCGGAGGAGCCACCGGCGGGGATTGCGTCGGGAGGAGCCGCCGGCAGGGAGCGTGCCGGGAGAAATCGTCGGCGGAGATTGCACCGGGGATGGCGCCGAAGGAGCAGCCGCTGCCCGCTGGGGATCGCGACGGGAGGAGTCGCCGGCGGTGATGGCGCCGGGAGGATCTTCGACGTGCGATGGACTCCGTGTCGAGGGGCGTCTAGCGATGATTTCTTGCGCGATCTCTTTCTTGCATGTTGTACGTACACATACGTATACCAATATGTATGATATACCGGCTAGATATGGGCTTATGTGGGCCACGAAATTTTATTAATTAAATTAACTAATTATATGAAAAAAACAAGTTTGAGGTTGGGGGTGGGGGGTGTATGGAAGCACTTCCCGTTAACCTATTATATGATCCTGGCTTTAAGCTAACTGTAGATGACATGACTTGACTATAGAGCCAGCAGCGGGCTCTTCTATTATCCTTGCTCTAATATCTCGTGATGGGAGAGATTGAAGAGAGAGAAAGAGCTTTTGGGGCATAGTTTCACTGTCACATGGACTCGATTTCCCATTGTCTACATGGAGGTTGTGTTCGACATGTTGGAACACCCCTTGTCTACCGAAAAATGCATAGCTACACACGGGGGCATTTGTCCTGTTTCCAAAAATCATATTTGTAAATTTCTCCTTTTTGCAGGGCAAAAAAAATCATTTTTCTTAAAACTTTATGCCGCATGCATATTTTGCTTAGATGTACATGTGGAATTTTGTTTCCTTTTTTTGGAATTTTTAATCCATGTTCAAAATGCATTTTTTTTAAACGGGATGCCCCTAGGTTGCTAAGATGGTACACTCTTCTTGTCTACCCCAACTTTGGGGGCGAACAAGGGATGACTAGACGGAATTTTCGGGAGTAGGGACCAGAGGGGGCTCTGTTGGAGGCCATTTTCGTGTTCGGACCAGATCGAGCCGATGGGGTCGTTTGGAATGCCCTCTTGGGATGTTCTAACATGGTAGGAGTAAAACAGAAGATAGCGTATACTATTAATTCACTCATGCGGTAGATTGTAGATATGGGCCCTGGTATTTAAATAACATGATTGCTAATTCTCAGCTAGCAGAAAATTAACTTAGCGCTCTGTCAAAGTCCTACATCATCGGATCTGTATTGTGATTCATGCATATATGAGTTAAAAATTGACTTGCAACTGAGATTTTTCAGTTTTGAGTGGGATTGTAATGGTTGATTTTTTCATGAGTTGAAATATGGATTACAATTGGATTTTGATGACATGTCATCTGAGTCAGAACTAGTTTGAGTGAGAATTAGTCACGCCCTTTGAATAAACAGGCATGGCTGGCACTCTCACGTCGCGGAAACAGTGCAGACTGCAGTGACATACCTGCATGTACTCTGTATGGAATTAAACAGCTGGTCCTAGCTATAGATTGGTTGGTCAGTAGATATATTTGATCTGCGTTGTACGACGTTAATTTGTAGTAGTACTCCAGCATGGATTGCATGCATGCATGGACCTGGGCGATCGAGTACACAGCATATAAACAAAACAAGCTAGCTAGCAGTCATCCCAGATCTTCTTTGACTGTTCATCCGCCACCACCGTTTTTGTCTGCTCATAAAAATGCCGCTTGTAATCGTCTGAACAAACGTATATACGTTACGTCGTTTTGTACAGTTGGATGGATGGGTGAACAGTTTGATGGTAAGGGTCGTCCGTATGTTTGGGATCTGATCTCAGGTCTCAGCCACACAGATCGATCTGCCATGGCCTAATCTGCCTTGCATTAATTTGTCCTGTCAAAATTGTCAAGACAAGCAAAGCCTGCAACGTACGCCTCATCACGTGGGGGAGCATGGATTGCCATCGCCTTCCGTACCTAGTACTTGCATTGCTTCATTTGTCACAAATATATAGCTTGGCTGCGTACTACGTGGATCATCGGCTGCCAAGTCTCTCGGATTACACCGCCACACCCTGCCTGAGGTGACATTCACACGCTCCTTAATTCGTTCGGACATGGACACCCCAACGTGAAGTTCACGTGCCCGCTCGTACGGGGTCACTGACTTTGCCTCCGGCCCGTTCTTCGCAGGTACCAACGACATCGGCACCAGTGTGACTCTTGATTGAAATATTTCATGGACGACCACGGTGACACGTACGCGACTTTACGTCATGTTTCTGTTGGTGCCACGGAGTCTCCATCGATCTCAAGACAACGGGGAGCCACCGGCCACACTTGCTTAATTCCTAATTTTGCGTCGTCATAATTGGTTTGGTCCAACCACTAGTGGAAACAGGGTCATTCACTACAGGAAAGAGCTTCTATGCCGACGGCCACAGGCTAAGCCGACGGCTTTCTGTCGGGGCCGTCGTCATAGAGCCTGCGTAGAAAAAAAATTGGACTCAGGGCTACGCCGACGGCAAAGCCGTCGGCTTAGGTCCCTCTCATTTTTTCTTTTTTCATTTAATATGAAATAAATCATATCTTTAAATCCGTAAGTCGAAATTTAACAAAGAAAATATCTAAATCGATTAGAAAAATGAGAGGAATCCAAATATCACATCCATATCATCATTTTCACCATGCATATTACTTTTTGCAACATATTAATGGTACTTGCTTAATAAAAAAAAAGTTATTTTTGACACTTAAAAAATGGAAAATGATATTTATAAAAATAATTTGGAAATTTTTTGGGGCAACAATGTTTGCCATACCAAGACACACCTATGTATCAAATATGGACACATTATCACAAACTATGGCACGTGGTCCATTTTGACCATTTTTTCAACAAAATAAAAGAAAATGAAAAAATACTCAGAAAATGAAATCCTTTGGCATGGAGTCCTTTTATGTGTACTAGTTGCTAGAGAAAATGATAAACTTGAGTTTTGACAAAGTTTTCAAAAAACTTCTTCACAAAAGGGTCAATCATTGATACGTCGAAAACGTATCTACTTTCCCGAACACTTTTGCTATTGTTTTACCTCAAACTTGTGTGTTTTGGATACAACTAACACGGACTAACGCTGTTTTCAGCAGAATTGCATTGGTGTCTCGTTTTTATGCAGAAAATCAACTTTCGGGAAAATCCGTGGAAAATATGGAAAAGTCAATATTTAACCGGGGGACACACGGAGCCAAAAGGCCAAGTGGAGGTGGGCCACGAGGGGCCCACACCACACGGTGGCGCGGGTGGGCCCAGGCCGCGCCACCACATGGTGTGGCCACCTCGGCCACGCCCCCGACGCCTCTTCGCGACTACAAGACCCCTTTCGACCTAAAAACCGAGGGGGATTCGACCATTGCTTCAAAAACACTCCAGAATGCCGCCGCCACCGAAAACCCTATTTCGGGACCAGAAACTCCGTTCTGGCACCCTGCCGGGACGGGGAATTGGAGGAGATCATCGCCGTCATCGTCACCGACGCTTCTCCATCGACCATCCATGTTTCCCCCATCCATGTGTGAGTAAACACCCGCTGTAGGCTGAAGGGGATGGAAGGGATTGGATGTGATTATTCATGTAATGAGTTATAAGATTGTAGGGGCATAGTGCCTAGTACCTTATGGGAGTGCTGTAGACTTTGTTGCAACTTGTTGTGCTTAATGCTTGATGCTAGGGCCCGAGTGTCATTGATCTCAGATCTGAACATGTTATTTATTCATGATGATATGCATTGTTTGTTGATCTTACCTGCAAGTTGTATACACATATTGCTGTCCGGAACCCGAGGCCCCAAAGTGACAGAAATTGGGACAACCGGAGGGGATGGTTGTGATGTGAGGATCACATGTGTTCACAGATTGTTAATGCTTTGCTCCGGTACTCTATTAAAAGGAGTACCTTAATTACCAGTAGTTTCCCTTGAGGCCCCGCTGCAAACGGGCTGGTAGGACAAAAGATGTTGTGCAAGTTTCTCCTTGTGAGCACGTACGACTACTTATGGAACGCATGCCTATGGTTACTTAGTACTCAGTTACTTTATTATTATCATCTGCAAATGCCTTGTCTTACTTATTACATGAATCATATCATCCATGCAGCGCCCATTCATCCATCCCTGTGCCTACAGTATTTTAAACCTGCTGTCTTCTGCAATATTTACTGCTGCCTTTATTTTACTGCTGTCTCTATTTTGCTACTGCTATTACTATAAAACTGTTGCTACTGATCCTTTGTTGCGAGCAAGTCTATTTACAGGTGCAGCTGAATTGACAACTCAGTTGTTAAGGCTTATAAGTATTCTTTGTCTCCCCTTGTGTCGAACCAATAAATTTGGGTTATACTACCCTCGAAGACTGTTGCGATCCCCTATACTTGTGGGTTATCAAGACTATTTTCTGGCGCCGTTGCCGGGGAGCATAGCTTTATTTATAAGCTCATCTGGAAGTGATATTGTTCGCTGCAACTCATTCATCATGGGTAAGCCTAATGATGGGAAGGTCCGCATTTTGCCTTCCACTACAAGAAGAGGTACAACTCTGAATTCCTCTGCTGCTCTTGATTCACCTACTGTCATAAGTCAACTTGTCACACCACCACAAGCTTCACGTGCTGGTACCTCTGCTGAATCTGAAATTGTCTCTGAAAATTTTGATGATGTCTCAACTGTGATTGATAAAAATATTCCTTCGGGTTCTTTCTTAGATGCTGCTATTGCTAAGTCTAAACAAATTGAAAGTACTGAAACACCTGATGAAAACACTATTACACCTGTTGGTTCTCCTGTGTCTGTTGAATTCTCTACTGATGATCTTGATGATGCTTATGTGGAAATTAATGATAACTTCATTGATGAGTGCCTTAATACTGATGCAAGTGGCATTAAAAACCTTCTTGCAAAATATGCTGTTAAATATCAACCACCTATTGATCCTAAATTTGCCACTTCTCCCATAAGCATTAAAGATAAAGATTTTAATTTCTCTCTCGATGTGGCACACATATCTATTGTTGAGAAATCACCTTTTTGTGGTACTGAAAAAGAAAGTGCTGTGGAGCACATGAATGAGCTCTCTATTATGAGTGGCTTGTTTTCTGATGATCTGAAGAAAAGAAGGTACTTTGTTACTAAAATTTTTCCCTTCTCATTAAAGGATGATGCTAAAGTTTGGTATAATAATTTGCCTCCTGGTTCTATTCGTAATCCTGATGAATTGCTTGATGTTTTCTTTCAAAAATATTTTCCTGCTAGTGCTCAACAAGCTGCTTTGCAGAGAATTTATAGTTTTGATCAGGAAGAAGGAGAGAAATTACCTGCTGCATGGTCAAGGTTTTGCTCTCTCATTAGAGCTCGGCCTGGGCATGATTTGGAAAAACATGATTTACTTGATATATTTTATAGTGGACTAACCATTGAATCTAGGGCATACCTGGATAGTTTTGCTGGTTGTGTTTTCAGGAAAAGGACTCCAGCCGAAGCTGAAGAATTGTTGGCTAAAATAAGCCAAAATCATGATGATTGGACCATACCTGAACCACCTCCAACACCAATATCAAAGAAGAGAGGGATGATTGAATTAGATGATGAAAGAATGGAAGAGGCCAAGAAATCTCTCATAGAGAAGGGTATTAAATCTGAAGATGTGAAAAATCTACCACCCATAGAAGATTTATGTAAGCCAATTCCTCCTTCATCCACCATTGAGGTACACTCTCTCCAATACTTTAATGAATATGATATCCCTTATGGTAAACCTCCTAGTCAATGTTTAGATGAGTTGGATAATTTTATTGAAAAGCAAAATAGCTTTAATATGAGAATAGAAAATCATTTGATAGGAAATTCTCGTGCTATTGATAATTTGCATGATATTGTGGAAAGAACCTCTAATGATGTTAAAATGCTGGTTAAACACTTTCATATGGTGCAAACTCAAATTGATCAACTTACTAAAGTCCAAAAAGATATGCTAGTTAACACTTCTAAAGAAAAAGATAAGCATGTGTATGAAGTGACAACTAGAGGTGGTGCTTCTACTCAGGATCCCTTATATCCTGAGGGACATCCCAAAAGAGTTGAACAAGATTCTCAACAAGTTAATGAAACTAATGCTCCTTCTAAGAAAAAGAAGAAGAAGAAACATAAAAAGGTTGTAGAATCTCCTGAACCTGTTAATGATCCTAATAGTGTTTCTATCTCTGATGCTGAAACTGAAAGTGGTAATGAACATGATAGTGATAGTGATAAAAATGATGCTTCTGATAAAGAGAAAGGTGATAAAGAACCTGAAAAGAATGCTAAAAGTAAAGAGAACACTAAAGAAGATTTTATTGCTAAGAAGCATGGTAATGAAAGAGAACCTTGGGTTCAAAAGCCAATGCCTTTTCCTGTTAAGAAACTTAAGTCAAAAGAGGAAGAACACTATAACAAATTTTGTGACTGGATGAAACCCTTGTTCTTGCAAATCCCTTTGACTGATGCTATTAAATTACCTCCTTATTCAAAATATATGAAAGATATTGTTTCTAACAAAAGGAAAATTCCTAATGAGGAGATCTCTACTATGCTTGCTAATTACTCTTTCAATGGCAAGGTTCCAAAGAAGTTGGGAGATCCAGGTATACCAACCATTCCTTGCTCTATTACAAGTAATTATGTTAAGACTGCTCTATGTGACTTGGGAGCAGGAGTTAGTGTTATGCCTTTCTCTCTTTATAAGAGACTTGATTTGGATAAATTGATACCTACTGATATTTCTTTACAAATGGCTGATAAGTCTACTGCTGTACCTGTTGGTATCTGTGAGAATGTTCCTGTTCAAGTAACTACCAATTGCTTGATTTTAACTGATTTTGTTGTTCTTGATATGCCGGAAGATGATAATATGTCTATTATTCTTGGGAGACCCTTTCTTAATACTGCAGGTGCTGTTATTGATTGCAACAAAGGCAAAGTAACTTTTAATGTTAATGGCACTGAGCACACTGTTCATTTTCCCAAGAAGATTAATAGAATAACTGGAGTTCATACAATCTCTAATTTGAGAACTATCAAAGTTGGAAATATTGATTGTCCCATATATGAGCATCAAGAAGGATATCAAAATATTATGATTGGGACCATATCAATACAATATAAGGTAACATGATTGGTTAGTGAAGTTTAATTCATTTATGTCATTAAAAATTTATTTGATAGCAAGACTTGATCAACCTTGTTAACAAATACATTTTAATGCATGGATGAGCTAAACAAGGTTGTGTTTCCTACCCTTTGTTTTACCTACTGTAGTATTGCTTAGTTTGTCAAAAAAAGTTTTGTTGTTGTTGGTGTTTAATAATTTTTCTGCCTGAGTTTAATTTGCTAAACACCCAGAAAAGTGAATTTTTCGAAGTTTTCAAAAATCAATAAAAATTATACCATGAGTCTTATAAAAATGTGGGGATTCTGGAAATGCCTGGAGCTGACCAGGGGGACCCACCATGTGGCCACACCACATGGTGGCGCGGCCCACCCTGGCCCGCGCCTGGGCATGGTGTGGGGCCCCCCTGGCCCTCCACTTAACCATTCTCCTCCCTGGACACTCTCTCTCCCCGACCATTCACCCACCATTGCTCAAACACGAGTTCTTGCTGCGATTTTTCGAGTTTTTTGGATCTCCTTGTTCAGCCCATCATTTGTGCTGAAATTTGGAGCATTTGATCTCCGGTATGTGACTCCTCCACCTATCCAATTAGAATTTTGTTTAGTGAAGTATTTGTTGAGTATTTTCAGATCATAGGTTGCAGGTTTGTGAGCTTGAATGTTTGTTTTAGACTTGGAAAAACTAGTTTTGATGCATGTTTAGCTCCCTGGCAATTCCCTATGACAGTTTCCTTCAGCTAGATGTCTAAAAATCAAGTTTTGTGTTGTTTGTTAAAAATTTCAGAAAATGGATGGAAGAGTGCATCAACTTAATCAAGATGATTTAGTGCTTCATGAAGTCATGAGAGTTCACCGGGAAGAGGCCGTGTTTCCCTCCATTTATCCATGCCCTGAGTTCATGAATGCTGCAGGAATTCTACAAGATTTTCAAACTCTAATCTCTAATGCAGGGTTGGCACAATTCATTGAGAGAGAACCTCATCAATATGTGAAACTAACCATGGCTTTGGTGCAGGACTTTCTATTTAGTTACTCTTCACCTAACCCTATGGTGCACTATAAAATCTATAATCTGTCTGTCAATTTGCCTTTTGATGATTTTTGTGCAGCCATTAAGGTGCCACAGTGGGGATCGCTTGGGAAGATAAGAGGGCAACCAAAACCACTAATGGACCTGTACAAGGAGTTATGCCAAGGAAGAAGCTTCTCAGATGAGGACGGTAAAATTCGAAGTATTCAATTCCCATCCATTCGGTACTTTGCTTACTTTATTGCTAAATGTGTGCTAGCTAGAAAGACTGCCAGTAAGTTATCTGTTTATGATTTAGCTTTCATATCTGCTGCATTGAAGCATGATAGGTCTTATAATATTGGCGCTTTGATAGCTTTCCGTTTAGCTGCTAACCGTGAGAAAGGAGGAATTTGTGGAGGTCTTATCGCCTCACGCTTGCTAGCATTTCATGGTTTAGTTCCTCATTACTTAGATTTTCAGTTTCCTATTGAGAGGCTAGACTTTGATTCCATGGTTAGGCATAAGTTTATTTCTGGTCCTTCTAGCTTGAGTAGCTTAAGTTTTGAGATAACCTTTTTCAAGAAGAAGGGGTGGAAGATAGTTAAGTCCGAGCGTTTGGTCCTTTTGCCTGCACCCCTTTTGTTTGACCTTTATAACAGGGAAGGATGGTCGCTCACTGAAGACGAGTTTGATGCGTACGTTAAGGACCACAGTCAGCAGGTAGCGGATGATGGAGAGAGGACCGAGGATCACGCGATCCAGCCCACCTCCACCTCGGAGTATCCGTATCAGCAGCCTGGGCCCGACTACGACTACGCTAGAGACGATCCACCAGCTTGGAGTTCTTACCATCACTGGGATTGACCTCCACTTAGGCCAAAAGCCTAAGCTTGGGGGGAGGTATACCGACAACTCACTCATTTACATATCTTGTTCGGTCGGTTCTTTGTATATTCATGTTTCGATTTTCTTTCTTCTTTAGTTGTTTGTTCTTTGGTTTGCTTTCCTAAACACAAAAAGACCAAAAATATTTTCGTTGTTTCTCTTTGTTTACTTTCTTTAGTATTTAGTCTGTAGTTTGCTTAGTTATTAATTTCGGTTTGTAAATTGAAAATCCAAAAATATTTTGCTTTGTTGGTTTGTTTCCTTTGGTGCTTATTTCTAAAATCGAAAACCCAAAAATATTTGTTGTTCTTCTTTGGTTTTGTAAAGCTTTATTGCAGAGAATAGCATTCTCCGGTGGCTCATGGAGCTTGGTTATCATTTCATATTATCCAACTTGCACAAGTGAAAAGCAATAATGATGATTTACGACAACTTGAGTTGGGTGAGAGGCTGGTATGAACACTGTTTGTTTTCATTTTTGTACATATACTTATCTATGTGAGCATGCTTAGTTGGTTCATGTGAGGTATATGTCATTTAATGGATGCTTAGTAGTTCATGTTCTCTCATGTTTAGTTCCAATTTATTAATAGTAGATAGCATGCCATGTTAATTTGCTTGCATTGCATTGTTCATCGTTCGGTATGACATTGTGGTATCCTCCTCTGGAGAAATTCATTTGATCGACTTGGCACATGCTCACGCATGCATATGACTGAACAAAAAGTCAATAAGCCTCGATGAATTACATTGCTTCAGAGTACTCGTATCACTTTTATGCTTAGGTTAATTTTATTCTGTCGCAAGCATGATTATGATGGTTATTGCTCTCTTGATTGTCGCTTCCCAGTCTTTGCTAAGCCCTCACTTGTACTAAGCGTATGGTTCGCTTGTGCTTCCAAATCCTTATAAACCAAGTTATTCCAAAGAGTCCACCATATCTACCTATCATATGGTATTTTCTGCCATTCCAAGTAAATTTTCATGTGCTACCTTTAAAACTTTCAAAATACTTCTCAATTTGTGACACTGTTCTTAGCTCATGAAGAAGTAGTAGTTGGCTATGTCGTCTTCCATACTGAATTAAGTACCCCCCTGACTCGCATGCTTCATCAAGCTTGTCATTAATTTTGCAAAGAGCTGGTTAGACCATTATAACATCAAAAAAATAAATTCAAAATAGACACTCCTCCATGGTATGAGAATGTTGGCAGGCACCCGTGGATTCGGCTAGCCATGGTTTGTGAAAAGCAAGGTTGGGAGGAGTGTCATACTATAAAAAGCATGCTATAAGTGCTTAATACAAATTCGGAACCGCTCTCAACTTGTTTAGTATGGAAGATGACAGAAACTCTATTACCATTCGTTGACAAAAACAATCACCTCTCAAAAACATTTTATCTCTATTTCAAAAATAAAAATCTCTAGCACATGATAATCTCTGCTTCCCTCTGCGAAGGGCCAATCTTTTACTTTTATGTTGAGTCACCATCCTCTTTCTTTCAGCACCTTCTTGAGAGCTTAACTATCATTCTTAGTGCAATGTGCTTGTCCCAGAATACGGTTAATTGTGGTATAACTGTGATGCTTTTACCTTTGATAATATTTACCTCTAGTCTCACTTGAACTTCAGAGGTGCCTGGGCATTTATGTTTTGCGTGATTAAAAAACAGGCAAGCGAGATACCACTTTATCATGCCTTATTATGAGCTTTGCAATCCTGCTTAGAGATATGTTCTATGTTGTTTACTATTAAGATGTTGGTCTCTTTTCATGTTTGACATAGCTACTTTGTGATATTATTAGCATGTATCTTGTTATGAATTGTCTAAGCATTTGTCCATGTAGTGAGTATATATGCATTATATGAAGCAAATGTGTTCGTGAAAGTTCTTTTATCGCTCTCAGTTTTCAACTGAATTGCTTGAGGACAAGCAATAAGCTAAGCTTGGGGGGAGTTGATACGTCGAAAACGTATCTACTTTCCCGAACACTTTTGCTATTGTTTTACCTCAAACTTGTGTGTTTTGGATACAACTAACACGGACTAACGCTGTTTTCAGCAGAATTGCATTGGTGTCTCGTTTTTATGCAGAAAATCAACTTTCGGGAAAATCCGTGGAAAATATGGAAAAGTCAATATTTAACCGGGGGACACACGGAGCCAAAAGGCCAAGTGGAGGTGGGCCACGAGGGGCCCACACCACACGGTGGCGCGGGTGGGCCCAGGCCGCGCCACCACATGGTGTGGCCACCTCGGCCACGCCCCCGACGCCTCTTCGCGACTACAAGACCCCTTTCGACCTAAAAACCGGGGGGGATTCGACCATTATTCAGAAAACACTCCAGGACGCCGCCGCCACCGAAAACCCTATTTCGGGACCAGAAACTCCGTTCTGGCACCCTGCCGGGACGGGGAATTGGAGGAGATCATCGCCGTCATCGTCACCGACGCTTCTCCATCGACCATCCATGTTTCCCCCATCCATGTGTGAGTAAACACCCGCTGTAGGCTGAAGGGGATGGAAGGGATTGGATGTGATTATTCATGTAATGAGTTATAAGATTGTAGGGGCATAGTGCCTAGTACCTTATGGGAGTGCTGTAGACTTTGTTGCAACTTGTTGTGCTTAATGCTTGATACTAGGGCCCGAGTGTCATTGATCTCAGATCTAAACATGTTATTTATTCATGATGATATGCATTGTTTGTTGATCTTACCTGCAAGTTGTATACACATATTGCTGTCCGGAACCCGAGGCCCCAAAGTGACAGAAATTGGGACAACCGGAGGGGATGGTTGTGATGTGAGGATCACATATGTTCACAGATTGTTAATGCTTTGCTCCGGTACTCTATTAAAAGGAGTACTGTCGTGGGGTTGTCACGGCAAGTTCTTCCGTAGGGAAGATGAGTTCTGGGGCCATTGATGACTGAAGTACGCTGGAACGGTTAATCTCGCCAAGGAACAAGGATTTACCCAGGTTCGGCCCCTCTGATTCGAGGTAAAGACCTACTTCCTGCTTCTATGTTATTGCTCTTGATGGTATCTCGATTACAAGGATCCGGCTCCCACAACTTAGGAGCCGGCGACTTCTCTCTGGTGGCTAGGGTTTCTCTACTGGTTGAAGCTTATCGATCTAAGGTCCAGGACCCCGCTTATAAAGGCTGCCGGGTCTCTGGACTTACACTTTACACCGAGTCATACTAGAACACGGAGTCCTACTCTACGTCTTGGTCTTCCAAGTTTAGACTCCGGGTTGTACTTGGACTCCTTGCGGACGGGCCCTTTCTTCATCATGGGCCTTGGTCGGCTTGTCTCTAGCCCAACCCATGCGACTTGATACGTGACTCGGCTTTGGCCTTCTTGATCTTGGCGGGTCTACTTTCCGGGTCCATGGGCCTACCTATAAAGTATCCCCCATCAGTAGCCCCCGAATTTATCTTGGGCGCAGCTTGGCGGCTTCCTCTGACTTGCCGATTCGACTCTCTGGGTCGACTCCTTCCACTTGAGCCAATGGCTCCAAAGCCACTTGCTGCTAGCTCCAAGATGAATTCCTGCATAAAAACATAATACATACATAAAATGAGTCCACTCTTATCCCTTGTTCAAGCCACCACTCCTGCCCTCGTACTATCAGGCCGGGTTCTGGTGTGACTCTTGCAAACAAGGGCTAGATAAATTGCTTTCACTGTCACAGGACTCGTCATTCTGAGACAAGCCGGCTCATTCCACATCTGTGACCTTTGACCTTTCTCTGTTATAACTCCTTATCTGTCTTGTTAACCACTGGAACGTTTTTACTGAAACGTTATCTACTGTTGACTTTCTAGGGTTTTACCCCCCTTTATAAATCGCGGAGGGTTAGGTTTTAAACCTCACTTGCCCCTTCAGCTCAAAACCTCTCCTTCCTCTCTTCGCGCCCATCTCTTCCCGCGCCCAGCACGCATCGCCCGCACGCCATGGCTCCCAAGCGCTCAAAGACCACATCGAAGGCCAAGGCGACCATGTCGAGCAGGACGGTGAACATTGCCGCCGCGGCCGCCGCCGCCGCCAAACCCTCCTCCAAGCGATCGATCTCCGCCGATTGGAGTGGATCTACGGTCTCGGCGGAGCAATTGAAGACCCACAGGCTCTCAGGTTTGATCCCTTCTAGTGCTCAAGCTCGGGCCCCAGGGGATGAGATCGTTCCCTCTCCCGCTAAGGACGAAGTAGTTGTCTTCGTGGAGCACCTATTCCGCGGCTTTTCTCCCCCCGGCGATTTTTTCTTCCGCCAGCTCCTCGAGCTTTACGAGCTGCGGATTCACGATCTTGCTCCCAACTCCATTCTCACACTTTCTAATTTCGTCGTTCTCTGTGAGGATTACCTCCAGATTAAACCTGATATCAACCTTTGGCTCGAACTCTTTTACTGCAATCCTCAACCTGAAACCTCTGGGGGTCCTCTTCTCCAATGTGGCGCCGTCGCCCTTCAACGGCGCCTCAACTCCGTCTTCCCTAAGCCAGTTTTCCCAAATCGCATCAAAGACTGGCAAAGAACTTTCTTTTATTGCAAGGACACTTCTCCTGCAAATGAACCTAAGCTTCCCTTGTTCTCTGAGGAACGTCTCCGGGCGACTCCTCTGATGAAAGCCAGGTGCCCAGAGGCCGACCGGCCAAGGGTCGAGTCTCTGATCACTCGCATCCGGGCCCTCTTGTCCCACAATTTGGAAAATATGGATTTGGTCCGTTGCTGGACAACTTGGAGAATCCAGCCGCTGAGTCCTAGGACTCGTCTGATCTGCTCATATACCAGATGCGCTGGTGATGACCTCCGGGTTACAGAGCAGTTGTCTGATGGACCCGAACTTGGTCGACTCATCAAGAAGTTGACTGGGAAACCGGTGAAGGATCAAGCTCATTTCGGGCTCCAACCCTTCTGCTCAACCAACCCAGCTCCTGATGTAAGTATCACTCTGCACTTTATTTCAACCTTGACTTCACTTGTATTGCTTGCTGACTCATGTTTACTAACTCTTTTGCAGCTCACCGACTCCTTCTGGAAGCCGGCCTCTGGAGCTGGTTCTAAGGATAAAGCTGAAGCTGAGGCTGAGGCTGAAGAAGAAATTCCTGCCACAGATCAAACCACTGTGGCAGATGATACTGATGATGCGGATGAGGAGTCCTCCCAGGAGGCTCCTGCTGATGATGGTGCTGCCGATGAGGAGTCCTCGCCAGAGGCTCCAACTAAGAATGCTGATGAAGAGGAGTCCTCTCAAGAGGCTCCCATTGTGGAAGAAACCGACGATGACGAGTCCTCTCCGGAGGCTCCAACTACTAGGCAAACTGATACTGCCTCTGCTGCTGTTCAATCATCTCCATCTGCAGAGTCCTCTGCTAGGAGTCATTCCTCGTCCTCTCCAGCCTCAAACAATAATGGCTCTCGAGAGGCTGTTCCCAAGGTACCACTTTCACGAGTCCTTGGGTCCTCTCGCTCCCCCACTAAGCCTGAAGAGCAAATGCAGAGTGTTATCGCCGCTAGGAAGAGGAAGCTACGTTCCGATGGGCCTGCAGATGCTCCTGAGCCTCTGCCAGTCTCACACCAACGGAAATCGACCTCTCCTCCCCAAAAGGACGACTCTTACAACTCTGGTTTGTCAATGCCTTCTTCAAGCTCTCAGACCGCCTTGGATCTGGAGACCAATATTGGGTAAAACTCTTTTGTCTCTGTACTTGCAACTATATGACTTCTGATCTTTCCTTCCACTAGGTTTATTGATTTCTGTCTTTGAATATTTCAGGGCTCGGCCTTGTGCCAAGGTAACAAAACTCCCTGGCATGGCTGATGTCTCCTCTGGGCGTGGACCTGTCCCTCCATCGACTTCTCAGACAACCAGTACGAGGACAGGTCCCTCCATCGCTGCATCAGCTGGCGCAGCCACGACTCCTACCATTCCCGAGTCCTCTTCAAAGGCTCGAGCGGCGACTCCAACAACAGTCCAGCCCAGCTCTGGTGCTGCGACTCCTGATTCTGCGCCTCCAGTTCAACCGGCTCCTGTCAAGCCGACTCCTGCAGCCTCTCCATCAATCAAGATCAAGTCATCTACTGACTACAGTCGACTTCGGGTGGCAGATAACATGTCATTTTCCGAGGCCTATGCTGAAGCAGTCGACTTGAACGATCAAGCTGCTAGGCTGAAGGACGACGAGCAAGCGGCTCTTAGGTCTCTTCACATGGTTCATGAAGTAAGCTTTTCTGACTTCTCTTTTCATGCTTTCTGGCATCATCCTATCTCAGTAGCCCCCAAGCACCTGTCTGTGGTGACTTGTGACTAGGATAGGTGCTTTGATTTGATACTGAACTCAATTGCTATATGGAAAAGATTTTGCATACTGTAGCCCCCAAGCACTGAGTCCTTAGCTCTACTAGGACTCGGGGCTGATAATTTACTGTCTGTCGGGTCCTTAGACCAAAAAACTTTCGCACGAGTAGCCCCCAAGCGCCGAGTTGTCAGCCTGCGACGACTTGGAGCTACTAATATATATTGCTCACTGACACCTTACTTGAAGAAAAATTTCTATTCTGAGAGTAGCCCCCAAGCGCCAAGTTGCTAACTTGTGGCGGCTTGGAGCTGCAAATATGTCCACTCTACTCATACTTAACTTGATAAAAATTCCGATTTGCCAGTAGCCCCCAAGCGCCAAATTGCTAACTTGTGGCGACTTGGAGCTTATTACTTGTCAACTAGGACTCATGCTTGCTTGACATTGATGAAAAATTGACTCCTGAGTAGCCCCCAAGCGCCAAGTTATTAACTTGTGACGACTTGGAGCTCATGAGTTCTTTATGTGACTTGTGTAGCTCACTTGTACTTTATGACTTGTAATTGCAGTGCATTGTCTCCAAGATGAAGAGAGACATGAAAGAACTTGAGGACCAGGCAGCTGCCAGTGCCAGATCTGCCATGGCCGAAAAAGAACACTCCCTTCAGCTTGAGAAGGATCTGAAGACCTTAGCTGCTCAACTGGAGCAGGTGAAAAAAGAGTCGGCTGATGCAAAAAAGATTGCTCAGAAAGCACACACTGACCTACAAGCTGTGTTCAACACTTGCAAAAAAGGCATTGGTGCCATGTGTCAGCATATATTTGGTGAGTTTATGACTTTTGCCTGCTTTCTTTTGTACCTTTCTGAATTGCTTTTCAACTGACAATGACTCCTTGACTTCCTTTCTGCAGGGGCTGACTCCCCAAAACTTAAATTACCCACAAGCAAACAACTGTCTGAGATGCTTGATTACTGTCATGGGCTACAAGAGGGAGCCCGTTCTGTGGTCAAGTATCTGAATCATAAAGGCAAGTGCCCCAAAGAGCCTGAACGTCTGGTGGACGAGTTGTCCAGAGCACCAGGCTATGTACGACTGTGGAAACAATCTTCTATGAGGAGGTCTGCGATCAGGATCTTGGCCTTAGCCCACAGCTACTATCCCACTGTTCTTGAGCCAGCAATGCTTACAATGGGGAAGCCTGAGCAGCATGAGGATGGCAAACCTTTTACTCAGAACGATTTCATAGCCGAAGAAAAGCTGGTGCGGCCATATGCTTGTGAGATTGCCAATAAGATGGACCCTGAGGTATGGGTTCATCATTATGATTTGGAGAACAAGAGAGTCACTCCAGTAACTCCTGAGATAGTAAATTTTGGCCGCCCATCACAGGACCCATCTGGTGTATTCTCCACCTCTGCCGGTCCGAGTTCCTCGTCACCGGCGGCTCCTGTTCCAAGTGCTGAGCCTACCCTGAAGACTCCTGCTGCGCCCACTCCTTCTAGAGCTGTCTCTGGAGACGCTCAGAAACAAGCAGATCTTGCTAAGCATATGAAGAGTCCCAAGGGTACTGGATTTCAAACGAAGAGAGTCGCCACCAAGCCTCCATTGAAGCCGGCTCCTTCCTCCGCTGCTCAAGCATGTAACGCCCCAAGATCGGTACTATGCAGATTTTACCGTTCCGGCCAAATCCGCATAATAACGATCCTAAAGGACGCCCACCAGGCATAATGTGCACGTCGCAACACACACATTATGCGGGTGGAATTGTGATAACATTACAACAGTTCTCGATGGAACCCACAAAAGAACATATATATATACAAGAACGACTCACCGAGTCAAGAGCGAAGATACAATACAAAGATCCAAATAACAACGGAAGCGGGTAGCGTCCGGCTACGGACAAGAAACAAATTGGACTAAGAGTCCTGAAGATAAACGAAGGCACCATATCCCTGCCCAGGCCAAGCCGGAGGGATTCCCAAGCTAACGTCGTCAGACTTCAAACCTGTTGGCTGCATTGGAATAGCAGCCCCGAAGGGGTCAGTACTATAAAACAGTACTGGCAAGCAATACTCACAAGATATCAAAGCTGGAATTCCGGGGAAAGTGGGTTAGCGATTGAGGCGACAAGCAGCACTATCAACTTATAGAGACACCCTACAACTTCCGTCTATTAGAGACAAGGTAAGGGAGCGCATAAGGAACCAACTATACTACTCACCAAACAAACCCGCCCTAAAACGACTCCCTCGTATCCTCAACCCACGAGGAAGAAGTCCGGGCACTCACACGGTGGACAAGTTTTATGGGTTATTATTCAAGTAATCTATCTTACTAGTCAAGTTATATTTAGATAGGTGTAAGTTGTCTATGATCTTTTTAGCCAGCGCATTTCACCAAGTCGTCCATAACCGCGGACACGGCTTTTCAAAAAGATTTCACCCTGCAGGGATGCACCAATGAACCCACACGCATCGAAACTCTCGCTTAGAGGTGTACCGGTGGAGGTTTCGACGCAATACTTCCCATCTCTACAAACAAGTCCAGGGAGCCACCTAGCTAGGACTGATCCACCTTGAGAGTCCGGCCGAAGCTTCGAGGTGGGCCTAACCGTTGCGAGGACGGCTTCGGGAGGGAACACTCATACGATTGCCCCTCCTTCCACATGCGGTTAACGCTCATGCCGCAACTTCTATCGAAACACCCGAACTACTTGTGGCATCCTGGACAAGTTTGAGGATCCGGTAATAGATTGCGGGGAGGCCCATAGAACTCCCACATGTGGTTAGTGCGCTCAGTCTTGGATCAGCGGAAAAGAACTCGGGTCCTAGGCGACACTAGCAGAACAAATCACCACGATTGGCCTTCCGCCGGTGCCTTATCTTTAATTAAGTTATTCCATCGCAACAGAAATTAAAGATTACCATTTTAGTTGAGCCTAGCTACCATGTTAAGAACAAGACTAGACAAAAGAGATAACAGGACTGAAGCAAAGCACCTAAGCATGCACTACGACTCGCAAGGCCAACAAGGTAAACAAACAACAGGTTAATAGGATGTGGGGGTGTGGCTTATCTTGGCTGCAAGGGAACCATGCAAATAGGATCGGACACAAGCATCGCAACATAAGGCTAGCAAGGAACAAAAGATAGGACGAGTAAGAGACAGAAAACAAGCAAAGATAGCAAGGGAGTATCACTTGCCTGCAATCCGGTAGAGGTAGCAGAACCTGTCGTTGCTCACATCAACTCAACGGCCTATCCCGAGAAGAAGCAACGAACACTGGGCAACGGAAAAGATGCATTTTACTATTACGACAAAAGAAGCGGCATGTTGATGACATGATGCATGACAAATTAAAGGTTGTCCAATTTTATTCCCCAACACATGGCAAAACATTTTAAATAGGATCGGTGCACAATATAGATGCACCGGACAAATCCCATAATTTAGTTGATTTAGTTCGACTAAATGGATAAAGGTGCGATGTTAATTAATGATGCATGACTTTATAAGATACGGATATATATGGCATATAGGGGTTAGGGTTGGGGTCACACATCGGATTAGGGATCTTCGGATTCGGAGAGGAAGTAGCCGAAGTAGTCGTTGTAGTCGAAGTAGTCGAGGTAGTCGTTCATCCGGAGTCGGAGTAGTCGAGGTAGTCGACGTCGTGGAAGTAGTTGTACTTGGGTCGTCATCGTTGCAGACCTTGGCGTTCCGGGCTTCGGGGTCGTCGGGGTCCGGGGCGTCGGGGATCGGCTTCACGGACGCGCACGAAGGCGGCCGGCACAAACGGACATCCACACGGAGAACTTGTCGCATTTCCGGTTGAGGTAGACCTTGGCGGGTTTCCGGTCGGGGAAGTTCTTGTCGTAGCGTCGTCGTTATTTGGGTGCCGGTAGTCGTTCACGGTCGTCGCGGTTCACAACGGAGAACTTGTCGTTCCACGGAGATCTTGGCGGTGTCACGGAGGCGTTCACGGCGGGGACGGGGATCGGAGAACGGAAACGGGAAAAACGGGAACACGAAGCACGGCAACGGCCGTCGGGGACGAACACGGAGAGCGACAAGGGGGAACACGGAGTCGGGCATCGGGAAAACACACGGAAACGGGGAACGACCCGGAGGCGGGGCACGGACACAGAGACACGGACGGGGTGCATCAACAGCAGTAGCACGAGCAAGCGGAGCAACAGCAAAGGCATGGAGCTAGACGTCGGGGACGCGTCAGACAGGCGACATACGTCGGGGCAAGGGAGGATGCGACGCACT
This sequence comes from Puccinellia tenuiflora, assembly GCA_012064385.1. Lineage (NCBI taxonomy): Eukaryota > Viridiplantae > Streptophyta > Magnoliopsida > Poales > Poaceae > Puccinellia > Puccinellia tenuiflora. Next base: position 713,000 of record QRDG01001223.1, on the reverse strand, counting down.
GGTGGAATACGGGTGACGCGGTGCGGCCGGCTCTGGGAAACAGAGGAGCAGGAGGCCGGCCGGAGCACGGCCGGAGGACGAAGGGGAGCAGGGGCACGAGGCTGGGCGACGGAGGCAGTCGACCCGCGCGGTGGAGACGAAGGCCGGCGCGAGCAGCTCGGGATCGAGCCGGGGAAGGGAGAGGAAGGAGGCGGTCACGGGAGGCGCAGGGCCGGCGAAGGAGAGCAGGGAAACGGCCGGAGCTGGCCGCAGCCGGCGGCGGCGAGCTCGGGCGCGAGAGGATCCGAGGGAGGTGGAGTCGCGGGAAGGGTGGAGGAGGAGGTCCTTGCGCGAGGAAACTCGAGGAGAGGCCGGCGGTCGGCGACACGGAGAGGAGAGAGGAGCCAGAGGGAAGAGGAGAAGGGCGGCGCCACGGAGCAGGAGCTCGTCGGGGCGGCGGCTGGTGGTGGTGCTCGGGAGGAGCTCCGGTGGGGTGGAGGAGGTGGAGGCGTGCGTGGTGCGGGGAGTTGGGGATGCGGGTGAGGAGAAGAGATAGGGAGAGGAAAGAAAAAGAAAAAAAAGAGAGAGAAAGAAAAGAAGAGAGAGAGGAAGAAAAAGAAAGGGAGGGGAAAAGAAAAGAAAAGGAGGTGGGAGGGCATTTCCGCGAAAAAGAAAACGAGGAGAGGGCGGCTGCAAAAAGACAGGGGGTGGGAAAGGAAAAAGGCAGGGACAGGATTAGGGTTTGGTCTAGGGTTTGCTTTGCTGGGCTTTTGGGCCTAGCTAGCTGGGCTACTCTTTCGCAATTCTCAAAACATTTTATTTCTTCTGGCAAAAATAATTTGACAAATTAATTTTGAAAACGGAGATGACTGTCTCGGTAAAAATATTTTCTGACAATTTTAGAAAACTTAAAATAGGGTTTAATAAAAATAATTTTTGTTGCCAAAAATATGCGATGCGATGATGCTGATGTCATGATGATGCAAAAATAAAATAACAAGCAATTTCTAATTTGGGGAAAAACCCCGGGGCATTACAAAGCACAAGGCAAATCTCCTGCTAAGAAGAGCTCCTCGACTCCTGCTGTTCAAGCAAAAGACAAGTCGCTTGCTAAGAAGGACTCCTCGACTCTGGCGAAGGAGTCAGCTCCTCTAGAAGACAACCCTCTAAATGACTTTTGAATGCTATGTGATGCTGTGTTACTATTGAAACTTTGTAATTATGCTCTACTGATGCCTTTAAACTATTGAGCCTGTTTAGCTCTTTTGAGTTGTAAAGATGCACTACTGGTGCTTTAAATAATTGAGCTTGTTTAGCTATTTAAAATTTGTGCCAATCGGCTTGGTTCTTATAACCCGTCTAGTTTTTCGCTGATGAATAAGTAGGCCCTGCATGACTTCTCTTACAGTTTATGCTGACAGGTTCTTAACTCATATGTTCCTTAGGATCCATAAGAGAGAGAAACAAGTCATGCCTGTAGTTAAATCATATTGTGCAGGATGCATCTGACTTACCAGCGAGAAAACTAGGAAAATTCGGCTACTGTGCCGGGTCCAAGAGTTTAAGCTTAACTTTTTTCACTGAAAAGCAAGCCCCCAAGAACCTGATGATCAAAATTTAAAGAACAAAGCGCACTCACTGGGTGACTCGACTAAAGGACTCATGTTCACAAAAGCCGGCTTTATTTCATTTGATCATAATAATTCGATTACATCTAGGCATGGCTCACTGGGCTCATTGCCTTTCAACTCATGAATCTATTACAACTTAGGTATAATATGGACGTAGCTGAGCTATGTTCCAAGGCCTCTTTGCCTCTGCATAAGGATCTAGGGTATGAGCTGTATCAGCTCCTTTGCCTACACTTGCCGGTTCTCGCACATCCATTAGATAGTACGATCCGTTGTTCAGATTCTTGCTTATGACGAACGGTCCTTCCCATGGTGGCGATAACTTGTGCATCCCTTCCTTACTCTGGACAAGGCGAAGCACTAAGTCTCCTTCCTGGAAAGTCCTGGTTTTGACTCTGCGTGCGTGATATCGCCGCAGGTCCTGCTGATAAACTGCTGATCTCTCAAGGGCTAGCTCCCTTGCTTCCTCAAGTGCATCGACCGAGTCCTGGCGGGCGAGTTCGTTTTCTGTCTCCACATAATTGGCGACTCGTGGCGAGTCATGCAACAAGTCGCTTGGCAAGACAGCTTCTGCTCCGTACACCATGAAGAAAAGGTGTGAAGCTAGTAGATCTGTTAGGAGTCGTCCTGATGCTCCAAAATACTGCTGGTAACTCCTCAACCCAAGACCCGGCGGCTCTTAGCAAAGGGATTCGGAGCCGGGGTTTAATTCCCTTCAGCAACTCCTGATTTGCCCTCTCTGCTTGTCCATTGGACTGTGGATGTGCTACTGAGGCTAGGTCGAGTCTGATGTTGTTCTCACCACAAAATTTGGCCATCTCCCCAACTGATAAGTTGGTACCATTGTCTGTGATGATGCTGTGAGGATACCCAAAACGTGTTGCTATCTTCTTGAAGAATCTCACAGCTGATGCACCGTCGACTCTGCTGACGGGTTCCACCTCCACCCACTTGGTGAACTTGTCAACTGCTACTAGCAGATGGGTCTTCTGACAGGGCGACTTTGAGAAAGGGCCCACCATGTCGAGTCCCCAAACTGCAAATGGCCAAGTGATAGGGATGGTTCTGAGCTCTTGAGCTGGCACGTGGTCTTGCCTTGCGTACCTTTGACATCCATCACAGACTCGAACTATCCTTTCTGCATCCAAATGTGCTGTCAACCAAAAGAACCCGTGTCTGAAAGCTTTTGACACCAAGGATCTAGTGGATGCATGATGACCACAATCTCCTGCGTGAATCTCTTGCAATATTTGCTTGCCCTCTTCTGGAGACACACATCTCTGGTAGACTCCAGTAACACTCCTTCTATACAACTCGCCGTCAATGACTGTGTAGGACTTGCATCGCCTGATGAGTTGCTTTCGCTTGACTTCATCCTTTGGGAGTTCACCCCGCAGGAGATACGCTAGGTAGGGCTCTGTCCATGTTGGGATTGCTCGTACTGCTGCAACAAGTGCCGACTCTGGGTCTGGAAAAGCTAACTCCTCCTCTGTGGGCAACTTGACCGAAGGATGATGGAGTTCATCCAAGAACACATTTGGTGGTACTTTCTCTCGTCGAGAGCCGAGTCGTGATAACGCATCAGCAGCCTCGTTCTTGCGCCTGTCAATATGCTCCACTTGATAACCAGAAAAGAACCCGGCTATCTGTTCGACTGCTCTTCTATAAGCCGCCATGTTTGCATCCTTCGAGTCCCAAGTTCCAGATACTTGCTGAGCTACGAGATCCGAGTCTCCAAAGCATCTGATACGCTTGATGTTCATCTCCTTGGCCAAACGCAGGCCATGTAGCAAAGCCTCATACTCTGCCATGTTGTTGGTGCAATCAAAGTGTAGCTGAAGGACATATGCTAACTTATCTCCTTTAGGTGATGTTAACACCACGCCGGCTCCTGAGCCTTCCAACTGTCTGGACCCATCAAAGTGCATTGTCCAATACTTGGTGCAAGGGGTGCTTGGTGAAGATGTAAAATCTGTCCAGTCATTGACAAAATCAACCAAAGCTTGAGATTTGATCGCTGTCCTTGGCTCATACGTGATATGATAGGGACCCAACTCAATTGCCCACTTGGCAACTCGCCCTGTTGCCTCTCTGTTGCGTATAATATCTGCCAGTGGTGCTGAACTCACCACCTTAATTGGATGCTCTTGGAAATAATGTTTAAGCTTTCTACTTGCAAGAAAAACCCCATAAACTAGTTTCTGCCACTGAGGGTACCTTTGCTTTGACTCTGTGAGGACTTCACTGATGTAGTAAACAGGTCTCTGCACTGGGTACTCCTTTCCTTCCTCTGCACGTTCCATAACTACTACTGCGCTGACAACTCTCTCGTTGGCAGCTACATATAATAGCATGGGCTCCTTATCTGTAGGAGCTGCAAGCACTGGTGCTGTTGATAAAGTTTTCTTCAACTCCTCAAAAGCACGGTCAGCCTCTTCATCCCATAGGAATTTGTCTGACTTCTTCAGGAGTCGGTAGAGAGGACCCGCCTTCTCCCCGAGTCTGGAAATAAACCTGCTCAGAGCTGCCACACATCCAGTAAGCTTTTGGACGTCCTTCAGACAAGTCGGCTTCTGCAAGTTATGGATAGCCTTGATTTTCTCTGGATTTGCCTCGATGCCTCTCTCTGAAACGATGAAGCCTAGGAGTTTGCCAGCAGGGACTCCAAAAACACACTTGGTCGGGTTGAGCTTCATCTTATACTTGCGTAGGTTCTCAAACGTTTCTGTCAGGTCTGCTATCAGAGAGTCGGCTTTCTGAGACTTGACAACTACATCATCCACATAAGCATGAATATTCCTTCCAATCTGTTTCTTGAAACAATTCTGAATACATCTCTGATATGTAGCTCCTGCATTCTTGAGTCCAAAGGGCATTGTTGTGTAACAAAATGCTCCAAAGGGCGTGATGAAGGACGTCTTCAACTCATCCTCTATGTTGAGTCTGATCTGATGGTACCCTGAATATGCATCCAAGAAACAAAGCAACTCTGACCCCGCTGTGGAGTCGATGATCTGGTCTATGCGAGGTAGTGCAAACGGGTCCTTAGGGCAATGCTTGTTCAGGCCCGTGAAGTCGATGCACATCCGCAACTCTCCTGTCTTCTTTGGTACTAACACTGGATTAGCCACCCACTCTGGGTGAAAGACCTCCTTGATGAACTCGGCTGCGAGGAGCCGAGCCACCTCTTCTCCTATGGCTTTCCTCCTGTCATCATGAAACTTGCGCAGACCCTGCTTAACTGGTCATGCATTAGGATTAACATGTAAGCTGTGCTCGGCGAGTTCTCTCGGGACTCCTGGCATGTCAGATGGCTTCCATGCAAAGACGTCCCGGTTCTCACGGATGAACTCGACGAGCGCGCTTTCCTATTTATCAGAGAGGTGTGCCCCAATGGTGAACTGCTTGGAAGAGTCACCAGGGGTGAAGTCGACTTGCTTTGTGTCCTGAGCTGACTTGAATTTCATCTTCTCTTCCGTGGCCGGCTTCTTAAGGACCGAGTTGTCCTCCGGATCCACGTTTGCCTTGTAAAACTTCAGCTCCTCTTGAGCACAAGCTGTTTCAGCCATAGCTGCATCACCTAACTCGCACTCCAATGCCATCTGTCTGCTACCATTAACTGTGATGATTCCTGCTGGACCTGGCATCTTGAGCTTCAAGTACACATAACAAGGCCTGGCCATAAACTTAAAGTATGCAGGTCGACCAAAAAGAGCATGATATGGGCTCTTAAGGTCCACCACCTCAAAAGGCATAATCTCTGAACGAAAATTCTCCACTGTGCCAAAAGCAACCTCAAGATAAATCTTACCAATGGGCTTGGCCGACTTCCCTGGTACTATCCCATGGAACACCGTCTCTGTTGGAATTAGCTGTCTATCTTGCAGCTGCATCCTCTTGAATGTGTCATAATATAAGATGTTGATACTGCTTCCACCATCCATAAGCACTTTGTTCAATGTATAGCCCCCAACTTGAGGTGCCACTACCAAGGCTAACTGCCCTGGCTCGTCGACTCTTGGAGGATGATCTGCCCGACTCCATGTGATGGTTTGCTCTGACCACCTGAGCCATTGTGGAAGGGCCGGCTCTACTGCATTAACTGCTCTGACTTTCAACTTCTTGGAACGCTTGGACGTACTAGTTGTGAAGACATGGTAGCTGCCACGACTCGGGTTGTGCTGCCGAGTTGTAACATAATACTGACCATTGCTATCATTGAGCTGCTTCGGGTTCTGCTGGAACCCGCCCTGCTGATTACCTCCTCCTTGAGGTTGGTTTGGGTTGTTGCCGGCTCCTCCACCGTTATTGCCGGGTCCTCCGGCTCCATTGTTTCCTCTATATCCACCATTGTTGTTACCTCCTCCTGGCCCTTGGAACCTGGCGCGCTGCAAATCTACGCACTGTCCCAAGGTATGACCGCATCTACCGTTCTTGGCATGCTTAGGGCATGGAATTCTCAAGACCTCCTCTGTGCTTGGTGTGCGGCCTTGGTACCCACCAGAATTATTGTCCTTGCGTCTGACTCCAGTGTTTGTGTTTGCTACTAGGTCAGAGTTGTCTCCATACGGCCTCTTGCCACTGCCTTGATTCTGGTTCTGATTCTGGTTCTGATTCTGACCATTGCCACCTTGTCCTTTAGTTCCTTCCTCCTGATCCTTTGTTTTGTCTGTGGCAGCGTGCTTATTAGCACCTGCCATGATCTCACCAATCGTAAGGGGAATACCTTGATTCAGGCTCTCCTTCATACGACCTAGCTTCCAACTCAAGGGATTGTAACTGCAATTTCTCTCCATCGCCATTAACACTGAAACCGGTGGGAGTCCTTGTGAGGAGTTAATGATCTCTGAGACTCGCTTCATCCAGTGTCTTTCCGACTCGCCCTTCCTCTGGACACACCGCTCCAGGTCCTCGATGGTGCTGAGTTTCTTGCATGTGCCTTGGAAATTCTGAATAAAAGCCGCCTTCAATTGCTCCCAAGAGTTGATTGACCTAGGAGGCAAGTTGCGCATCCACACCTTGGCTGCTCCCTCCATCATAAGATACATGAACTTGGCACACAGATTACCTGTGGCATTGCGAATACTCATTGCCATCTCGTATGTACCCAACCAGGAGGTCGGGTCCATGTTGGGCTTGTAGTTTGGAACCTTGCGCGGCTCCTTGAAACTGCTAGGAAAGGACTCGGACCTGATGGCATCAGACAAACACTCTGGTCCTGTTAATGCTGGGGACGCACCAGGAGAAGTCACCTCCTCGTGCACCCGGGTTGGCTGAGGCGGGTTGTGTGCACCCACTAACGCTCTGTCCCTCTCTGCCTCCCGAGCTCTTGCCACTTCTCTCTCTCGTCGTTGCCTTGCTTCATCAACCACTAGCTGAGCTTGCGAAGCGGTTGGGATGTTTGCACGATTCCTCACTAGTTCACGACGCCTTGCACTTGTAGAGTTTGCCGGGTTGGACTCGCCATGCCGACTCCTCGTACCTGAGTTGAAGGGTGTTGAATGTAGCCTACTTGCGTCTGGAAAAGTTGGATACAAAGCTTGCTGAGTTAAAGCTGTCTTCAGCAGCTCGATAGCATCACGAGTCTCCTGACCCGCTGGTCCCTCTGGTACCAAGATGTTCTCCAATCTCAGAGTCGCCGCATGCACGTTGTCCATAGGATTAGAGTAATGTCCTTCTGGAGTATGAAATCTGTTAGGCTGTGCCCCTAAGCCACCAGATGCTCCTCCTCCGACTCCTCCTTCAGGCGGTGGTCCGTTAGCACGGCTGCCTCCCGATCCTTCTGGGGGTGGTGGTGGTGGTGGTGGTGGTGGTGCTCCTCCGGCTCCTCCTGCGGCGCCTCCTGCTGCCGCTGAGCCTCCTAGTCCGGCTCCTCTGCCTGGACCATTGGGTGTGGTGAATAGATTGGTTGGATTGATGTGGACTCCATCTCGCAAGCGACTCCTGGCTCGGCGATGCTGAATTGAAGTAAGCTCCTCGCGGCGCCTCCGCACAACTTGAGCTTCATCCTGGACTCGGGCCTGCTCCTCGGCCAATCTACGGTTTGCCTCTGTGATATCATCTAGCTGCTTTTGCAACGCAGCACGAGCGTTGGTTAACTCGGCCGCCCTCTCTGCGGCATTACTTGCATTAATCTCCTTTGTCAGTAAAGTTGAATCAAACTGATTTCCAGTGTTCCCAGACATGTAGACTCCAACAACACGAGCGCGTACTGGCGACTCCTCATAATCCTCTTCCTCTATCCCGTACCCAAGCCGATCTTCAAACAAGGGTAGGATGGACTCTGAATCTGCATCATAATCTGAATCTGACTCTTGCATCACCTCTGGTTCCTCAGCTAGGGGTTCCTCAGACTCGGCGATGATGCCGACCTCTGAAGTTCCGACCGACTCCTCGCCATCGGACTCGACGATAACAGTTAGCTCTGGTACCGACTCCGCCGAGTTCTCACGAAGACCCGACGCGCACACCATCCCGACGAACACGTTGATTCCTCCAAAGACAAGCTGGTAGCCTTCGTCGACTTCGTTCATCTCCGAGGTCCAGCCTGAGTCATCGATCTCTGTTTCTCCATGCTCATCAGTGTAGACCCGCCCGATGGCGAGTTTCTCCATAGCTCGACGAGCAGCTCCAACGATCTCAACTCCTTTCGTCACCGTAGGCCCCACGGTGGGCGCCAACTGTCGTGGGGTTGTCACGGCAAGTTCTTCCGTAGGGAAGATGAGTTCTGGGGCCATTGATGACTGAAGTACGCTGGAACGGTTAATCTCGCCAAGGAACAAGGATTTACCCAGGTTCGGCCCCTCTGATTCGAGGTAAAGACCTACTTCCTGCTTCTATGTTATTGCTCTTGATGGTATCTCGATTACAAGGATCCGGCTCCCACAACTTAGGAGCCGGCGACTTCTCTCTGGTGGCTAGGGTTTCTCTACTGGTTGAAGCTTATCGATCTAAGGTCCAGGACCCCGCTTATAAAGGCTGCCGGGTCTCTGGACTTACACTTTACACCGAGTCATACTAGAACACGGAGTCCTACTCTACGTCTTGGTCTTCCAAGTTTAGACTCCGGGTTGTACTTGGACTCCTTGCGGACGGGCCCTTTCTTCATCATGGGCCTTGGTCGGCTTGTCTCCAGCCCAGCCCATGCGACTTGATACGTGACTCGGCTTTGGCCTTCTTGATCTTGGCGGGTCTACTTTCCGGGTCCATGGGCCTACCTATAAAGTATCCCCCCATCAAGTACCTTAATTACCAGTAGTTTCCTTTGAGGCCCCGCTGCAAACGGGCTGGTAGGACAAAAGATGTTGTGCAAGTTTCTCCTTGTGAGCACGTACGACTACTTATGGAACGCATGCCTATGGTTACTTAGTACTCAGTTACTTTATTATTATCATCTGCAAATGCCTTGTCTTACTTATTACATGAATCATATCATCCATGTAGCGCCCATTCATCCATCCATGTGCCTACAGTATTTTAAACCTGCTGTCTTCTGCAATATTTACTGCTGCCTTTATTTTACTGCTGTCTCTATTTTGCTACTGCTATTACTATCAAATTGTTGCTACTGATCCTTTGTTGTGAGCAAGTCTATTTACAGGTGCAGCTGAATTGACAACTCAGTTGCTAAGGCTTATAAGTATTCTTTGTCTCCCCTTGTGTCGAACCAATAAATTTGGGTTATACTACCCTCGAAGACTGTTGCGATCCCCTATACTTGTGGGTTATCAATCATCTATGAACATGTAGAAGTTTCGAGTCAAATGACCAAGTTATGACTATTCTCGTGCCATAGTTTGTGATAATATGCCCATATTTGACACATAGGTGTATCTTGGTATAGCAAACAATGTTGCAGAACTGAGTTTTTTCAAAATATTTTTATAAATAACATTTTTCATTTTTTTAATTATAAAAAATGATATTTTTTGTGAAGCAAGTACAAAAAATATGGTGGAAAATGGAACCCATCCAATTATCACACAAAGTAGACCATAGTTTATGATTAATCCAGCAATATTAGGAATTTTCTCGGTTTCTACCTAATTTCGCCTATTTAAATGACTTTATGCCTATTTTCCGAAAGTAATTAAATTTTGAACTACCAGTGTGTGATAGTTTGCTCTAAATTTTTTGAAAAAATTCATTATAAGATACAGCAGTAGTGGTTATATCACAGAACAACCGATAGTTTTGAAAAAAGCGATCGCAGAACTGAGTTTTTTCAATGAATAGTCATGCCGGCCATTTGGACCGTTTTTCCCAAAATCTCAAAGAAAACTAAGAAAATCTAAAAAATCATTTGGCATGGAGTCCTATTATGTGTACTAGTTGATAGGAAAAATTATAAACTTGATTTTTTTCAAAATTTATAAAAAATTCCTTCACAGAAAGCTCTACCATCTATAAACATGTATAGGTTTCAAGCCTAACGACCAAGATGTGACCATTCCCGTCACATAGTTTATGATAATGTGCCCATATTTGGCACATATGTGTATATTGGTATGATAAACAATGTTACCGAACTGAGTTTTTTCAAATTATCTTTACAAATTTCATTTTTCATTTTCTAAGTGCTAAAATTGACTTCTTTTGTGAAGCAAGTACCAAAAATATTGTGAGAAATGGAACCCATCCAATTTTCACACAAAGTAGTTCATATTTGATGGATAATCCACAAATATTAGGAATTTTATCCCTTTCTACCTAATTTCACACATTTAAATGGCTTTATGCCAATTTTTCGAAAGTAATTCAAATTTGAGCTACAAGTGTGTGATAGTTTGCTCTCAATTTTTTACAAAAATCTTTTTTAAGGTACAAAAGTAGTGGTTATTTCACAGAACAATCGATAGATTTGAAAATTTCGACCTCTTTCAATGAATAGTCATGCTGGCTATTTGGACCGTTTTTTCCAAAATCACAAAGAAAAAAAAAAGAAAACCTAAAAAAATATCCTTTGGCATGGAGTCCTATTATGGGTACTAGTTGATAGGAAAAATGATAAATTTGATTTTTTTTCAAACTTTGTAAAAAATTCCTTCACAGAAAGCTCTACCATCTATAAACATGTATAGGTTTCAAGCCTAACGACCAAGATGTGACCATTCCCGTCACATAGTTTATGATAATGTGCCCATATTTGGCACATATGTGTATATTGGTATGATAAACAATGTTACCGAACTGAGTTTTTTCAAATTATGTTTACAAATATCATTTTTCATTTTCTAAGTGCTAAAATTGACTTTTTTTGTGAAGCAAGTACCAAAAATATTGTGAGAAATGGCACCCATCCAATTTTCACACAAATTAGTTCATATTTGATGGATAATCCACAAATATTAGGAATTTTCTCCCTTTCTACCTAATTTCACACATTTAAATGACTTTATGCCAATTTTTCGAAAGTAATTCAAATTTGAGCTACAAGTGTGTGATAGTTTGCTCTCAATTTTTTACAAAAATCTTTTTAAGGTACACAAGTAGTGGTTATTTCACAGAACCATCGATAGTTTTGAAAAATTCGACCTCTTTCAATGAATAGTCATGCTGGCCATTTGGACCGTTTTTTCCAAAATCTCAAAGAAAAAGAAGAAAACCTAAAAAAAATATATGCTTTGGCATGGAGTCCTATTATGGGTACTAGTTGATAGGAAAAATGATAAATTTGATTTTTTTTCAAACTTTGTAAAATATTCCTTCACAGAAAGCTCTACCATCTATAAACATGTATAGGTTTCAAGCCTAACGACCAAGATGTGACCATTCCCGTCACATAGTTTATGATAATGTGCCCATATTTGGCACATATGTGTATATTGGTATGATAAACAATGTTACCGAACTGAGTTTTTTCAAATTATGTTTACAAATATCATTTTTCATTTTCTAAGTGCTAAAATTGACTTTTTTTGTGAAGCAAGTACCAAAAATATTGTGAGAAATGGCACCCATCCAATTTTCACACAAATTAGTTCATATTTGATGGATAATCCACAAATATTAGGAATTTTCTCCCTTTCTACCTAATTTCACACATTTAAATGACTTTATGCCGATTTTTCGAAAGTAATTCAAATTTGAGCTACAAGTGTGTGATAGTTTGCTCTCAATTTTTTACAAAAATCTTTTTAAGGTACACAAGTAGTGGTTATTTCACAGAACCATCGATAGATTTGAAAAATTCGACCTCTTTCAATGAATAGTCATGCTGGCCATTTGGACCGTTTTTTCCAAAATCTCAAAGAAAAAGAAAAGAAAACCTAAAAAAAATATATCCTTTGGCAGGGAGTCCTATTATGGGTACTAGTTGATAGGAAAAATGATAAATTTGATTTTTTTTTAAAACTTTGTAAAAAATTCCTTCACAAAAGCTCCGTCATTTATAAACATCTATGGGTTTCAAGTCAAACGACCAAGATGTGACCATTCCCGTGGCATAGTCTATGATAATGTGCCCATATTTGGAACATAGGTGTATCTTGATATCATAAACAATGTTACCGAACTAAGTTTTTTCAAATCATTTTTACCAATATCATTTTTCATTTTCTAAGTGCCAAAAAATGATTTCTTTTGTGAAGCAAGTACAATAAATATGGTGCAAAATGACACCCATCCAATTTTCACACAAAGTAGTCCATATTTGTTGGATAATCCCCAAATATTAGGAATTTTCTAGATTTCTACCTAATTTCGCACATTTAAATGACTTTATGTTGATTTTCCGAAAGTAATTCAAATTTGAACTACAAGTGTGTGATAGTTTGCTCTGAAATTTTTCAAAAAATCATTTTAAGATACAAAAGTACTGATTAAACCACAGAATTGTCGATAGTTCTGAAAAATCCGACACGTTTCAACGAATAGCCATGCGGCCATTTTGACATTTTTTTGAAAAAACTCGAAGAAAATAAAGAAAATGTCAAAAAATAAATCCTTCGGCATGGAGTCCCTCTTATGTGCACTGTATATTGGATAAATAATTAATAAATCAATTAAAGAAAATGATACCTAAAGAAAGAAGCAAAGAAAATAAGAAAAAACAAATAGTCTTTGCCGTGTGCCAAATAAGAATCCCAGCCTTCTGATTGGTCGAGAATGTTTCACGCGGATCGTTGTTCTGAACCGTTGGATCTAGCAGGATCCAACGGTCTAGTCTCTTTCTTCCCAACCTTATGTTCTCTCCATGTCAAAAAAAAACCTTATCTTCTCTCTCTATTTCTCTCTCCATATCTTCTCCCGATCGATTCCATCCACCCACCGCAGCCTCCGTTCCCCTCCACTCACCTTGCAGCGTTGCTCCCGACGTACGACGCGGCGGCCGACGAGGTGTCCCACGCTGCGGCAAGCTCCTACCGCACCTTGGCTCACGGCTTCCACCACCGCGCGGTCACCACCACCGAGGGGCTCGGGAACATCCGGGACAGCGACCACACGGCGGATGCGGTGACGACGGCGACCACGCGGAGGATGCGGCGAGGACCGGCGGCAGAAGGCTGCTTCCACGCGAACGATGCGGAGGCGGAGGCGGCGGCGACCACGCGGAGGATGCGGCGACGACGGCGACCTCGCGGAGGAGGCTGCTGCGGAGGAGGCGGCGGCGACCACGCGGAGGATGCTGCGGCGGTGGTGACCACGTGGAGGAGGCGGCGGCGACCACGCGGAGGATGCGGCGACGACGGCGACCTCGCGGAGGAGGCTGCTGCGGAGGAGGCGGCGGCGACCTCGCCGTGCTCGTCCTCAACCTCGCCAACCACGGTTTTAGTGCTCTGCTGCCCGCCGCTCGGCCGTGGCCTGTGCTGGTCGTGGCTTCCCTCACCATGGCCTTTGTCGGTGAGGAGGTAGGCTCGGCCGGCCAGTGATGCGGTGGCGGTGGCTCAGCTTTATTTTTTATTTTCTAAGGATGTGTATGCCAACGGCATTGCCGTCGGCTTAGGTGCTTCCTCAGCTGATGGCCATCGTGGGCCCCACTTACCATGCGCCGACGGTACCTGCGCCGACGGCCAGGGTTTGGCTGTCGGCGTACCCTAAGCCGACGGTCTTTTTTTTTGCCGACGGCCGCCGGAGCTACGCCTACGGGCACCTACGCCGACGGCCCTATGCCGACGGCTGCCGTCGGTGTAGGCTATGCCGACGGTTTAATGGCTTGTCCCGACGGCCGTCGGCTCTAAAGCGCGTTCCTGTAGTGATTCGTCCCGGTTCCCTTACGAACCGGTACCAATGGGGGCACTAGTCCCGGTTCGAATGTCCAGGGCACCGGCCAGGTCCAGTCCCGGTTCGTAGGGGACCTTCAGTCCCGGTTCGTATCACGAACCGGTACTAAAGGGTCGCGGCAGGCGGCCGCAGAGGTGGGGCCAGCGCGAACAACCTATAGTCCCGGTTCGTATGACGAACCGGGACTAAAGATTGACCTTTAGTACCGGTTCGTGTTACGAACCGGGACTAAAGTTTTTTCCCTATATCATCTCCCACCCCCGACCCGGCCATGGCCATTTTTGAGCTCGAGTTCATCACCATTTTCTCATCTATTTCCTCTCCCGAGCTCGAGTTCGTCCCCATTTTTTCCCACCATTTGTCAAGATTGACGGCGCCTCATCTATCCAAGGGTTAGCACTTCTGGCGTTGCTACTTGAGCTCATTTCGTTGCTAGTTTAGCTCATTTCATTTTTCTAGTGCTAGCTAGGTGTTTGATGAAATGCCTAAGTTAGGGATTTCATTTGTTTTATATGCAATTTGAGCTCAAATTAAAGTATAATGTGTGGGTTTTAGTGTCGTCCGGTCCCCGTCCTCACCGCCGTCGATTGCCCGCGCCGTCCCGTCACCGGCACCACCTCGGTGAGCCTCTTGTTTTTCTCTTTTGTTTTAAAAAAACTTATTTATATGATTTAGATGCATAGTTATTACTTGTATAATTTTCTTACGTTTTTTTATATGTATAGTGCCATGGTTTTGATATCCGTCCCCGTCGGCCCTCGTCCGGTCTATGATTCGGATGTGGTTGAACCGGAAATTCCAACCAACCCTATTGTCGAGTTTTTTGAAAAGAAAATAATGATTTGAAAGCAAAATTGGAAAGAAGTGAAAATCTTCGTCTCTAATGCCTAGAAGAGAAGATGAAATTGGAGCTCGATCTTGCCGACATCGTCGATAAACACAATATCAAGATGGATGCATTGCGCTTGAAGATTAGAATGATTAGAAAATATGACATTCATAAAGAGGCTTGGTATCATTATGTTGTTGGTTCAATAATTACCTTAGTTGCGATTTTGATCGCATTTGTTGTTGGGTTTAAATTCTTTAGATAGTTGTATGTTAGTTTCAATTAATGTATGTTTTATGAGACTATGTATTACATTTGGTCACTACTCTACTTTGGTTTTAATGTGATGAACTTATATTAATTAATTTGGTCACTATTATATATTCATGATGTAGTGTAATGGTTTTTTATATATTTATATAATGCAGATGAGCCGGCAATGGATGTACGGTGACCGACGTTATCCCGACTTTATTAATGGCATGCATGATTTTCTCCATGTGGCTGAGACAAACAAGCCGCCGAATGGTTTTATTTCTTGTCCATGTAGTGTCTGTAAGAATACTCAAGATTACTCTACCTCAGAAACCATTCACGTCCACCTGTTGAAGTCCGGTTTCATGTCCGGTTATAATTGTTGGACCAAGCACGGAGAAAGAGGGGTTATAATGGAAGACAATGAAGAAGAAGAGGATAATGACAACTATCATATGTTCACTGAACACGGTGGTACTACAATGGGGGAAGACGGAGCTGAAAAAGAGCCCATTATTGATGAGCTCGATGACGATCTTTGTCGGGCCATTTTTGAAGTGAAGATAAACTGCGGAAGTAAAAATGAGAGGTTGAAGTTGGAGAGAATGTTAGAGGACCACAACAAATTGTTATACCCAAATTGCGAAGATGGCCAGAAAAAGCTGGGTACCACACTGGAATTGCTGCAATGGAAGGCGGAGAATGGTACTTCTGACAAGGGATTTGAAAATTTGATGAAAATAATAAAGAAGATGCTTCCAAAGAATAACGTATTGTCCTCCAGTACGTACGAACCAAAGAAGGTTGTCTTCCCTCTAGGATTAGAGGTGCAGAAGATACATGCGTGCATCAATGACTGGATCCTCTACCGTGGTGAGGAGTACAAGAATTTGAATGCATGCCCGGTATGCGGTGCATTGCAGTATAAGATCAGGCGAGATGACCCTGGTGAAGTTGAGGACGAGCCGCGCCCCAGGAAGAGGGTTCCTGCGAAGGTGATGTGGTATGCTCCTATAATACCACGGTTGAAACGTTTGTTCCAAAACAAAGAGCATGCCAAGTTGTTGCGATGGCACAAAGAAGACCGTAAAAAAGACGTGATGCTGAGACACCCCGCTGATGGGTCGCAGTGGAGAAAAATCAACAGAGAGTTCCCGACATTTTCAGATGACGCAAGGAACTTAAGATTTGGTCTAAGTACAGATGGCTTTAATCCTTTTGAGGGAGCAGAGCTCCAGTCATAGCACCTGTCCTATGACTCTATGTATCTATAACCTTCCTCCTTGGTTGTGCATGAAGCGGAAGTTCATTATGATGCCAGTGCTCATCCAAGGCCCGAAGCAACCCGGCAACGACATTGATGTGTACCTGAGGCCATTGGTTGAAGAACTTTTAGAGTTGTGGCGTGAAGAAGGTGTACGTGTGTGGGATGAGCACGAACAAAATGAATTTGACCTACGAGTGTTGTTGTTTGTAACCATCAATGATTGGCCTGCTCTTAGTAACATTTCAGGTCAGTCAAACAAGGGATACAATGCATGCACGCACTGTTTAGGTGAGACTGAAAGTATATATTTGGGAAACAAGAATGTGTACCCGGGGTATCGTCGATTTCTTCTAAAACAGCATCCCGTAAGAAAGAAAGACAATTATTTCAAAGGTGAGACAGATCACCGGACAAAGCCTACCCGTCCTACTGGGGATGTTATATATGATATGGTCAAGGATTTAAAAGTAATCTTTGGAAAAAGTATTGGCGGACAATCTGTTCCGAATGACGCTGACAGACACGTACCGATGTGGAAGAAGAAATCTATATTTTGGGAGTTACCCTATTGGAAAATCCTAGATGTTCACTCTGCAATCGACGTGATGCACATGACGAAAAATCTCTGCGTGAATCTACTAAACTTCTTGGGCGTGTATGGGAAGAAGAAAATACACCGGAATCACGGCAGGACCAACAACATATGCACGAACGAGACAACCTGAATCCAGAGAAGTATCAAGGTCCTATCAGCTACGCTCTTACCAATGAATAGAAGATCTTTTTTTAAGTCCTTAGCAGTATCAAGGTCCCGTCTGGCTTCTCGTCGAATATAAAGGGAATAATAAACATGACAGAGCAAAAGTTCCAAAACCTAAAGTCTCATGACTGCCACGTGATTATGACACAATTACTTCCGGTTGCATTGAGGGGGCTTCTGCCGGAAAATGTTCGAGTACCCATTGTGAAGCTATGTGCATTCCTCAATGCAATTTCTCAGAAGGTCATCAATCCAGTAACTCTACCAAGTTTATAGAGGGATGTGGTCCAATGTCTTGTCAGCTTCGAGTTGGTGTTCCCACCATCCTTCTTCAATATTATGACGCACCTCATAGTTCACCTAGTCGAAGAGATTTCCGTTCTCGGTCCTGTATTTCTACACAACATGTTCCCCTTTGAGAGGTTCATGGGAGTCTTAAAGATATATGTTCATAACCTTGCTAGGCCAGAGGGAAGCATCTCCAAGGGTGTAGCGCCCCGACCTCGGAATTATACAGAGAGGCTATGTAACCCACAGGCTATGGTACACAATCGAAGGGCATGGAATTACCGCTCCCACGCAACACATCGATCGTGCCATAAACACTAGCATAGCTATCAATGTATAAAACAGAGATCAAGACTTGTGGAACAACTGGCACATCACAGACTCTACGACACAAAAGATCATATAGCAACTCATATATGAGAAAGATACAAATTACACACAAAAGGGGTCACAGCCCCCAACAATCCATCATGCGGAAGCGAATTAGTTGTTTAGTACAACAAGATCCAAATATATGGCCTAAGAGGCCTACACATAACATAAACCCTGCCAGCTTGTCCCGACGTCCCAAGCTGCCACCTGGGAACCCCGAACTACTCGTCGATGTCCAAGAAGAAACCACATGTCTGCACGGTGTCATCCTCCTCTGAAACAAATTAATAAAAGCAGCAAAGATAGACTGAGTATGATGTACTCGCAAGTTTAGTAGGCCCAATGATGACGGAAGCTCTAAAGCAGTAGAGTAGCTATTTTGCATAAAGCTAGATTTCGTTTTAAAAAGGTATAAAAGACTCAAGGGGCATCGTCTACTCAGAATGCTTTTCGAAAGGGGATAAGAGACTAACTTTTTCATCTTCGGTTCTCATCGAACCAACATGTAGCCAAAACATCTCTCATCTCCACCAAAGGCACTCCCTCGAATCACCCTTGAGGAAATGAACCTTTTAAACACACGTTGAGTTGCAACCTTTAGCTGCCAAATTTTAATTAGGTTATACTTTCCTATGAGCTAATCCGCCTTTCCCAAGATTTGTCCATAACCGTGGACACGGCTTTTTGAAAAGATTTACCCTGCAGGGGTGTACTAATTTACCCACCGGTACCGTCTGGCTCACCTGATTGGCCCTCTTTCGGGGAAGGCCGGCGAGTGGGCGCGGTTAAACCTTTACCTCGCATGAGACTATCCAAGAATCATCTGTGACCACAAGACAAGTTCAGTGCCTATTTCAACACCCTGCCCCATCGCCACGTCCTAAACAACACCGTCCTCATCATTTCCTTTTCCACCCACACACTCACACGCAAATGGAAATAGCAAACTAGAGGACCCTTGGATACGCCCGCACAAGTTATTTAGTTAAAGGGGATTCCATATGTCCCCACCGTTGGAAGCACGCTCGGTTCTTGGTTCTAGCTAAAAGCACTCTCAGCCTAGGCGAAAAGAATGAGGCAAAACACCATCCTCGATGGCAACGCATCCAAGCCTTTTGATCGGATTGTAGTTTAGGGCGTTTTTGTCGTTCTCTCCACAGGGATCAAAATCTATTGGTGCTTTTCCTTTCTAGAAGCTTGGAACAACGAAAAGGTGGGATGGTGTTTACGGATCTTGACTAGTTCTTGCGGATCAAGCAAAAGAAATTAGAACGGTGATAGCAAAGGGGGGCTAAGGAAGATTGTTTCACGGACAGCAAAGGGAGGCTAAGGAAGAGTGTTTCACGGACAGCAAAAGGGGGGCTAAGGAAGATTGAACAAACACATAACGTGAACAACAACAAAAGGGGGCTAAGGAAGAGTTCACAAACAACAAAGTCACAGCACGATTACAAAGTTCACACAAACAGAGCGATTCAGAGAGTTACAGAGAGTTTTCACTGAAGGGGTTGGAGAGGATCGAATCAGTTCGTCACGGCGGGAGCAGAGGAAGAAGAGGCGGGAGGCTAAGGAAGATACAGACGAAGTAGAAGCAAGGAAGTAGACAGGGACATATACGGATCAAGGGCTTCTTCTTTCCTCTCGTTCCTCGCGGATCATCTTCTCCATGCTTCTCCAAAGTTCTTCCTAGTTCGTCGGTTCTTGATCTGGGTGGAGTGGTTGGATGGATCTTGGATCTGGTGGAGTTGTTGGTGGTGAATTGTGAATTGCGAATACGGAGCTCTCTTCTTCTTGGACAAGGAAGCCGCTTTATAGGCGCTACAGAAATGGTGAGAGGGCCTCAGCTACGGAAGTGGCGAGGGCCACGGTCGATGGCGTGGTAGGTGGCGCGGCGGGAACTTCCGCCGTCGCTTTTCAGATTTTTTGCCCGGACGCACATGGGCTGTTCCCTCCTTTATCACCTTTTTGACTCTTCTAATTTTTTCTCCTCCAAGATGATCGATTCCCTCCTTGCTGGTTCAAACGCACGCGCAGCACATGGGAGATACGCTCACCTTCTTCTCTTCAGGCTTCGAGAGGCTCCTTCGAGAGGTGGCACCCTCGCGAGACATTTTCTCCTCGTGAAGCGTCAAACCCTCGCGAGGCCTTTTTTCCTCACGAGGCGTCAAACCCTCGCGATGCCTTTTTCCTCGCGAGGCGTCCGTTAACTTTTCAGCAACAATTTGAGTCGGAGATGAAGAAATACATGCCTTGGCGCACTGATCTGTAAAAAGTGGATAACTGATGTAAAAGCATTTAAAACCCTGACTAAACTTCTCAAATATGAGCAAGGTTTAGGGTTTTGGACGTCAAATAGATGTGCATAATTCAGAGTGATCAAACCCCCAGACCCAAACCTTTGCTTATCCCCAAGTAAAGCAGATATGATGAAAACAGTGCTCAACTTCTGCATACACAGCAGTTCATACATATTGGATTCAAAGCAGTTTCTGCATACATGGTTGCAATCTCTAGTTCAGAGTCAAGTTTCCATTAACAACTTTTATATATGTCTCAGTTCAGATACTTTTCGATTACCTAGATAAGACATTTGGTAGGGGAATCTAATGAAGTGATCCATGAAATAGCCATGAGTGTTAATTGAATGCAAAGTCAGTGCTTCACCTGCTACCATTCCCGAGAACATAGTAGGCTAATGCAAAAGTTAAAGATGAGTTAGAATCATTGTTACTTGTCAGATTCTTTCAGTTAGTGCTTCACAGGTTACAATCCTGAGATCATAACTGCTAATGCAAAAAATTTCTTTCAAATTACTATCAGGAACTTCAGGTTAGTGCTTCACAGGTTACAATCCCGAGATCATAACTGCTAATGCAAAATTTTGTTTTCAAATTACTATCAGGAACTTCAGGTTAGTGCTTCACATACCACCATCCCGAGATACTGGTAGCTAATGCCAAAATGCAGAAATGAAGTTAAAACATGGCTTTTCGAGGATCAACTTATTCAGTTTCAGAGCCACTTGCATTATAAAGGTATTCCAACAGATCTGAGCAGAGACATATATGAACTCTGTTTTCATACATGACTCGAACACAAGAGTTTGCAAGCATTATAGATAGAAACACTGCAAGATTCTCAATAGCATGAAAGATTGTATAGTCAAGATTAAGCACTCCAAGGAACTTTTACTCGACAAGCAACTTCGAAAATGTAGCCAAGAATAGATAGAAACTTTGTAATCATGGCATAGTAATGATATTAATGGTGTAACAGGGTTTGTGAATTGGAATGTGTTCACCTGGTTTAAGTGTCGGATCCTCGAGAAGTCTTCCTCGCGAAGCAAAACCCTCGCGAGGCCTTTTTCCTCGCGAAGCATCAAGCCCTCGAGAAGCTTTCTCTTGAAGCAGAATCACTCGACAGGTGTTTTGCTCGCGAAACGACTTTCTACTCCATGCTTGTAGGGATATCTGCCAACCCACTTCACTTTCCTTTATTCAACAATCTGAAAAACAAAACAACAAACAAAAAGGGAAGGAAACACACAAAACAAAAATAACTCTTGAAGGGAAATAATATATAAAAAGGATATCAGGCTGCCTCCCGATGAGCGCTTGTTTAAGGTCACGAGCCTGACCGTAGCTTCTTCTCACTGCTTCACAGCTTCAGAGGATGCATTGGGGACATCCTCTGACTCGTCATTCTCGCTTTCTTCAGGATCTTCAATGTCAATCTTTTTTCCCGCTAGGTAATGCTTCAGTCTCTGGCCATTTACCTTGAAAGTACCTACTGATGGGGTCTGGACTTCGAAAGCACCATTTCCTAGGTCCTTCTTCACTATGCAGGGACCAAACCATCTTGACTTGAATTTTCCAGCAAACAAATGCAACTTGGAGTCATACACCAACACTTGCTGTCCCATGCTGAACTCCTTCCTGAGGATATGTTTGTCATGCCATTTCTTGGTCTTCTCCTTGTAAATCTTGGAACTCTCATATGCATCATGCCTAAGCTCTTCAAGCTCACACATCTGCAGTTTCCTTGCACTTCCAGCTTTCTTCATGTCGAGGTTTAGTTTCCTGATAGCCCATTGAGCTCTGTGCTCTAACTCGACAGGCAAATGGCATGCTTTACCATACACAAGCCTGAAGGGTGACATTCCAATAGGTGTCTTGTATCCAGTTCTGTATGCCCACAAGGTATCAGGCAATTTCAGGGACCAATCTGCTCTGGACTTGGACACAACCTTTTCAAGGATCTGCTTAATTTCTCTATTGGATAACTCAACTTGTCCATTGGCTTGAGGATGGTAGGGTGTAGTAACTCTATGATTCTTCACACCATACTTGCTCAACAGCTTCTCTAGCTGTTCATTGTTGAAGTGGGCTCCTCCATCACTAATCACAACTCTGGGAACTCCAAATCTGGGGAAATTACAGTTTTGAACAGCTTGCAGACTGACTTGGAATCTGCACTGACAGTTGGTACAGCTTCAACCCATTTAGACACATAGTCCACTGCCACAAGGATATACTTATAGCCTCGAGATGAAGGCAAAGGTCCAACAAAATCAACTCCCCATACATCAAACAGTTCAACTTCAAGGATGCCTTGCTGAGGCATTTCATTCCTTCTCGAGATTTTCCCAGTTCTCTGACAGGGATCACACGGCTTGACAAAATCATGAACATCTTTGAACAGGCTGGGCCAATAAAATCCAGCTAGAAGGATCTTTGCTTGAGTTTTCCTTACTCCAGCACGGCCTCCATACATGCCAGAATGGCATTGGAACATCACATCATGAGTTTCTTCAGAGGGCACACATCTTCTCACTATACCATCTACACAATGCTTGTAGAGGAATGGTTCATCCCAGTAATAGCTCTTGGCTTCATGCATGAATTTCTTTTTCTGCTGGTAGGACAAATCAACTGGCATAATTTTGCACTCTAGGTAGTTCACAATGTCAGCATACCATGGAGTCTTGGCTTCTCGCGAGACGTCGACCCTCGCGAGGCATCCCTCGTGAAACATTTCCTCGAGAAGCACATCTCGCGAAGCATCTCCTCGTGAAGCTTGAAGAGTCAGATCGTCATGAGGCCTCCCTCGCGAGGCTTCAAGAAGCCCTCGCGAGGCATTTACTCCCATCAGTTGCTCTCCAGGGATGTTGTCTTCTATTTTTCTAGTTTCAGAGCAACTTATTCTTGACAGATGATCGGCTACCACATTCTTAGAACCTTTCTTATCCTTGATCTCAATATCAAACTCTTGAAGAAGGAGAATCCATCTGATTAGCCTTGGTTTGGCATCCTTCTTGCTGACAAGATATCTTATTGCTTCATGGTCAGCAAAGACAGTACATTTGTGCCCAACTAGATAGGGTCTGAACTTGTCGAATGCGAATACCACTACAAGCAATTCTTTTTCAGTAGTGGAGTAGTTGATCTGAGCATCATCTAGAGTTTTGCTGGCATAGTGGATCACATGCTGAGCTTTCCCTTTTCTCTGGCCCAGAACTGCTCCAACTGCAAAATCACTTGCATCACACATCAACTCAAAGGGCAAGGTCCAATCTGGGGGCTGCACAATTGGAGCAGAAATAAGAGCTTGCTTCAACTCGTTAAAGGCCTTCAGACAGGCTTCATCAAAGTGGAATTTGACATCTTGGTTGAGCAGTTTGGTTAAAGGTTTTGCAATGCCAGAGAAATCCTTAATGAATCTCCTGTAAAATCCAGCATGTCCAAGGAAACTCTGTATTCCTTTTATATTTTTAGGGGGTGGTAACTTAGCAATCACATCAACGTTTGATTTATCCACTTCAATGCCTCTAGAGGATATCAGGTGTCCAAGCACAATACCTTCAGTGACTAAGAAGTGGCATTTCTCCCAATTCAATACCAAGTTCTGCTCTGAGCATCTATGCAGGACTGCTGCCAAGTTCTTCAAGCAGGTGACAAAATCTTTTCCATAGACAGTGAAATCATCCATGAAAACTTCCATGATTTTCTCGATATAGTCAGAGAATATTGAAGTCATGCACCTCTGAAAGGTTCCTGGGGCATTACACAGACCAAATGGCAATCTTTTGTATGCAAATGTTCCATATGGACATGTGAATGTAGTTTTTTCTTGATCTGCTGGATGGATGGGAATCTGAAGAAATCCAGAGTATCCATCAAGGTAACAATAGAACTCTTGCCCTGCTAACCTTTCCAACATCTGGTCCATAAATGGCAACGGGAAATGATCCTTCCTAGTTGCCTTGTTTAATTTTCTGAAATCATTGACCATTCTCCATCCAGTAACAGGTCTTGTGGTCATCAATTTTCCTTCTTCATTTTCTACCACTGTATAGCCTCCTTTCTTGGGCACTATGTGGATAGGACTCACCCACTCGCTGTCAGAAATGGGGTATATTATGCCTGCTTGTAGGAGTTTCAGAACTTCCTTTTTTACTACATCTTGCAGAGCAGGGTTCAATCTCCTTTGGCCCTCCCTGGAGGGGGTGCTATCCTCTTCAAGATATATCCTATGAGAGTAGACCTTCTCATCGATTCCCTTGATGTCATCAATGGAATATTCAATGACATTCTTGTATAGTCTGAGAACTGACAATAGGCTGTGCTCCTGTTCATCATCAAGTGCAGAGCTGATTATCACAGGGTAAATTTTTTCTTCCTCTAGAAACAGATACTTCAGGTGAGCAGGCAGCTCCTTCAACTCAACAATAGATTTATGAGACGGCTGAAGAGGTTCTCTCCAAGGTTCTGCTTCCTCGAGATTTCCCTCGCGAGGCATTTTTCCTCGCGAAGCTTGAAGAGGCTCTCGCGAGGCATTTGGCAGGTCCTCGCGGAGCATTTCTCTTGAGGCATTTTCTGCACTTCCAGAATTTTCATTACAAAGAGTGATTCCAAGCAACTCTTGAGGATTAGGACTATCAGCTGTCACAAAGACTTGCACTTCAGGCTCTTGGGGTCGCATTTGCTGCTGAGATTCAATTACACTCTTGTCGACGACATCCATGGCATGGCATTGTTCAAGCTGGTTTGGCAGGTGGGAGGCATGCTTCATGTTAAACTCTGCTTGTTCAGAACCAAATTGCAGCTTCAGGGTTCCACCTTTCACATCAATTATGGCTCCATCTGTGGCTAAGAAAGGTCTGCCAAGAATCATAGACTCTGAGTTATCTTCCATTTCCAACACGACAAAATCCACTGGATAAGCAAATTTCCAACTAGGACTGGCACATCTTCAAGAATTCCAGTTGGTTCTCTCAATGTTCTGTCAGCAAGCTGCAGTGTCATAGAGGTGGGCTTTGGCATACCTAACTGCAGCATCTGACTGGTAGCTTGGGGTAACACACTGACTGAGGAACCTAAATCACAGAGGGCTGTGAAGGTTCTTTTTCCCACCACACAGGGGATACTGAAACTCCCTGGGTCTCCTAACTTCTTGGGCAAGTTGTTCTGGATAACTGCACTGCATTCTTCTGTCAAAGCAACTATCTCAGGATCTTCTATACTTCTTTTCTTGGTTATCAAGTCCTTGAAGAATTTAGCATACAGAGGGATGTGCAACACTGCATCAAGGATGGGGATTGTTATTTGCACTTCCTTCATTGTCTCCAAGAACTAGGCATACTGCTTTTCTTCCTTAGTTTTTTCCAATCTTGAAGGGAATGGGACCTTCTGAACTAAAGGCTTCTCCACCCTTGGTACTGCAGCTGGTTCTACTGGTATTACAGGCTCTTGAGAAGGATCCCTCGAGAGGCTTTCCTCTCGAGGCATTTCTGCCTCGCGAGGCAAATTTTCCTCGCGAGGCATTTTTTCCTCGCGAGGCCTCCTTGGTGGGGCTACATAGGTGACAGTTGGGGGTGTCTTCAGAATGGGTTCAGTGTTTAATCCACTTCTAGTGGTGACAGCCTCTATTGCTTCGGTAGTTGTAATGGCACCACATTGCTTAGGGTTCTTCTCTACCTGAGCAGGTAGTTTGTTCTCTGTCTGATTTCCCTGGGTATTGGAGATTCCAGCTGTAAGCTGCTGCATTGTCTTGTAAAATATTTCAGACTGCATCTTCATTGTTTCTTGCGTTCCACTGAACATTTCTTTTTGCAAACGCATCATTTCACTGATTTCTGACTGGCTACTCCTTGAAGAGGCATTTTCTGAATTGCTTGGTGAGGATGCTGCTGTGGCTGCTGCATATGGCCTTGAGGTCTGAAATTCTGCTGAGATGTTGAGGCAAAGTTCTGTCGAGCTGCTTGAGGGTAACTTTGCGGGGCTGCATTCTTGTAAGACGGGTTTGGATGATGTCTCCAAGCAGGGTTATAGTTCTGAGAAAAGGGACCTTGATTCTGTACATAATTCACTTCAGCTACTTGGTTTCCAAGATTCTCAAACAAGGAACACTCCTGAGGTGAGTGACCTTCATTCCCACAAATCACACAAGCAGATGATACTTGATTCACTAGCACAATTGCCTTGCTATTTTTCTCTTGCATGAGCTGAGACAACTGGTTGGTAATGCTGTCCAACTTAGCTTCCAAATCATTCTGGCCACTTAACTGAATTTCTAACTGTTGGTTAGGATGCACTGTCCTTTCATTGGTCCAAGAAAAATTGTGGGATGCCATACTTTCAATCAATGCTGTGGCTTCGTCAAGAGTCTTGTTCATAATTCCACCACCAACTGCTGAGTCAACAAAGGCTCTGGTTTGAGACGTTAAACCCTTGTAAAATGTCTACAAGATCAACCACTGTTCCTGACCATGGTTAGGGCACATTCTGATCAATCCTTGATATCGCTGCCAAGCGTCATACAAGCTTTCACCTTCATATTGAACAAATCTAATAATCTTGTCTCTGCACTCAGCTGCTTTGGTGGGAGGGAAGTATTTCTCAAAGAATGCTTGCAACAAATGCTCCCAAGTGTCTCTGCAGTGTATTGGCAATGCATGAAACCATATTTTTGCAAGGCCAGACAGAGAAAATGGAAACAACTGCATCCTTATAGCCTCTGGGGGTACTCCATTGTTCTTCAGGGTGTTGCAATACTCAAGAAAGTTTCTGATATGTTCATGAGGACTCTCCAAGGCACTGCCCTTGAAGGGGTTGTGCTGCACCATATTAATTAGTGCTGGCTTGATCTCCCAGTTGTTTGCCTGGATGGCAGGCATTACAACATATGTATTTGCCAACTGATCTTTGGGAATCCATAAATCTCTCAACTTTTGGTCACCCATGCTAATAACTGACTGTCTCTCCTCTTGATCTTCTACGGAGGACACTGATGCTACTCTTCTTCTTGCGAGAAAAGTTCTTTCTGGCTCTGGGTCGAATGGAGCTAAAGGTGAATCTTCAGACGTCTGCATTCATGAGCTCACCAACCTGCATGAAGGAGATCATGTTTCCACTACACACAAGCACCGACAAGAACTTTATCAAGGGTTAGTGAACTAAATCCCGTAATAACCGTTCTAGATGCAAGATTAAGAGACTAAAAAGTAACAAAACAAACAGATTTATCACGGAGGTGAACTACGAGGAAAGAAACACAACCAAGGCATACTCTGAAAAGCAATCAATATTTGATCCCCGACAACGGCGCCAGTTTTGATCGGATTGTATTTTAGGGGGGTTTTGTCGTTCTCTCCACAGGGATCAAAATCTATTGGTGCTTTTCCTTTCTAGAAGCTTGGAACAATGCAAAGGTGGGATGGTGTTTATGGATCTAGACTAGTTCTTGCGGATCAAGCAAAAGAAATTAGAACGGTGACAGCAAAGGGGGGCTAAGGAAGATTGTTTCACGGACAGCAAAAGGGAGGCTAAGGAAGAGTGTTTCACGGATAGCAAAAGGGGGGCTAAGGAAGATTGAACAAACACATAACATGAACAACAGCAAAAAGGGGCTAAGGAAGAGTTCACAAACAACAAAGTCACAGCACGATTACAAAGTTCACACAAACAGAGCGATTCAGAGAGTTACAGAGAGTTTTCACCGAAGGGGTTGGAGAGGATCGAATCAGTTCGTCGCGGCGGCAGCAGAGGAAGCAGAGGCGGGAGGCTAAGGAAGATACAGACGAAGTAGAAGCAAGGAAGTAGACAGGGACAGATATGGATCAAGGGCTTCTTCTTTCCTCTCGTTCCTCGCGGATCGTCTTCTCCATGCTTCTCCAAAGTTCTTCCTTGTTCTTCGGTTCTTGATCTGGGTGGAGTGGTTGGATGGATCTTGGATCTGGTGGAGTTGTTGGTGGTGAATTGCGAATTGCAAATGCTGAGCTCTCTTCTTCTTGGACAAGGAAGCCGCTTTATAGGCGCTGCGGACATGGCAAGAGGGCCTCGGCTACGGAATTGGCGAGGGCTGCGGTCGATCGCATGGTAGGTGGCGCGGCGGGAACTTCCGCCGTCGGTTTTCAGCTTTTTTGCCCGGACGCACATGGGCTGCTCCCTCCTTTATCACCTTTTTGACTCTTCTGATTTCTTCTCCTCCAAGATGATCGATTCCCTCCTTGCTGGTTCAAACGCGCGCGCAGCACATGGGAGATACGCTCACCTTCTTCTCTTCAGGCTTCGAGAGGCTCCTTCGAGAGGTGGCACCCTCGCGAGACATTTTCTCCTCGCGAAGCGTCAAACCCTTGCGAGGCCTTTTTCCTCGCGAGGCGTCAAACCCTCGCGAGGCCTTTTTCCTCGTGAGGCGTCCGTTAACTTTTCAGCAACAATTTGAGTCGGAGATGAAGAAATACGTGCCTTGGCGCACTAATCTGCAAAAAGTGGATAACTGATGTAAAAAGCATTTAAAACCCTGACTAAACTTCTCAAATATGAGCAAGGTTTAGGGTTTTGGACGTCGAAAAGATGTGCATAATTCAGAGTGATCACCTTTTAGCAATTTAATTAAGTACCACACACATCCTCCACATTGTCCGAACATTCCACCAATTTCATAAATCATGGAAACAAATAACGGACAGCTAAGCAAATCTACTAAGCATGGCTAAGCATAGCTAAGCATTTAAATACAACAATTATATTCTTGTCTCCGGCCAACACATCAAACCTATGGTTAATAGGTGGGGATACATGTATTGGTTCGGGGATAAACATGCATTCATAGGATACTCTACATTGTGATCAAAAGTGACATTGGAACCACATGCAATATTATGGTGGATAAAATAAGTTTAGAAAACAATAGGATGCTAGATGCCAAGAAGGTTAGGTTATCTCTTGCCTTGCTGCCGGGGCGTGTAGTACGGCTCGTCGGGGTAGGTAGAGGAACCCTCGACTCCGGAATCTATCGATACCCAAAATAATAACAAGGAACAAATAAATAACACGAAGACAAGGTGCAATGCACAATCACACGATGACATGACAAGTTTATGCAAAGATATCATCATTTAATTTATCCAACAAATTAAATGGAGTTCCAAATAATTAGTGCAATTATTTGGAAACAACCCCATATTTATCTTAGTGACCACATTATTTATAAAATATTACAGTACAAAAGAAGTGGCTTAAATATGCATGAACATGACATGATTAAGTAGGTTTTGTTCTTCCGATCATTTTGGTACCTTATTTGTAATTTTCCGAGTTTCGATGAATAATTAGTGAAGTGAATCATTATTTGAATTTAATTCCTTTAATCAATTAAAGAATAACACCAAATAAATATTTGTGATCATGATGTAATATTAGCATGGTTTGATAGCATTTAACATGCCGATCACCTTGATATTTTATTCACAACTTTTTGTTAATTATTTCTCAAGTTATGAATTTTTCCAGATTTGGTATTATTTAAGCCATTTTAGGATTTCCTAAATAAAGGCAAAAATATTTACTCAAAAGAACATGGCAATGTTACCAATAGAAAGGTACTGTTTTTCTGAACAATTTGGTATATCGTTTGCTAAATTTGGACCAATATTTAAATAGTTATCAATTTATTTAATTTATTTTAATTATTTAAAAATAACTGCTTTTACTGTTTGGGCCGGCCTCCAGATCGGCCCAGACCGGTTTCCAGGACGGCCTCGTATCCGAGATAGCCGGCCCACTGGCCGGCCCAGACCGGGCACCAGCCGGTCACTGACCAGAGGATGCCGGCCTCCTGGCCGGGCCACCATCCGAGCCAGCCAGCCTTCTGGCCGGCCCAGGCCGACGCCCAGGCCGGGCAAGCGACCGAGGCTGCCGGCCTCCCGGTCGGCCGGGCCGGTCCCCAGGCCGGGCGCACGGCAACGGTGGCGACGGCGACCGACGGCGAGACGGCGCGAGGGAGAGAGAGGGGAAGCGGGAAGACGCGCACGCGAACGGGGAACTCACCCTGAGCACGTGGGCTTGGTCGGCGCGGCGAGGGGTGGTCGGCATCGACGTGCGGGTGCGCGATTGCGGCCGTCAGTGTCAGAGAGGAACGGCGACGGTGTGGTCCTACGGCGCCTCCCCCCTTCGATTCCTTGGACCACGACGGAGAGGAAGGAGAGGCGCACCCTCCGGTGGGCTTCGATCTGAAAACCGGGTCCCCTAGCGACGGCACTTCGGCGGCGGGAGCGAGCTCGAGCTCGGCGGCGTGACGAGCAAGAGGAGGGGAAAGGAGAGGGACCAGGTGGAGGGAAACGGGAGGAAAAGATCGCGGGGGAGCAGGTGAGCGAGTCTGTGACCACGGAGGGGGCTCGGCACGCGCGATGCAGCACGGCCACGGTGGCATGGCAGCACGCGGCATGGCGCCAGTGTCGACCCTAGCGCCACAGTGGAGAGGATGATGCCGAAATTACAGAAACCCCCCTGGTTGATTTAAAGTTTAATTGCAACTAGGTCCAGAAGCACTTTGTTGATTTTAATTGGGGACCTAAAACATTTTATAAAATTCCACAAAAATTTATGTGGCCTCCCCTTGACCTTTAGAAGCTCCACAAAAATTTGGGTTGCAATTTTCAATGTTTTGCACCACATTTGTTCATAGGGTTTAATTAAGGTTAATTTTGATAATTTCCAAATTGTATTTATTTGGAGCACTTAAACCATTCCAAAAATAGGGAAAATATTCATGGAGGCTCTAAGAATAATATTGAAGCTCCCCATGATTTTAGTTTGAATTTTTGGAAACATCAACTTGGTCTCAAAAATAGAAATAGAATTGAGCCAATTTTGAATTCTCAAATTTTAAATCTTGGCTTGTCAATAATTGGATTTTCACAATTTGTTATAATAATTAAACTTGGAACTTCCTGAACAATTTGGAAATTCAAGAATAATGTGGTTTTGCCATTTTGGGCATTGCATTTAGTTTGGACTTTTGGGAAGGGTTTTGCTTTCTTTGTTTTTAATTTCCAAGTGTTGCTTTATTCAGAATTAGCAATTTAAATGGATGCCAAGATGCAATGTTGCTAAGCAAAAAGTAAAAATTTAGCCCATATTTTAGGGTACCAAACTAGGGCTGTTACAAAGGGCTATGGAACAGAGGAGGTCATTGAATTTTGTGTTGACTTCATTCCTGACCTTAAGCCAACCGGTGTTCCTCAATCGCACCATGAGGGGAGACTGCGGGGAAAAGGCACGCTAGGAAAGAAAGCAACAATATGTATGGATGGGCATTCTTTCAGTCAAGCACACTACACAGTTCTACATAATTCCAGCTTGGTGGCTCCGTATATCGAGGAACACAAGAATATTTTACGCTTGAAATACCCGGAGCAACCTAAATATTGGATTGATGGAGAACACGTGAAGAATTTCGGTGGTTGGTTGCAAACACGTCTCATTAATGACACCACTATTGAAGAACAGCTATACTTGTTGGCCAAGGCACCATCTTCGACTATATTGACTTTTCAAGGGTACGAGATAAATGGGAATACATTTTACACGACCGACCAAGATAAAAAGAGCACCAACCAAAACAGTGGTGTCCGCTTTGATGCAACAAACAACAATGGGCAAAAGGACACATATTATGGTTACATAGAGCAGATATGGGAACTTGACTATGGACCTTCTTTTAAGGTCCCTTTGTTCTGGTGCAAATGGTTCAACCTGACAGGCAGGGTACATGTAGACCCGAAGTACGGAATAACTACAGTGGATCTCAAGAATCTTGGGTACGACACCGAACCATTCGTCCTAGCCAGTGAAGTGGCTCAGGTTTTCTATGTGAAGGACATGTCTACCCTACCAAAAAAAAAAAGATAAGGAAGCGAATACATCATACGATGAGCCAAAGTGCCACATAGTTCTTTCAGGGAAAAGAAACATCGTGGGAGTGGAGGACAAGATAGACATGTCAGAAGATTACAATAAGTTTGATGAAATTACCCCCTTCACAGTGAAAACTGACCCAAGCATCGTGTTGAATGATGAAGATTGTCCATGGTTACGGCGCGATCAGAAGAAAAGGACACACACGAAGAAGTTTATACCACGACACTAGAGACGGATGTTGATGGTCATGTGTAATAATGTATGAAACGTTTTTTTATCCTGGTTCTATGTGTAATAATCGGTAGAATAGTGTTGACTAAGGAGTTTAGGGTTTTCATTGAATAAAAAACCCATTTTTCATTTTTTTAGTGTCACGGTTTGAAATCTATGTCAAATTTACTCAACTCATCCATTTGAAATTTGAATACATTCAACATAGTCAAATTTGAAAATAACCAGTACCAAAAGATTCTACATGTCCATGGCTTACGTTTGATATAAAGTTTGTCAAATTTGAACAATTAAATCAATAGAATAACATAAATCAGGAAAAAGGAAAATA
This sequence comes from Puccinellia tenuiflora, assembly GCA_012064385.1. Classification (NCBI taxonomy): domain Eukaryota; kingdom Viridiplantae; phylum Streptophyta; class Magnoliopsida; order Poales; family Poaceae; genus Puccinellia; species Puccinellia tenuiflora. The sequence continues at coordinate 680,634 of QRDG01001223.1, read as the reverse complement.
GAAAAAAATTACAAACGACCCTTTAGTCCCGGTTCGTGGCTGCAACCGGGACTAAAGGTGGGCTTTGGCGCGCTAATTTGGCAGCGGCCCAAAAATGGACCTTTAGTCCCGGTTCGTGGCTGCAACCGGGACTAAAGTGACCTTTAGTCCCGGTTTGTGGCTGGAACCGGGACTAAAGGCCAATTAGTGCCTTTTAGATCCCTCCCCTTCCTCTCATCCCCGCATTTTGCCGCCAGGCCCAAGAAGACGAAAGACGCTGCCAGGCTGCCGCGCCGTGCTCCCCTACTCCCATGCCGCTGTCGTCACCACCACCTTCTCCTGCTCCGGTCACCGCGGCTAACCTCTTCCTCGCCGTCGAGTTTCACGAGCTGGGCGGCCGTGAATCGGCCGAAATCGGCCCGCTTTTCTGTCCCCAAGTCAGGCCGCCACTCCGACGCCCTCGTCGTCCTGCTGCTCACGGCCGTCCCCCGAGCACCCGACGTCCACGCCGCCGTCTCCCGTGCGCAAGGTACAGTATCCTCTATCCTCGCCCTCCCCTCTCCCTCAAAAGGCCTAAAATCGGCGGCGGTCCGGTAACCCTAGATCGGCTGTGGCGGCGCGGTAACCCTAGATCGGCGGTGGTGGAACCACGGTGGGCGGCGGGGACATTACATTTAGGGGCAGGCAGGGACATTTCATTAATAATAAAAAGGCCTAAAGGAAATTACATTCATATTAGGAGGCATAAAGGCCATTACAATTAGGGGGAGGGGGAGGACACAGCGGCGGCGCCGAAGGCCAAGTCCTCGTCGTCGGAGAGGTGGACGTAGCCCGGCGCGACCCACAGATGGGCCGGTGGTGGTTGTGCCTCCGGCGGAACATGCTGCTCCTCCGGCTCCTGCTACGGCTCCTGCTACGCCTGGGCCGGCTCCTCCTGCTCCTGCGAAGGCCAACTGCCGCCAGTGAAGACCCAGGACTGGCCAAGGAGGCCTCTGGGCAGTGGAGGAACTGGCTCCAGAACCAGCTCCTCGGCCTCGTGCTCCTGGGCCAACTGCTGCCACCAGGCCAGTGCAGGCTGCTGCGGCGGCGGCAGCATTTGGGCCGCGGCCTGCACCACTGACTCCCAGCGCCTGACCTCGTCCTCGACGAGGGAGTGCCGGGACACCTCATAGGAGGCCTGCATCTCTGGGTCCTGCTCGTCGTCGTCCACCTCCTCCTCGAACCACAGCTCCTGCTCGTGGCCGGGCGGCGGTGCGGGGTACGCCGTGGGCTCCTACGGCGGTGCTGGGGCCAGCGCGAAGTAAGCGCGGCGGTGGTCGTCGTGCTTGTCCGCGAACCACTGGTCCCAGTGGGGGGACTCCGGCGCGTTGGCGGGGTCGTTGTAGAGGTCCGGTGGGAGGAGACGGCGGCGGCGCGCGATCTCCACCACCCTGGCCCGGCCACTGGCCGGAATCGGCGGCACCGGAATCCGCTGCGGATTCAGGTGCCAGTCGTCCGACAGGTGGACGTCGGGCCAGTCCACGGGGGTGGCATTGTTCCAATGCCACCAGCACTCCTCCACGTGCACGTAGCGCCGCATCCGCTTCTTCTTGTTCTTCGGCGCCGGGTCCGCTGCACCGGCACGGCGCATCGGCGCTGCTCCCCCGAGAACCCGCACGCCGTCCGGCGTGATGCCGAACGCCGCCGGCGGTGGCGGAGGAGGAGGAAGGGAGGCGCGCCGGCTGGAGGAGCTGCTGGCCTCATGCTGGTTCTTGGGTGGCTTGAACCAGCGCGACATGGCTCCGGCGAGGGGGTCGCTGTGCACCGGTAGGCTAGGGCTAGGGCTAGATAGGGGTGGGGGCGGCGGTGTGGTCGCTATCCACACGGCCGGGGTCCATTTTTAAAGGACCAGCCAGGGCCAGCATTGACTACGGGGGTGGGAAGCCGAGGAGGCCGGTGGGTCGCTGGCAGGTGGGCCAGGGCCATTAACTATGGGTGGGGGAGACGGGCGGTTGGCCGGTGGGGGAGACGAGGGGGGATGATCAGGGTCGCTGGCAGGTGGGCCAGCGTTGACCGTGCGCGTGGCCAGATGGGCGTTCACACGCGGACGCGGCCGTGTGGGGAAGACGGGGCGGTGGGGCGGCGGGTCGCTGGCAGGTGGGCCAGCATTGACCACGCGCTCGTGGCCAGGGGGTGGACGCGGCGCGTCGACCCGATGCATGCTGGCCCAAATTTGGGCTGGCAGGTACGTGTACGACGCGGGGCTGGAATTTTAAAGGACCAATGCTGGCCCTAATTTGGGCTGGCAGGTAGGACCCAATGCTGGCCCTAATTTGGGCTGTAATTTTATGTGAAACATTGCAGAATGTTGGCCCTAATTTGGGCTGTAATTTTATGTGAAACAAAATTAAAAGCATATATAATTGATTGCAGGTACATTGAGCTATGGACGCTCCCTTCAGAGACGATGAGAATGAAGACCAAATGCAACAAATAATATATGCGAGTGCCCGTGGAGAAGATTCTGGTGGAGAAGATTCCGGTGGAGAAGATGATTTCAGCTCACAATTTCTGAACGACTCCGGTGAGGGACTTGAGTCTGAAGAAAGAAGAGACGACGAAGTGCCCTTAACAAACTCCGGCGAGGTATATATATATTAAGGCTGTGTTGATCACTAGATGCATTAATTGATTTGTATTGCACGTATTAACGAATCATTTTTTTAGCCCTCCGGATCGAGCAAATCTGCTAAAAAGCAAGGTCCTCGAGGCCGGACGAGAAGGATGTCGAGCGAGGTTCCGAGGTTAACGATCGAGGAAGTTGCTGATAGTGGCGAACCGCTGGCACCCATACCGAACTGCCGTAAATTTGTAAATCAAGCTAGAGTCATTGTTAGGGACATGCTCCTGATCACCATTACAAATTGGCATAAGCCGAAGGACGCGGACGATGAAGCTAGTTATATCCGCGAACATACAAAGGATTTGCTTTACGATATGCTCATGATACATTTCAACCTACCAGAAGGCAAGAAGGAGAAAGTGAAGGAGTGGACTCTTAAGAAGATGGCCACACAATTCCAAAGCTGGAAGAAATCATTATGGAGAAAATATGAAAATGAAGATCCAGATAATTTCAATGGAGTACTCAAGAAGATAAAACATTACTGGCCCGCATTTGTGGCGTATAAGAAATCATCTACTGCTGTGGCCCGATCGTCCATAAATACGATAACTGCTAGGAAGAAGGAATATCACCATAGGTTGGGGACAGGTGGCTACAAGACTGTCATTCCTAAGTGGTTAGCCTTTGAAGCAGAACTGCTTGCTAAAGGGATCACTCCACAGATGGCGGACTGGCCCGAGAGGTCCAAGTTCTGGTTGTTCGCGCATGGGGCAGTGTTGGACCCACTGACAGGGCTGATTGTTGCAAAGGGAAAATGGAAGAAAAAATTGAAACAATCACTCCGTTGCTTGTAGACGCAATAAATAAAGTTCGAAAGGGAGAGTACCATCCCGAGAGAGAGAACGACGAGCTGACACTCGCCCTGGGGAATCCTGAACACTATGGACGATTACGAGGCTATCCCGGTGGTGTCACCTTGAAGGAAGGGTTTCCGGAGTGTGCTGACAGTTATAGAAGCCATGGGAGAAAGAAGAAGAAGGAGTCAGACCGGTTATCGGAATTGGAACGCATGGTGCAGCGGCAGCAGGAGCAACTGGACTCAATCAGTCAGCATAGGGCATCTCAACAGCAGCTAGAATGTCCTGAAGTCGATGCCGTCCCATCTGATCAGCGGAAAAGCAGCGTGGGTTCCACGCAGCTAGAAGCATCTGCCGCATTAGAACAGCCGGCGGCTCACTACCCCGTGGATGATATCACGGAGAAGAAAGATTGTGAGCTACATATGTTAATGAAAAACATATCCTTCAAGGTGGCGGTCGGCTATGCTTTACCAAATCAATCTGGAGCAAGCTACCATCTTGGTCAGATTCCAGCTGGCTATGCTCGTGTCGGGGTGGATGAAATTATGCCGGGATTTGAGACACTGGAGCTTGACTATCTTGGAGGTGACGACGAGAAGACACTGGGAGAAGTCAAGCATGGTTTCGTTCTATGGAACAAGAAACACATCGTGTTTCCAGACTCGGCACCAAGGCCACCGACTCCTCCGAGTAGCAGTCCACCACCTCTAAGTCCACCCCTACTCCAGAGGGACCCCAGCTCGAGTCCGTCTCCATCTCCAGCGCCAGTCCAGCCGACTCCGCCCACTAAGCTGCTAAATAGGAGGAAGCCCACCGGTTCGCCTCCTAAGAGGACAAAGAGAAAGAAGGCAAAAGTCAAGACTCCTGAGAAGTTACCGGCCGAAAGGACTTACGAGGAAAACTGTGCCATCTCGAAGGCCGAGGTGGAAGCCCATTTTGCACCAAAAAAGCCCCCACCAAGGCAAATACTAGATCCGGAAGCCGTTAGGCGCTGCTTGGAAAACTTATATGACCCTCCACCAAAGCCGACATCAGACTATGAGCGCCAAATAGGCAAGTCATATAGCTCAGAGATGGAGAAGCGGAAAAGCGGGAAACAAATAGCCCAACTCGGAGAACAGGATGTACAATCGGTCCCCCCGCTCAAGGTATTTCCCGACAAAGACGTCGACATAGCTGAGGTAGTATATGAATATGTTCACGGCCAGCCTTTGGTCAGACCTGAGCTGGTCCAGTATCTACCAACAAAGATGCGTCAGTTGAATGAATGGTACTTGAAAGCCGCAAAGAAAGATATAATCGGTGTCATGGCGAGAGTTGAGGAAGAGCATTACTTCCAAGAATACGGTGTGCAAGTTGATTTTAGCGAACTTTTTCAGTTATACAATCAACGCGCCCTCGATAAAGCTATCATCAGTTGCTTTTGTCTGTAAGTGATTTATTTCTGTAATTTAAGTCTTTAGCTCAGCTCGTTCTATAATCTTTGGTACGCTATTTATGCAGAATGAAGATGCTCGACTACAAAAGGGAAGGATTGATCTCGAATGTTGGGTTCATTGACCCGCATAAAGTTCATGAAGTGAACATAGAAGACAAACCCGAGAAGAAAAGGAGACATTGCTAAGGTGTTTCAAGCGACAACGTAACAAAAAATAAATACTTCTTCCCTACAACTTCAAGTAAGTGTTACTTTCTTGTACACATTCTATTTTTGCTCACCCGATCTTAAGTGTAATTGATGAGTTATGCATGACTGCGTATATAAACGTGCAGCTTCCACTATATTCTTATGGTCATTAAAATTGACGCTGGAGAAATTGAGGTCCTAGACTCATTAAGGAGACATCCTAAAGAATACAAGAGCTGCTTTGATATGATCAAAGGGTAATTTAAATTCTTATCGCACTATATCGGCCTCTTTCGTTCATTTCGTGATATCAAGTAATTAATAACTCTTTTGTTCATTTTCTTTGCCGGGCAGAGTTTGGAAAAAGTTCATCAAGGAAGAACCCGGTCAATGGAAACCGAAGCTGATATGGTCTCTGAACAAGGTAAGTAGTACTAACTAGATCCGCGCATCTCTTTAATTCTAGTTTCAATACCATTATCAACCTTGATTTGATTGAATTCTATTCACGAACAGTGGTGTCTGGAACAGCCAACCGGGACCCACTTATGTGGATACTGCGTTTGCGAGTTCATTCAAATGAGACCACTGAGAAATTCAATAATCGAAGAAATAAAGAGGTACGTAAACATTATTCACAATTTTATTTTGTTAATATCAATTGTGTTGAGTTTCATTCATAATTGTTTTTCTCCTTCTTTTAAAGGTTGCAAGGAAGCGGAACGCCCTCCTATCAAATGACCGCATAAAAGCAATTGCGGAGGAATTGGCGGGATTTCTCCTTGCGGAGGTCATACCTGAAAACGGAGAGTACTACTACCGACATAAGTGATCTCCATGTACTAGTGATGATCTCCATGTAATTAAGTACTTTATACGGAAACGTGATCTTCATGTACTACTTAATTTGTATGTGTTATATATATGCATCAACGTGATCTTCGTGTAGTAATATAATTTATATATGTACCAAAATGCGTTTTTGGTGTATCGACAAGATCCCGGTACGATGTAAACCATCCGAAACCCCTAAACCTCAAACCCTGAAAAATATTCGAAAAGAAAAAAAGGGCCTAAAGTTAGTCCCGATTCGTGTTACGTACAGGGACTAAAGGTCTCCAGCCCCGCGGGCTCCTCCGTGGCCACGTGGGAGGGCCTCTTATCCCGGTTCGTGGACTACCGGGACTAGAGAGGGGGGGCCTCTAGTCCTGATCGGCTAGTCCCGGTTGCCCAACCGGAACTAGAGGCCCTCTGGAACTGGGACTAGTGCCCCGTTTTCCACTAGTGAACGGAGCTTATTGTATGTGCTCGCAAAATATAAGTAAGTCATGTTTAACTTCACGCAGTTTTGATGGTGAAATCCTCCATCCCAAGAGTGTGATGTCATTGCCGTCGAGAGAGTTTCCATCTAAAGGTAGAAGAAGTGGCAACATTGTAAACGTTGAACGAGGGTTGTGGTCGAGGCGGAACACTCATGGCCCTCGAAACGAGCTAGAATTACACACGGTGCAATGCCATGAGGGATGGGGGGAAGCACGAGGACGTGGTGTGCGGAGTGCGATGATCTGGACGGAAGGAGATCTCCCTTACATGCTGATGGAATACATCAAGGGATCGTTTGGATCCCATCATTTCAGATTCCATGCCCAACGTGTTTGGCTGTCATGGAATTGAAATGTCATTTCAATTGGAATTTCAGAGAATGCCTTTACTATGTTAAGTCAATTCCTGTCCATAACCCTGTCATTTCTCTGGAATTCATTTCACTTCATTTCATTTTTGACAAATAAATTAAATGATGGAACCCAAACGACCCCCAAGAAAGATGATCACCCATGTAACATAAGACGTACAAGTGCCGATGATCTGGCAACAAAGATAGCTCCACGATGACACGTCGCCATCTTGGTTTGTGATCTTTTACGACATTACTAGCTACTTGTAATCTTGAAAAGTAAGGTGAATATTGTTTTGTTAATTTCGTGTGTGATGAACTTGTGATGTGATCTACTGATGATCAGGCATGCTATGAACTTGTGATCTACTGATGAATATTGTTTTGTTAAACGTTGAACGAGGGTCGTGGTCGAGGCGGAACACTCATGGCCCTCGAAACGAGCTAGAATTACACACGGTGCAATGCCATGAGGGGTGGAGGGAAGCACGAGGACGTGGCGTGCGGAGTGCGATGATCTGGACGGAAGGAGATCTCCCTTCCATGGTGATGGAAGACATCAAGAGAGATGAGCACCCATGTAACATATATAAGACGTACAAGACTGTCAATGATCTGGCAAAAAAGAGAGCTTCCGCGATAACATGTAACCATCTTGGTTTGTGATCTTTTACGACATTACTAGCTACTTGTAATCTTGAGAAGTAAGGTGAATGTTGTTTTATTAATTTCATGTGTGATGAACTTGTGATGTGATCTATTGATGATCACATTTGCTATGAATTCTAGTACTGATCATGGAATCTTGACCGGTTACTAAAGGAAACCGACCCTGGCTATAACATATCTATACTCGGTTCCCTATCGAAGCCGACTCTAGCTCTATGAATTTTAGAGTAGACTTCGCTCACAGAACCGGCCGAGGGCAGTATATTCCTAGCCAGTTCCAGGACCGCTTCCAACAAGATGTAATAGTAGTTCAACTTTCCATAAACCGATCGAGCAAAGTGTTCCAGAACCATCTATAAAGATTGGCTCTATACTAGAAAAACCATATCTTAGTTCTAATTTCCACATTACGAATCCTCTTCCAAATTAACGTCTAATGCCCCCTCGATTGGTTATCCACACCAAATAAGTCGTCAATGATCCGAGATTATGGATTAACAATCATAATAAAAGGGGCCACATATGATGATTGCTGAGATGAAGGAGAGACAGACAAAAAAATAGAGTTTTGTCTTCTCCGAGCTAAGAGATAATCTATTTCTATTATTAAATATGACTTTTTCCAGTTACATGTTTACTAGTTAAATCTTAATCATGCCCTAATTTAGGAGCATCCAAACAAATTATTAGAAATAACACTAAGATTGAGATAAATGTAATGATTTTTTTTTTACCAAACGAGCCTCCCTTGTTGATTTCCATTAAGAAAACTAGTGTCTAAAAAATATTATAAATAGAAACCACAAAGGAAACAAGAAAACGAAACGGCATGCGTCCATACGTATCAGCACAGAAAACTGAGGACCATCGACTACTTATTACAAACTTTCATTTTTTTTTACGCCAACACTCTAGGAACAAAAGATTCACGATGCCCACAGATACCAAGCAAACCTAAAGGAAAAATCTGCACAACGAACATCTACAGTAAAAAACCTTGTAACAATGGTTTCTAACCCTTCAACTAGATTCATGGCATATTTCTTTTGTTTTCTCTAGATGGCATGCAATATACTCCCTCCACATCATAATATAAGATGTTTTAGCTATTTCCATGAGAATTACATACGAATATATGTAGACGTAATTAGTGTATAAATTTATTCATTTTGCTCCGTATGTACTCCATATAAAAATAGCTAAAACATACGAAACGATTAGAAGATAAGACTTATCAATTCTAGCCTGCATCAGTTCAAAAAAAAAAAAAAAGCGTGCAGCAGGGCTTGTTTTCACGCCGTGAAAACGTTGCTGCAACTTTGACATGCAGGCATTCATGGAAGAAATAAACAACGTATGGGTTCCACTCCAGGCTATCTATAGTTAGAGGTTTGTTTGTTGGTCAATAGACCCATCTGTGTTGTAGTACGATGTTATTTTGTCGCATACGTGCTAGCTAGCGAGCATGCAAGGAATGGACCCAGCTTAGCAAAGGTAAAGTAATATAGTATGAAATAAAAAGTAGTAAAAAAAAATGTAACAGAAAAAATAAAGAGAGAAAAAGGAAAAAGAAAAAAAACCTACTGGGCCGTTGCCCATTACGGGACGCCCGTGGACGAGCGTGCACTGGGACTCGCTATAAGCGAGAAATAGTGCGATGTTGATGCACCGCCACCCAACCCAACCCAAGTACGTGAGGTGACATGCACGCTTCGCTCGCACATGGTCATGCACGCGCGCGCCACCGTGAAGTTCACGTGCCCAGTCGCTCACTTTTCCCTCTCATTCTTCATATGCGTGAACATCAGCACCAGTGTTGTGTCCTTTTGATAGTAATTTGCAAAACGTTTATATATGGACGACCATGGTGACACGTTCGCACCCGACGTCTCACCTATTCATTTTTCTGTTTGGTGTAGATGAGGCTCTAACTATAACCCCGGCAGAATACACTGATACACGCACCAAGTATCCAGTGTTCTATCCATTGCACCAGTCAATCAGTTAACTAACGAGCTATATATTCATGCGAAAGGTTTGGTCAATTCGTGTACAGTAGACTTTGTCGGCACTCCAGCTAGTAATATAATTCACTCGTCAAACATATCTTCAAGTATGTCCATTTACATGGGGCGTATTCGGATGCCCCTGAAAGATCCATAAAGGCTCCGGGGAAGCAAATTTTGGCTATTTGGTTACTATAGGACGCAAGGAAAGCACCTCACATTCTTGGCACCAGAGGAACCACCAAATCGGCCGTTTTCTCAAAGCCACGACTGTCGCGTGTAGAGAGTTGAACCGTTGCGTCGAGCTCGCGTGCGTCCGTGAAGAAGCGGCGGGAGAAATTTGGTTACCGTCCGGCGAGTTCTCAGTCTCAGGATGGTTCTACACCGACGAGCGTGTAAACGACACCATCTTTTCTGGTCGGTGGTGGTCGGCCGCAAGCCTTTTCTTACTCTTTTTGAGCTATTCCTAACCTCCTCCCCTCAGGGGCGGACCCAAAGGCTGGGCCGTGGCCCACCCAGAATTTTATGGAAATTTCAAACTACCCCTAATCTGAACTGAAAATGGTGGCCCATGTTGGTTATTTTGGTCTTTTCTGTTACTGTTGCTTGTGTGGCTGTGTGAGGCCGTGAGGGTCAGGCCACCTCGTTTGCATCTATCTTACGCCGCCTCCCCTACCCAGCTTGCCCATGCGCGGCCCGGCGCCCCCACTACTGAACAAGAAATTATCTCCATTCTTTGTGTTACTGTTATTATCCATGTATTGGTATTGGTCTACTGGACAGTGTCTATACATGTTGTTTATATTTTTATGTTATAATTGTAAAATTGATTATGAAGAGAAATAACAATTTGCGTCTCTTTCTAGAAAAATGGAGCAAAAAAGATTGCACTGTAATTGTAGAATCATTGCATCTTTTAAACTATTTGTACTGAAATCACGCACATTTGAAACATATGTATTGAACTACAATATTGTGAATCGATTGGTTATTTATATTCTCCGTTTGAAAAAAAAATATTGCTACACGATTTTTTTTGTAGTGTGCCCACCCTCCAATTTTTTTCTGGGTCCATCACTGCCTCTGCTCTCTCAATGGGTATAAGTTACCTCAAACCCTAAGTTTTGTAACTTAGATCGGTGAGCATTTGGTAAATTTGCAGACAATATGGTACGTTTTGCAAGTATCGCTTCATATGTCGTGTGAGGATGTGCTAGATGATCATATTGTGTGAGGATGTGGTCGGTTTTGCAAGTCTTGCTTGCCGGTAGTGACAATGTTGATGGTGTTGTGGTAGACCAATGCTTATGTGTCGTTAGAAACTCAACCATTTCCTTCTTATGTTGAAAACTCCTAGCCGGAGTAGCCTCAATACACAGAGGTGTTGAAGCTGCCGAGGTTGTGTTCTTTGGTGGTCAAGATGCCTAAGTATCCTTGTGTCAAGAAGATAGCTAGAAAAGAACGATATCAAGGCTGAGAAGGCACTGATGAGGGGGTCAATGAAGGTGATGACAATGAGGTGACATCCTTTCTTCTCTACCTTCGTCCTCAACAAGATGTGTGATATCATCGCCACTAGATTAAGGACTGACAAGGGCTTCAAGGAGGTGCACCTAAACAATGTTTCCAAGATGGTTTTTGAGTTATGTGACACAAAGGTAACATCAACTCAGATATGCAACCATCTTAGGAAGTGGAGAGCCAGGTGGATCCAGGTGTCAAACCTTCGAAACCTTAATGGTGCACAATGGGATGCAGACAACTTCACCATTTGCTAGCCTACCACTTATTTCATTCGATCTAACATGTCAATAACAACTAACTACATTGGCTTTCGTTCTTAGGATCACCCCAAAGGACATTGACTACCTCAACAAGCCCATCCACAACTACTCACATAAGCAAACCATCTTCTCCTTGCAGTGGCGAAGCCAGGTGGGTGCAAGGGTGGGCCCGCCCTACCCTAAGATTCAGCCCAATCCACATACCCGTTATAGAAAAGTAGAAAAAAAGGCCCAGTCCAACCCAAGTTTGCTCCACCCTAGCTAGCAAAATGGGTAGCATCCGCCACTTCTGCTTCGGTCTGGATATGGGTGGTCATATTAACCAATGAACAAACTCGCGAACCAAAAGAACCGAGACCGAAATGAATGCACCGAACCATTAAATTTGGTTAGAGATTCAGTCATTTGTCGATTACAACCAGGGATGGAGGAGGGGGATGGGCAGGGCTAAGACACTCACTAAAACCTAATTTAGTTCATAAATTCCCTAATACTTATGATTAAAATTAATAATTCTAAGCCATTTAGCCCACGTCAACATGATTCTTCCCCTCGAACCCTAATGGCTAGCTCCATCCCTGATTCCAAGATCCTCTCATGCTTCTTTAATTTCAAACGCACCTATCTCAGTTGTCTGCCCTCCATTTTAGGACACCTTTCGAACGAAGCAACTTAGCCATTGTCTTCCGTCCAGTTGGATATGTTGACAAAACGATAACAACAAAGGGAGGACCCTTGCAGAAGAGATACAAGTGGGTCAACATTAGATTATCCTTTGATCCTACTTTGTTCAATCAAATTAACTAAAATTTAAAACCACATCTTGTTGAAATACTATATCCAACCATAAAGAGGAGTAGGTCTTTACCAAACAATTGTTTCCTGGGGCCTGAACTTGTATAAATATGTGTCCAAGCACTGTCATTGGGATCGTGTAGGCGCATCACCCCCATTCTCTATGATCGATAATTCTTTTCGACCGTTCCACCATGGCAATATTTTTATCGCGCGTCTCATCCCGTAATTTTCTTATCGTCTCCATGTCTACCTACTCCGTGTTGCAACCAGACCAGGCCGAGTTGAGAGGAGTTGGAGGAGGAGGATGAGCCGTCGCGCACTCACACGTTGAAGGTGCTCTCCCGCTGAAGAGGTGCAAGAGAACTACATCACCGCCGCCACCGCCCCACGGTCCAGATAGAGTGAGAGGGTTAGTGTTTTTTCCTAGGTGTAGGAGGTTACTGTAATGTTGGAATATATATTTATATATATATATATATACAAAATTATATTGTACTCCGTAAATTTGAAATTTGAGAGCATCATTTATTTCAGTGTTCGAGTGAGGGAGACATCTTTCTTCAAGATTACAAAGGCTTTCTATAATTATTGTTTCCATGTCCGCTTTAGTTTTTCAAAGCCCTTGTGTCGACTTCCATGGAGTAGCTAAGTGGACCGGACCGGACCCCGCTCTCAGCTGTTAACCACGCACGTCGACTTCCACCACTACTGCAATATAAATTGAGACGACTCGCCTCCTTGGAGCGTCAGCTACCTCAGCTCAGCTCAGGACGAAGAAAAATCCCAAACAAATGCTACGCTAGTCGGCTGATTTGATTGCGTCAGCGAGGAGAATCAGAGAGGGGATCGCCCGATGCGGGCTCGGGACCTGCACCCGCTGTGCTGCCTCCCCGTGGACTGCCCCGGCGGGTGGTGCTCCGCCGCGGCCGGGGACAGGGACGGGGACCGGTCCTCCTCCCCTCCCCCGCAGCCCGCGCCGGCGGCCGTGGCGGGGCTGCTCCACAAGTGGACCAACATCGGCAAGGGCTGGCGCCCGCGCTGGTTCGCCATCCTCCGCGGCGGCCTCCTCGCCTACTCCAAGATCCGCCGCCGCGCCGGCGCCGGCTCCCCGCCGCCGGAGCCCGGCGGCCCAAGGCTGATCGGGCCCGCGGGGTACGGCGCCGCCGCCGAGGACCGCCCCGTCGGCTTCGTGCACCTCAAGGTCCGTCTACTCTCCCCGCGCCACTCTCCCGCGCTCTGCATTCTCTGAAACAATCCAATGTTGGCCTGTCCTGCAAATGCCCTGATAAATTAGCACGAACGGATTTTCAGAGCTATGCGCTGCGCATACAACAGACGAACAATGGGAGCTGTAAAGCTAAACCAACCAACCCGTCACATCACCCGCCCCCACTGACTCTAGCTTAGCTTCCACCCCACATCACCACATCACAATCATCGATGCCTGCACCTTGCCAGATCTTCACTAGGGGCTAGAGCAGCGACATTTACGAAGCTACCAAGCTAAATATAGTACTAATTGTCCGGATCGATAGAGATGAGGGGAAACGGCCATGGAGTGCTTCGCGATGTGTGTCTTTCTGTCCCTTTCAATTAGCAAAGAAAACGTGAGCTTTCATGCGAATGTTGTGGGATCCAACCTCCCACCCAGGTGGGCTTGCATTTCTCCGGAGACCACACTCACACTCACACTCATACACTCACTAGGCTAAACAAGATTATTAGGAAATTGCTTGGCCTCTCACCTGAGTTGGGAGATGGAATTATTTCGTCCCTTTTACATTTACAGCGGCCTACGGTGAAGAAAAAGTATCTCTCCAGATAGGCAAAAATGGCAGATAGTGTAGTCATGGCAGGACTATTCATTGGGCTGGCTCAGTGCTGGGCATGGCTAGGAACCTCCCGGCTTCCAGCTGGATTTGTTCTCTTGGGGTTTAAACTGGACACTGATGGGGCCTTGGCGCTGCATGTTCTTGAGCTGTTGGAATCTGAGGTGTAGGGCTGGGAGGAGCACTTTTAGGGCCTTCCTTTTTGTGTGAAAGTGGGAACAGTCTTGTTTGTTTGTTTGTTGTTACCAGTGCCACTGTGCCAGCTAGCCACATTCATCACTCATACCTCCAACGGTTTAAATTGGAAGGGGACGTAGTAATGCACAGGTTCTTTATTGTAGATTTTTGCAGCTCTTTGCTTGCTTATGTAAGAGTAAACTCTGTACTACTACACATGATTTTGTATAAATATATAACTTCCAGAAAAAGGACTTTCTGATTTGCATTTTACAGAACCACAGAAACAGTTCGTAAATTACGCACATATTTACAGGAAACTACACTGTACTGAACAAAATAAACTTATGGGTGCTGGTTAACGGGTCACATATGACAATTACACTGATGATTAGGAAATTGGGACAACAGATCCCACCTTCCTTCTCTTCTGTGTGCTCTCTCGGACCCGGATCAGGACAACAGATCCCACCAGTCATATTCTCTCTGACCAGAGGAATTGACTGGGTTTTCATTAAAACAATGAAACATGGTCACAAAGTATCTGTGGCTTTTGACATGAAAATATGAATTATTAGTTTTCTGTTAGTTATTCTAAAATATGCATGGCTGAGGGTACCTCATTCATGATTATTTTGATGAGGTTCATTCAATGGAACAGTGTTTAGAGAGTATATGCAATTTTGTTAACTGTAGAGGTTTTGTTTCCTGACATTATCATCTATACTATTGCTAGATCTCGTCATTCCGTGAAAGTAAATCAGATGATAAGCGATTCTATATCATTACTCCCACCAAGACGCTTCAGCTGAGAACCGACTCCCCTAAGGATCGTGTGGCTTGGATTGAAGCTCTTGTTTCTGCAAGAAAGGAATCTTCCCCCAGTGAAGGTTTACTGTATGACACCAATGATGCATCGTTTTCTACAGATAGGCTTAGAAATCGCATGCATGCTGAAGGCCTCGGTGAAGAGGTTATTAAAGACTGCGAACAGATTGTCCATTCAGAATTCTCACAGTACTATACACAGATGAAGCAACGTTGTGAAGAGTATTTGAGCTTTCTTGGCAGTCTTCCTCGACAGCTTGAGGTAACATTTTCTCAAGATGTGCTCCTAGCTGTATTAGTGAACTCATGCTATTCCCACTTCTTTGACCAAGTCATAAGTTTAATGTGGTTTGCAAGAAAGTATTTGGTGCACAGTTAGCTATTTATATAAAATAATGGCCCGTGTGGTCCCCTGACCGTATTTAGCGCCTTTTTTGAGTTTTCCAAAAGAAAAATGAATTCAAGATTACTCTAGAACATTCAATTTGTATTCCCCATGGGTTATGAGAGAAACAAGTCCAAAATAGTTCTCCCCTTGTCGAAGAATTGAGGACACATCAGACACGGTCATCTCAAGTTTCATTTGACCCTTCCTGCAAAGTATCACATTGATCTATTTCTATACAGTAAAAAGATCCTCATCTATTTTGAGATCTTTTGGTAACATAACCATGTTGATTTCTTTGGCTGCGAACTCCATGATAGAACATACAGTTATAACCTACTCCCAACTGGAAACTGAATTGAATGATGTAGTGAACTATAGTGAATATATTCACCATGTTGATTATGCAATGATTTGCTCGTCATGCTGTTATGATGTGCTTTGCAGGTACTTAATGAACAAGGAACTACACACTCCATCAGACCTGAACGTTCCTGCTCTGGACATGGAAAATGTAGTGGTACGCCTTTTTACTCTATGTTTTCTCTGTTTCCTATGCTAGCTTTATCATCATATTTGCATTCACTGTTCATGTAATGTAATGATCTTCAAGGACAGTGTAATGACCTTCAAGGACACTATCGTTTTGGCACTTCTATCTGTTGTTTCTTTGATGACTTCCGCCCTCCTCTATTTAAGCCTTTAATGCACAATTTTCTAATTGCTCTGGTGCTGTTCCACTATCTCAAATATAGAATGCATATTTATCCATTGAGCTTCAATATTTTTAATAGCATGTGTCGGCAAAGAAAATAAAATAAAATTTTAAGCCTACTATTATTCTGACTTGTCATTTTGTTTTTGCCGTTTTCATCAGAGAGTAGCAATACAGAATCTTCCGATGATGCTGAGGGTCAGGAGTTAGATGAATTGTCAGACGAAGATGACTATAAATTCTGTGATACAAGGCAAAGTTTCAGTGATTCTGCTGCAAGTCCTGACTTGAGGATGAACTGTTCGAATTCGAGCAACGATGTCTATCAATATGATCATAAGTTTGTAGAACCAAGATCCTGCAAGGGAGACAGTGGGTATTTGTCGCTGCCATTACAACGCCGTACGAAGTTGCCCGAACCAGTTGAAAAGGAGAAGGGCATTAGTCTTTGGTCAATGATCAAGGACAATGTTGGAAAAGATCTGACACGGGTCTGTCTGCCCGTTTACTTTAATGAACCAATTTCATCTCTTCAAAAATGCTTTGAAGACTTGGAATATTCTCAATTGTTGGACCGTGCGTATGACTACGGCCTGAAGGTATGGAAGTGTACATCTGTCTTGTGCTTTATGTATTCTGAGAAGATAAATCACATATTTTTGTCTTATCATTGACGTTTGAAATTAACGTTAGCTTATTAAATTTTAACGAACAAGATAAAAAACATGGCAGCTGCTATTCTGAGAAGATAAACCAAATGTATTTGTCTTCATTGATGGAAATCAATGGTAGCTTTAGTTTTTGTTAGTGAGCAACAAGGTATCTGTTTCCACCCATGAATCATTTAAATGTACCTTATCCGCAAATCCACATTTTATTTTTTCTTTATACAAACAGCACGGCAGCTATATGTCTCTGCCAACTCTGTTGAAAAGAATAAGCAGAATGTTCATAATCTGAAGTCCAATTGTTTACGCAGTTCTGGATTTTAGTCTTGAAACGGGTTAGCAATGTATTTCCTGTCATGTAACTATCCTTTTGTATCCAGGGGAACAGTGTGATGAGAATTCTATGTGTTGCTGCATTTGCGGTTTCTGGGTATGCGTCCTCAGATGGCCGGCCCTGCAAACCTTTTAATCCATTACTAGGGGAAACATATGAAGCTGATTATCCTGAAAATGGAATCCGATTCTTCTCTGAAAAGGTTAGTAACTGATAACACTCGCACTGAGTTTGCCAAGTTTCACTCAGTGAGTTCTGGCATGATATGTTCCTATTTCTTGTCGGTGAAATGTTGTAATTTCATTCGTTGTACCTTTGATGGTATATTGGTATCGTTACAAACTATACTTGGAGTCATTATGTTACTCCCTTCTTTGCACCAGGTTAGTCATCATCCAATGGTCATGGCCTGTCACTGTGAAGGAAGAGGTTGGAGATTTTCGGGAGAGAGCAACGTAAAGAGCAAATTCTGGGGACAGACAATTCAGGTTGATCCTGTCGGTGTTTTAACATTAGAATTTGACGATGGAGAAACTTTTAAATGGAGCAAGGTAAGAGTCCATCCTAGAGGCGACGAGCAGACTCCCTCAGATTCATTTATTTTCAAATCCCAATATTCAGTGCTTGTGCAGCTGGTCTCGCAGTAGGGAACCTTTTTCTATTTTATTAAAAAAATTAACTTCTTACTCTCTATACCAGGTTACAACAACCATTAACAACCTTATCATCGGTAGACTTTATTGCCATCACCATGGCACGATGAACATAATTGGGAACAAACAATATTCATGCAGGCTCACGTTTAAACAGCAGTCTTTTCTTGAACGCAACCCTCGCCAGGTAAAAGAGAACACAATTAACTATTTCCGTACCATGTGTGTGCTTCACCTTTCGCTATCATCTCCGTAGATCTTACTAAGATATAGTTCCATGCAAGGTTCAAGGATATGTTGAGGATATTGGCGGTACCAAGGTTGCCACCCTAACAGGGAAGTGGGATGAGAGCATCTACTGCAATGTCAGAAATGATGCATCTGGTGTAAATTCCAGTGCTGAAGCCACTGTGTTGTGGGAAAAAAATGAACCTTCAACTAATCCCACACGATACAATTTGTCATCATTTGCTATAACCCTAAATGAGCTGACGTCACAACTCAAGGTAGACCTTGTAGATTCAGCTCACTACTTTGTAACGACCTGGTCTGAATGTTCTGAAGATGTTAACAGCGTGACATACTTGTACTTCTCTTAACTCTGATACTAAAGCACCATTATCCCTATTGTTTAGGAGAAACTTCCGCCAACAGATTCAAGGCTCAGACCGGATCAGCGACATCTGGAGAATGGGGAGTACGATAAAGCCAATTCCGAGAAGCTACGGTTGGAAACAAGGCAACGAATGGTATGTCTTACCTAACGAATGTTCTCCGAATATCTTTGCGTTCCTAGTGCCGTTACCACTTAGAGAGAGACAGACAGAGGGAGACCCAGCGGTCACCTAATTTTTATCAGTGCCTAGCCTACTATACCAATGCATTGTTTGGTCTCTAACCGGATCTGTTTTTGTCTTACTGTCTTTCAGGCGCGGAAAATGCAGGAGAATGGATGGAAACCGAGATGGTTCGACAGGGACACCGAGGACGGACCATTCCACTACACGGGAGGTTACTGGGAGGCGAGAGAGCAGGGGAAATGGGATGGCTGCCGTGATATATTCGGCGAATCATCCGGCAACCGAACTTGTCCGGCTCTCCCAGGTGCGGATAGCTCAAGTGTGTAGCTGTTCCATTTCCACCGGTAAGTGATAGCATGGGAAGGACCGCTGAAAATATATACCCACTAGATTACAACTACTAGCTGGCTTTCCTCATTGTGCAACGAGGATTTTGCTCAGCCTCCCCCTTCTATATAGACAAAATGATACACGACTATGGACACTATAAATTGTGTGCATATATGTTTGCAAGATCTAGGTGCTGGTGTTTGTTCTTGAAGTTGTCAATAATAATTTCTCCTTTGGCCATGTTGAGACACTTGATGCCCGAATATTTCTACAGTTAACCAATCCGAACATATATCTGTCCTGAATCGCACCGGAAATTGTCGTCTATTGGCTCAATGGCTAGAATTTTTTTTTTTAACCAAGGCAAAAGACTTGCCATTTTCATTAATTAAGAAGTAGGACTAAGAGCGGTACAACACCTTCAACAAGCGTCATGGAACACGACCGTCGTGAGGACATACACAGCCATCATGGCTACCCACACAAGCTACATCACACATATCCTGGCTACCCACACAAGCTACATCAAGAAGCCCATGCCGGCCTATGTCAAACAGATGACTCTTCGTGCAAGGCAACCAACGCGATTCTGTTGAAAAGCTCCGGAGAGGAGATGGGCAAGACATCTGCCGAAGAAATTCTTCACCATCGGACCGCGCCTTGCCGCTGAAAGGGGATCGTATGAGCACCTAGAGGGGGGGGGGGGGGGGGGGGGGTGAATAGGTGCTACCCAATTTTTGATTCTTTTTCAATTTAGGCTTGACACAAAAGATAAATTCTCTAGATATGCAAC
Organism: Puccinellia tenuiflora; assembly: GCA_012064385.1. Lineage (NCBI taxonomy): Eukaryota > Viridiplantae > Streptophyta > Magnoliopsida > Poales > Poaceae > Puccinellia > Puccinellia tenuiflora. The sequence goes on along the minus strand of QRDG01001223.1, from coordinate 661,119 downwards.
TACGATGAATTTATCTATATGACAAGGACAAGAACAACTAAGCAAGAAGCACAATATGGGGAGATAAGGGAGGAAAGAAATAACCGAAAGGGAAGCACGCGGAGACAAGGATGTATTCCCGAGTTCCTCCTTGTTAAGGGAGTACGTCTCGTTGGAGGGGGTGTGAGTTCGCCACAAAGGCCTACTCAACGCCACGAAGGCCTCACCCTATTCTCCGATGAACTTCGCCACAAAGGCTTAGTTCACCTTCCACTATCGGAGTCCTTCGAGGCGGATTCCGGAGCCTTTACAACGGTCTTGGGGCACACACCCACAACTTAATTGGGGGCTCCCAAATCACAAATCTGTAGCAATTACAACAAGTGATAAGAACAACAAGCTAGGTCAACACAAGGCTAACCCTAGAAATGAGATCCTTCAAATGAATGAAGGGGAAATGAAAAACTGCTCGGTAGATCAGGGCCTTCTCCTTCAATCCTCCAAGAATCAATGGATTTGGGTGGAGGGATTGGGAGATCTTGCGAATTTGGGCTTTGAGCTTTGATGGCATTAATGGAGGAGAGAGAGTGTGCAAAAGCTAGCCCTCCAAAGATAGGTGAAGGGGTATTTAAACCCCTTCACAAAATCTGGCCGTTGGAGGTCTTGGCAGCAGCTCAAAACCCGCAGCACCGGAAGTACCGCAGAGACGGCCGGTACTTCCAGCCTGCCCTTCTCTCTTCAGTCAACGGATCTTTTCAGGCGTGCTCCATCCCGCATGACCGGAAGTACCGCAGCGGCGGCCGGTACTTCCGGTGGAAACCCAAAGTTCCAGTACCTGAAAAAAATAAGCGGAAGTTCCTCCGGAAATTTCCACCGGAAGTAGGTAGCGGAAGTACCGCCAAGTTCACCGGTACTTCCGGTGGACCGGTACTTCCGGTTCTACTTCCGGTCCAAATTTCGGGGGAACCCATGGTTCCAGTACCTGGAGAAATAAGCGGAAGTGGGACCGGAACTGGGCACCGGAAGTGCCCAGCGGTAGTACCGGTCCAGGGACCGGTACTTCCGGCCAACAGAGAAAACTGGCATTTGGCTCAACTTTTCGCGACGATTCTTTTGGGGTTGGTTTCCTGCACATCTTAGACAAAGTTAGAGCACATTGATTGTATTGTTGTCAACATCAAAACACATGGGGATAGCAAATGTTCTTTCAATCTCCCCCTTTTTGGTGTTGACGACAATACAACCAATAAGTATAGTTTTGTTTCCAAAAGACAACCGAGCTCCCCCTAAGGGGCTCCCCCTATCTTTTGAAAACCTTGCATATTTCAACCACAAGCATCACAAGCATAACAAGATATATACAACAAAGGCTAGCAATAGATATAACAAGATAGATAGCTAGCAAAGTAAATAACGATGACAAGGAATTCCACAAAGTCTTACATGCTCACATCATGCATAGTCTTAAGAAAAGATAACGAAACCGGGACATGATAAAAGATCCAAATGAAGAAACAAGATGATCATGTCCCACCCATGCAAATCCCGATGGCTAAAACTATGGCTACACTTCTCCCCCTTTGGCGTCAAGACACCAAAAAGGAAGGAGCGAAACTACACGCCCCAAGATGGATCACTCCTCATCCTCATCCTCACCACCACCATCACCACCATCTTCAATGTCAGACCAAACAACACCACCATTGGAGAGCCACTCGTCCTTGGGGGTGATATCTTCCTCAGAGCCGTCAGACACTTCAATCTCTAACTTGCGCATGATCTGCTTCTGGCGGTAGCGGCTCTTCTTCTCTTGCACATGAGAATCATACATGCGGTCGCTTATCATGCAAAAAGAGTCACGGAGCTTTGTCTTCACCCTTTGGAACCAACCCGGTTCCGACACAGGAGCATTGTCCACTTTCTTTCCCTTTCCAACGGTCCGGTCCTTGGGAAGCACATGGTTCTTCTTGCGTAGCTTTTTCTCAAGATGAGGCACCAACGGAATACCAGACAAGTCAATCCTCTCACGGTGAAGGAGAGCCCACTTACCACAAATGAGCTTCATGATGTAAGGGGCATAGATGGGCACCCTCTTGTCAGCAATAGCACTCCAAAGCTCCTCAAACATCACACCCATGACATCCAGCTTCTCACCCGATCCTTTCCTCAAAAAACACTGACGCAGCAAATCGATGAGGTAGCCGTGCACTTGATCCCAATTGCCTACCCGAGGAGTAAGAGTCTCCCTGAAGATGCGAAACATGATCTCATAAGTGGGTATGAGATCCTCGGACTGACCTGGAGTACCACCAGGCATTAATGGGCTCAAGCACCTCCTTGGCACTCGGGCGGGGCAAGTGGTGCACCGTCCAACCATTGTTGTCTTGAGCACGCGGGTATCCCAGCAGGTGACAGAACTCAGACCACTTACAGTCCGCATGCTCGTCCCTGATCATCCAATGCAGTCGAGGATTGGCCTCAGTGCCTATGAAAACAGTGGCATAGAACTGGGCCACAAGCTCTTCATTGTAGTCTTGATGAACCTCCATAATCAGCAACAGTCCAAACTCCTCACACAAGCTGAGGGCCTCGGCAAAGTACAGAGCATACTTGGGAGAGGTCATGTGAGCAATGTTGAGGCGGTGTTGGAGGACCACTGCATTCCTTTGCCCTGAGTAAATCTGATTGTAGACAAGCTCTTGATCATTGGTGTAGAAACGAGAATCCGTGACATTATCTTGGCGAGGAATGAGGTAAGGGTTCGTATTCCGGTAGTCACGGTAGTCCCGGTCAGGCATCTTGGCAAAAGACACAATCTTGGGCTTCTTCACAACCGTCTTCTTTCTAGAACCACCTGCAGACCCAGCAGCCTTCTTCTTCTCAAGGTTGATTTGCCGGGCAGACTTGGTTTGCGGCATAATTTCAGCTTCTTCTTCAAACTCATCTTCAATGGTGCGCTGCTTCTTGCGAGAGGCTGAGGAGATGAACCCTAAGAAGTGAGCACAAAGAACGGAGGGAAACAAGAAAAGACAATAAATTCAAACAAAAACAACATAGTTATCAAGAGTTGTATAGCCTTGTGAATCTAGGGATATACAAGAGCACCGAGGGAAACCCCGGGGACACCCCACGGCACACCCAAGCAAGGAGCCTAAGTGTGATGGGGAACTAGGGTTGCACTAGGTACTAGGGATTTCTCCAAGATCTACAAGAACAAACCACTCTAGATAACTAATTACATCTAGCATAGGTCCTAGACAAGCTCCAAACGAGATTGACCATAAGCAATCGTGCATCTACTACTTGTCCAACATCACATCTAGATTCAATTTTTCGAACCTAGAAAAAGCGTGGGGAAGGACAAATACCGGATGCCATGGAGGAGGATGTCGAGGGGAACGATTCCCTTGGACCAGATCTGACGGGGGAGCACCGGAGGAGCAGCAATGGGCCCCCAAGATGGCCGGTGGCTAGGGTTGGAGAGAGAGAATAGATGGGGCGTGGGGAAGAAGAAGAAGTTATGTTCCTTCTTCCCCCCGTCCCAGAACTTATCCCGCTCCAGCCCGAGCCACCGGAAGTACCGGTCAAAAGGCCGGTACTTCCGCCCGCGCGGAAATTTTCAGCCAGGAAAATTTCCGCCGGGCCGGAAGTACCGCTGCCTTGGCCGGTACTTCCGCCCGCTCGGGATTTTCAGCCTGGAGATAATTCCGCTGAAAATTCTGAGAGGCCGGAAGTACCGGTCAAGACACCGGTAGTTCCGCTCCAGTCAGAAAAACTAGATGCATGTTTTTAGAGAGAATTTAGAGTTTAGATACGGAACGGTTTTTAGGGAAGAGTTTGGGGCTTGGGATGAGATAGCACCCTGTCATAAAATGGTACCTCACTCATGATTGCAAGATGCAAAGCGTAACGGCCAATCATGAGTGGTTTCCCATAGCACAGACATAGTGACACATATAGGTCTAGAAACTCCAAATGAACACCAAATAAGATCCAACTCCTCACACGAGGAGGTCGGTGGCCGAAGCCACCATATATGAGTATGGAGGAGTGAGACACCGCGAAGATGTATCTTGGGTTCTCACTCACAACTCATCATTTGAGCTCATAATTCATGAATTGAATATAGAGTAGAACAATGAATGCATTAATCTAGGCATAATGGGGGGAGGGAGAGCCCAATAGTTAGGACAACACTCCCCCTATGTCCATGCCTACACCTAAACCCAAATAGAGAATTGACCTATAGGTGTGTATGCAAGATGGTCAAGTCAAGCTCCTCGAATCCACGATATTTAGTTCATTCCTCAAATAAGTGAATCTTGAATAATCATCGACAATCACCAAGCAATACTTCTTCCCACCAAGACTTGCTTCGGGAACGGCACCAAAAAGATCAACATGGAGAAGCTCCAAGATCCTCTTGGATGAAATGATTGTCTTGCTAGGGTGAGGAGAATCATGCATCTTGCCTTCAACACATGCCCTACAAACACGATCCTTGGCAAAAGAGACATCTTCTTTTAGTCCGAGTATGTGGCCACCCTTGTGGAGACTTTGAAAAGTTCTCATGTTGACATGGGCTAGGCGGCGATGCCACAACCAACCTTTGTCGGCCTTTCCGAAGAGGCACATCGAATTTGTAGTGGTTTTCTCCGAAAAGTCAACCAAAAACAAATCATCCTCGACGTACCAACAAGCGACCTTTAGAGTCTTGCTCCACAAGATGACCACAACATCAACATCAATAAATACGGCAAAACCCATCTTATTAAGAGCATGGACGGAAAGTAAATTGTAACCAAGGTTTTCGACAAGCATGACATTTACTAAGGTGACATCCTTAGCAACTACCACCTTGCCTAAACCCGTTACCTTAGATTTTGATCGGTCTCCAAATGTGACGGTTGCTTCATTTATACTAGTTCTCAACTCCGTCATGATCTCTTTGCTTCCGGTCATATGTTTTGTGCATCCACTATCAAGCACCCATTTTGACCCGCCGGAAACATAGTCCTACAAGGAATCATTGCTATGATTTAGGTCCCCATTTTTCAATGGGTCCTCTTTTGTTAGCAACAAGGGTCTTAGGAACCCAAATAGAGCGGTAAATAGGCACATTTCTAGGACCAACAAATTTAGCATAGACATCCCCATAATAATCAACATATAAGATATAGAAGGGGTTAGTCTTTCCCGCAAAGTCATCATTAGTGGGTTTGCCCCTAGTGGCATCACCACTAGCAATGTTGGTCTTCTTAACTTCGGGGGTCTTCTTTGCTTGGGGAGCCTTCTTTGTTTGAGGGGCCCTAGCATCTTTCATGAAGGACTCCTTCTCCTCCTCAACGAAACCAACACCACCTCTCCCCTCTTTGGAAGGGACAAACGGCCTCTTACCACGGGAGATGGCATTAGCAAGATTAACTTTCAACCTAGCATTTTCCTCAATAATATTCGCATGATCACAAGTAATAGGAGTAGAGGAGCTAGGCACATCAATTTTAGATGGTTGAGCTTGAAGTTGTTCATACGACTTTTTGAGGGTGGAGAGCTCACTCTCCAAAGCCTTGTGAGCCTTAGAGAGCTTCTCTAACTCCTCGGTTAGTCTAGAATGACCAACACCAAGCTCGACCTTTTCTTTCTTACAAATTTTATGTTTTGCTCTAGCATGATCACGTTCCTTAATGAGCTTAGCAACAATTGCATTATTAGTTTCTTCTATGGATTCTAGTTGTTCTTCAAGAGAAACTCTAAGCTCATGTTCTTCTTCAAGGTTATCTTTTAGAGAAGCAATTTCCATGGCATCATCTCTTTCTATTTTACCTTTTACCTCTAGCATCTCAAGAGCATCATCATATTGACTCATAAGAGTATCAACATGCTTCTTGGTTTCACCTTGCATGTTAGATATAAAATGATCCAAGGCAACAAGTTCCTCCTTAACTTCAAGGCTAGTAGGATCATCTACATTACTCATAGCTTTGGGAGTTGAAGAAGATGATACCTCATTGGCCTTGGCCATAAGACATCTTGCGGAAGAGGTTGAGACATTTTCATTGGGGGATTCAAAGAGAGAAGGGGTTGATGAAGATGCAATGGCGATCCCGGCCACTTCACTCTTGGTTTCTTCTTCTTCTTCCCCGGAAGAGTATTCCTCTTGAGCAATCAACACCGTCCGTTGAGGTTTCTTGTTGGTGGCATTCTTCTTGAAGAATGGCTTCTTGTTGGGGATCTTGGGCTTAACCTTACGGACAAGTTTGCCTCCATGGTGTTCACGGTTTTCAAAGGGACATTCAGCTACGAAGTGATAGTGATCTTGGCAATTGTAGCACGAACGCACCCTTTGGCCACCCTCCTTCTTTCCACTTGACTTGTTCACAAACTCTCTTGCCTTGGATGGACTCTTCCAAAAATCCTTGTGCGAGTGAGACATAGTGAGAGCCGAGTAGTCATTGAGGGTGTCCTCAAGCTCCTTGGGATGACAATGAGATACATCTTCTTGTTCTTCATCATCATCATCTTGTGCAACCATCTTGGCCTTCAAAGCTAGGGGAGAACTCTTGTGCATTCCAATGGCTCTAGCACGAGCATCTTCGGCGTTCTTGGCGGCCACCTTGAATGTGATAGTTGTGCCTTCCTTGGAGACTCTTCAAGTCGGTTGACTCAAAGGGCCATAGAGCACTCACATACTTCCTCTTGATCCATGCATCATCCACATGAGTTGCCCCAAGTGACCGAAATTGAGTGGCAAGGGTCTTGAGTCTTCGATACATGTCTTCATACTCTTCACCTTCTAACATGAAAAAGCCCTCGGCTTGGTTGCTCAAGGACTCAAACCTATTCCTCTTCATGCTCTCATTGCCGATGAACTCATTGGTGAGAGTATCCCAAGCTTCTTTGGCGGTGGTGGCAAGCTCGATGTGGGACATGTGCTTCTCCCCCACGGCGGTTTGGATCATGTTGAGAGCCAAGTCATTGAGTTGATAATCAACCACCTCTCTTCTTGTCATGTTGTTGGGGTCGTGGGCCTTGAAGCCAACCTCGATGATCCTCCAAAGCTCGATTGAAGCACTCTTCATATAAGATCTCATAAGAAATTGCCAATTAGAAAAACAAGATGGATTAAACTTGGGTGGGTCACCCCTATTGTTTATATGAGGATGAGGGATAGGTGGGTCAGGGGAGTATATGTGAGGAACCTCACTATAGTTCTCCTTCCCACTAGCAGATTTAGATGGGGATTCTTTAGTTCCATCACTACCCTCAGCCTCCGTTGCTTGCGCGGCGGAAGAATTTACCTCTAGCGGTGGTGGTGTGGGTCCTACTCCCTTAGGAAGGAGTTGCGCGATCATCTCACGCAATTCCTTCATTTGAGTGTCCATGGTGGATCTAAGACGTGTTTCCAAGTTATCAAGATCCTCCATGGTCACCCCGGGTTTAGGATCCGAATCATCACCGGTGACACTCATACTCTCTTAGGCGGTGAAGCCTAGATATAGAGACAAGGCTCTGATACCAATTGAAAGGGGATCGTATGAGCACCTAGAGGGGGGGGGGGGGGGGGTGAATAGGTGCTACCCAATTTTTAATTCTTTTTCAATTTAGGCTTGACACAAAAGATAAATTCTCTAGATATGCAACTACGGTGAATTTATCTATATGACAAGGACAAGAACAACTAAGCAAGAAGCACAATATGGGGAGATAAGGGAGGAAAGAGATAACCGAAAGGGAAGCACGCGGAGACAAGGATGTATTCCCGAGTTCCTCCTTGTTAAGGGAGTACGTCTCGTTGGAGGGGTGTGAGTTCGCCACAAAGGCCTACTCAACGCCACGAAGGCCTCACCCTATTCTCCGATGAACTTCGCCACAAAGGCTTAGTTCACCTTCCACTATCGGAGTCCTTCGAGGCGGATTCCGGAGCCTTTACAACGGTCTTGGGGCACACACCCACAACTTAATTGGGGGCTCCCAAATCACAAATCTGTAGCAATTACAACAAGTGATAAGAACAACAAGCTAGGTCAACACAAGGCTAACCCTAGAAATGAGATCCTTCAAATGAATGAAGGGGAAATGAAAAACTGCTCGGTGGAGTTGTAGATCAGGGCCTTCTCCTTCAATCCTCCAAGAATCAATGGATTTGGGTGGAGGGATTGGGAGATCTTGCGAATTTGGGCTTTGAGCTTTGATGGCATTAATGGAGGAGAGAGAGTGTGCAAAAGCTAGCCCTCCAAAGATAGGTGAAGGGGTATTTAAACCCCTTCACAAAATCTGGCCGTTGGAGGTCTTGGCAGCAGCTCAAAACCCGCAGCACCGGAAGTACCGCAGAGACGGCCGGTACTTCCGGCCTGCCCTTCTCTCTTCAGTCAACGGATCTTTTTAGGCGTGCTCCATCCCGCATGACCGGAAGTACCGCAGAGGCGGCCGGTACTTCCGGTCCAACAACTCCGAGACATCCAGTACCTGAAAAAAATAAGCGGAAGTTCCTCCGGAAATTTCCACCGGAAGTAGGTAGCGGAAGTACCGCCAAGCTCACCGGTACTTCCGGTGGACCGGTACTTCCGGTTCTACTTCCGGTCCAAATTTCGGGAGGCCCCAAGCTTCCAGTACCTGAAAAAATAAGCGGAAGTGGGACCGGAACTGGGCACCGGAAGTGCCCAGCGGTAGTACCGGTCCAGGGACCGGTACTTCCGGCCAACAGAGAAAACTGGCATTTGGCTCAACTTTTCGCGACGATTCTTTTGGGGTTGGTTTCCTGCACATCTTAGACAAGGTTAGAGCACATTGATTGTATTGTTGTCAACATCAAAACACATGGGGATAGCAAATGTTCTTTCAGCCGCGACCAGACCATCGCTCATCACCATCGTTGCAGCCAAACTGACACCGCACGACATCTCCGCCTCCAGACACGCCGGAGAAGAGCCGACAACCTCAACGTCGCCTCCACTGAGACGTGCCACCCCAACGGGCACCTCATCCTGGGGCCGCCGCCCGACATCCAACTAGCTGCCGCGCCCTGCACAGCCCACCCTCAGCACCTTCCGAGGCCGCCACCCTGACATCCAAGCAAACACAACACCCCGCTGCAAATGCCCGAGCCGACCGACCTCGCCACCCTCGTAGCACAAAGCCGCCGCCCACACTCTGTCGAGCCGCAACCCCACAACATTGGGTCGCCACTGCAGAGAAATCCGGGGCCGCCGCCCCGACATGCAAGAAAAAACTCGAGGCCGCCGCCTCGACGTCCACACACCCGTCGATGAGGGATGCTAGCATGGCAACAGAAAGGCAAGCAGAGTTACCGAGACTCCAAAGACGACGCCTCCAAGGAGGGAACGACGAATACGCCGCCGTCGCCCGCAATGTCGATGACATTGCAGGGTTTTCACCCGGAGAAACTCGGTGAAGTGGGACGACAATGGCTGGAATATTATCCTATATCTAGTGATCCAGTGCTGATCAAGAGCTCAGGCTAGACACTGATAAATTTCCTTATCGGCAAATTCAGGACATACTTGCAGTGATTATATACAAATTAAGCCTTTTTTATTGATGCATGTGAGGAACTGCTTTATCCTCAACAAGCAAGTAGCTTCTGCATTATGCAGAGCCAGCTGATACACATAACATTCCGTTCTTACATATTTTCATCACCATCTCGATCGTACTTGGTACGTGCGTGCTAAAACATTGCATTCCATAAAAAAAAAGAACCCGCAAGAAATTGCTCTAGCAAGCTGTAGTGCATCATCATACATGGACGGCGACCTCGTCGTCATCTATCTTGATGCCGGCGACCGCCAGGCGCTTCTCCTTGTACTCGTACCCCCTGGCGGCGGCGACGAAGGCCCCGAGGTTGATAGCGCTGACGACGGCGAGCAGCCAGTAGAAGTAGTCGAGCCTGCCGTGGTCGATGCTGTCGGCGAGCCACGGCCTGCGGCCGCCGGAGGTGGTCAGGGCGTGCACGACGCTTACGAGGCCGGAGCTGAGGAAGAAGCCCACCGAGAGCGTGGAGAGGAAAAGGCCGGTGCTCATGGTCTTCATGTCTGCGGGGCACTCGCGCAGGAAGAAGTCGAGCTGGCCGATGTAGGTGAAGGCCTCGCCGGCGCCGACGAGGAGGAACTGCGGCACGATGACGAAGACGGAGAGCTGGACGCCCGCGGCGGCGGCGGCGAGGCGGCGGTGCTCCGTGAGGGCGGCGACGACCATGGCGAGGAATGCGAGGAGGAGGCCGGTGAAGATGCGCTGGAGCGAGGAGAGGCCCTGGGGGTTGCCGGTGAAGCGGCGCGCGAAGGGCGCGAGGAGGCGGTCGTAGAGCGGGACGGTGAGGAGGATGGAGCCGACGAAGAAGACGGTGAGGGAGCCGGAGGGGATGACGAAGGAGGCGCCGAGGCGGCGGTCCATGGCGCGGGCCTGGGAGACGGAGAAGGTGGTCATCTGCGCGTAGACGGTCCAGAAGAGGATGGTGGTGGCCCAGGTGGGGAGCATCCGCACCACCTGCTTCACCTCCTCCACCTCCGTCACCGTGCACACCGCCCACTTGCTGCTCTTCTTCCCCGGCGCCGCCTCCTGTACCTCCACGATCGCCGCCTGGTCAAGGAACCTGCACGTTCACGCATGCCATGGCAGTTAGCCTCATAACTCATAAGTATAGGCAAAAGTCCATTTTAAACCGTAAAGCGTAGATGTTAGTTAAATCGAATTTTGAGCTTTGAATCCCATAAAATTGACACCCAAAACTTGAGAATCTTGGCATAAAATTTTAAATTTGAACTTTAAATCTTGTATATGTTCATCACAAAAAATTTCAGAATTTTTTGAAATATTTTATTTCTTTTCTAATTATTTATTTGGGCATGAGCATGTGAGCTCAGAAGTCAAAACAATCCTCCCTATATGTCATATCCATCTTCCGCTTCCAATCTCTCTCCCGAATGAACCACTGGGCGAAACCACCCCAACCGCACCACAGCGCGCTGCCAACCCCATCGCACGACCGCCCACCCCCGGTTTGCAGCAGTCGCGCCTTTCCTCGAGCCCCTACACCATTGCCTTCGTCGTCGTCCCGAGTTCCAAATAGAGATGTAGTACTGCCGCGCGCTGGGTCGGCTTCCCTCGACACGGGGATCCTCTACTGTGCTCATCGCCACCGTCTTCTGCTGGGAAATTTCCCTTGGAGCGTCGCCACCGGTTCTCCTCCGTTAGCGTGCACGGACGACAATCTAGTGGTGTGTAGGATGTGGTGTGGTGGTCTGCAGTGGGCAGTCTTGTGGTCTGCAAGGCGGTCCAGTGGTCTGCAATGGGCCATCCGGTGGCCAGCTACGCCAGTGTGGATGGCGAGGTCAGTGGCGGACCTTAGTGGAGGCCAAAAGGGGCCATGCCCCCCCCCCCCCCCAACTCAATTACAATTTGCATAATACTACTTAGTATTTATCATTTTTCACCATACAAAATACACAAAATTTCAAATTAGCCCCCTCAGCTGCCATCTAATATCATTTTGCCCCTCCTACAATATTGGTCAAGGTCCGCCACTGGGCGAGGTCGCTGAGAAGGTGACCGTGAGCTCGAATCGAGACAAATAGTGAAGAGAGGGACCAGGGGGACTCGGAAAAATATTCTTACATGTAGTATCCACATGTCGGTGAGATTAGCCTGCAAAACCGGTTGGGATCGTCGCTTTCTCAGTGCACCAAACAGGTTCAGGATGTCAACTTCCGGGATTCGAAGTTCTCTACCCGTTCTAGATTTAAAATGGACTCTTGTCTAAGTATGTGATGATCGGACAAAGAGTGAAGAGAGCGAGCTAAATTCTTGACTTTAATACATATATAAAATAGTAAAGGCTATAGGAAGCATCGAGGCAAGCCCCTTTCCGAAAAAAAAGTGATGATCCGACAACTGAATCAGTTAATCCCCGAGAGACATAAACAGAAGTAATTCTACGGATACGGACTGCAACTTGGCCTCGTCCACTTGAATGTATTAACACGGTGGAGTACCACTAGAATTCAGAAGAAAGTGCTAGGTAGCATGGTGATGGTGCGTTGCACGGTCGCAACTACTCACGCGTGTGCTGTGTGTGCATGCCTATGTACCAGATGGCAACCGACCTGGGTCACGTGTGATCCGGTACACGCACTCACGTGAAGCCATGACTCTCGACGTAAAGGCCAGAGGCCACTACTGTACCACTTACTGCTAGTATGCTTATTTATTTGCTGAGAAAGAAAGAGATGGCCAGATATTCAATTCGGCTCCCACTATGCTCCCCATATCTGGAAAATATATTTTTAAATGTTAAAAAATATTCTGCATATGTCACGATATTTTATGTGGAAACATAAAGTTTCACGAAAAATTGATATTTTCTATGTGCTGCGTACAAAGAAAAAAATTGTTTTATGAAAAGCCGTAGTTTAACACCGAAATTTATCTTTTTTAATCGGTCGCATAAAATTTAGTTTTTCCGTCAAACGACTTATAAAGCACATAGGGTGCAAAGCTGTATGCGCGAACATTTTTCTATTTTTCTGACATTCAAAGTTATGATTAAAATGTATTTTAATTAAATAATACATCTACACCCGGATGCATATGGCTGGCTACATGATTCAAGTAAGTTTAGCTGAAGAACGTGCCGGCACTACTGCCAAAACAGTAAGAGGAGAGCAGAGCAGAGAAGATAAGGCCTGCTGCAACCTAAAGCTGCAATGAGAGTATTGTGGTACAGATTCATATGTAGCTGATGCATGCATGTGATTGGCCAACGGATGAGCTCCATGGGTTCTTGTTTGTTCCCATGCGGCAAAGTATCTTTTGGGACGCTACTCTGGCCTAATTAAACAAGTGCTAATGTACCCCTTGACACCCTTAAAGGCTAAAAGAATGTGCTCTTTGTCCTTGACAGCGCGCCCAGATAGAAACAATGATCAAGGCGACACATGCTATCATGCAGACAGCTAGCCAAGCCTGCAGCCATGGCCACATGTGGAATATGAATATTATTAGCTCCTGCTTGCCCAATGGAAATATATTGGATTTGGTTGCTACCTCACGTGCATGCTCATGACAACGTTGAGCACCCACATGCTCACAACGTTGCCAATGATTAATCCCAGTGTGTGTTCAATCACTTTGATCAACATGCTCACATCTACAGTACGTACGTACGTGTAATGAACAAGGTTTACTTGCTAGTACTATGTTACTACAACAAGGTTAATCAAGGTTTATTTAAACACACATTGTTTCGGTCAGCACAACATAGATTCGCACGATGACGGAGTAGAAACTAACGTACGCCGCCACGCGATCGATACCAACTATAATTCCGGCGCCAATCGTAGTATCGTCTATTTATTTTTAGTTTGGTTATGCAACAACGTCACTAACTAAGTAATGATGATCGAATTAAGCGGACAACTAGGAGTAACTTACCTGCAAAGTGGGAGAAAATATAAAGAGTACTTACCTGCATTGCTTGGAGTGGGGCAGCTTCTGCTTGCCCTGCACGTCCTCGCCGGCGGCCACCGCATCGTCCACGTCGTAGAGCATGGACGGGTCCGACGGAGAGGCAGCGCGCGCTTCCTCCATGCGGCGGCGGTGACCGCCGCGATCTGTGTCAGCGGGCTCCCCGCCAGCTTCTTGAACCGGTACCTGCCGGTGCCGGCGAGAAACACGCCCAGGCCGGCCAGGATGGCGACGACGCAGACGCCGTATCCCCACCGGCGGCCCACGTTGTCCTGGATGTAGACGAGCACGGTCACGGCCAGCAGGGAGCCCAGGCTGATGAAGAAGAAGAACCAGCTGAAGAAGCGCGCCATGCGCTGCCGCTCGCCGCTGTGGGACTCGTCGAACTGGTCCGAGCCGAAGCCGGACACGCTCGACTTGAGCCCGCCCGTGCCTAGCGCCGTGAGGTAGAGGCCCAGGTAGAGCACGCACAGCTGCGTCCCGCTAGGCTGCGCGCAGGCGGCGCTGGCGCCGGTCGGGTCCGCGCACGCCACGGGGCGCAGCCCCGGGGCAGCCGTGGAAACGGTCAGGACGGCCATGCCGGCTGCTTGGACGGCAGTGGAGATGGCGATTGTGAGGTAGCGGCCGAGGTAGGTGTCCGCGACGAAGCCGCCGAGGAGGCAGAGCAGGAAGGAGGTGCCGAGGAAGTTGGTGACGGCGTTGGCGGAGGCAGCGTTGCCGAGGTGCATGGTGGCGGTGAGGTAGGTGACGAGGTTGACGGCGATGCCCAGAGTGGTGAGCCGTTCGTTCAGCTCCACGCCGAGGATCATGGCGGCGCTGGACCAGCCGCCGGAGGAGGCTCGGATGGCGGGGCGGCCGCCGTAGTCCCACGCGTCGCTCAGGGCCTTGGTGCCGTCCTCCGCCGCAGTGGATTCTGTCATAGTCTCCGGGAGCGGGGCCATGGTGGTATCTCGCGATGGAGCACGCGGGGTACACTCTGCTGCCTCGTTCATTTATAGCTTCGACCCCGAGTCCTCGACTACTCGACAAGTTTTATTGCTGGATATCATTTTCTTTTTCTTCCCGTTCGACCGAGAATTAAGTTTGAACTCGTTCCACCATTCGATGGGTCCGCAATATGAGTTGTAATTGAGATTTTTTTAATTATACAAAAGGTTACAATTGAGATTTTACTATTTTTACATGGATTGATATTTGGATTTGAGGTGTTGTTGGTCGGCGTGAGGCACCCCCCTAAAAAAAATTCCCCTGGCTCTCTCGCGACTCCCTCTCTCTCCCCTAGGGTTTCCGCGCCGCCGCGCCGCCGCCGGCGCCGTTCTCCTCCGCCCCCCTCCTCTCCTCCTGCGCCGCGCGCGCCCGTCCCCCCCCTCCCCCCCGCGGCGGCGGCGCGCGCCCCCGGGTCCTCCTCTCCCGCGTCCCCCTCCTCTTCTCTCCCCGTCACCGCCGTCAGCAGAGGCTTCCGAGCGCGGCCCGTGCAGCGCCGGCGGCGGCGGCCTGTCCCTCCCCGCGCCGGATGGGTGGAGGCGGGGCCCCCTCTTCTGGCGGCGGTGCTCCTCGGGCGGTGGCGGCTCGGCTCCGACCGGGAGGCGGCGTGGCGGCGGCGGGCTCGCGGTGCTGTGGGGCTGCACGGCGCGGCAGCTTCGGCGGGCGACCTCAGGGTGGCGGCGACGTCCTGAGGCCCAAATCCGGGCCCTGCGGGGCTGATCTGGGTTGGGACGGGCCTGCCGGTCTTGCGTGTGTCCCGTTCTGCAGACGACAGCAGGTGTAGCTCGTGCAGGGGTGCAGCGGCGACGGCGGCCGGCCTGTTGCAGCGTGGCGGCGGACTTTACGGACCCAATCCGGGCTCGGCCGGACCCGACTAGGATTGGTGTGCCCTTGCGGGGACTTTACGGGCCCGATGTGCCTGGCCGAACCTAATTGGGACTGGTGTGTCCTGCGGCCGCGTCCGGTCGACTACCGCCGGCGCGGCCACGGTACAGCTGACCCCGTTTCTGGCTACTCCTCATTGTCTTCTTGCAAACCTCGTGATGCCATCTTCGGTGAGACGACGGCGATGGCGACTTTGTGACCGTGGTGGCGCATGTTGGCGGGCGGAGAGGCTGGTGGCATCGGGGCTTCGTCCTCGTGGGGCTCCTATGCTACGGTCGTCCGGGGGTAGTGGACTGGGTTTTTTTGGGAGAAATCCTTGTCGGCTTGCCCGACACCGACGCGGTGCCACCTCTGGGTGGCATCTATCCTTCTTGAAGGGCGTCGTGGCTACCCGTAGTCCGCTTCCATCCGTGTGCCGGGGGAAACCCTAGGACCTATGGTCCGGGCAGCAGCACGCGCTTTCCTTCTTGAAGGTGTTGCTTGGCACTCGACGGTTCGGCGCTAGGAGCGTGGTGGTGCTTCTTCGGAGGGCGCAGCGGTCATGGGTCACCGTAGTTTAGTCGATCCGCTTATGTCTCCATTTTCTTTCTTCTTTTCTTTTCTTTGGGTTTGTGTGTGCTGCTGCCCCAGCTTCTGTGGCGTTGCGTTTGTATCTCTGGTTGTATGGTGGTTGTTGCTTTATTTATAAAGCGGGGCGAAAGCCTGTTTCGAGCTTGATATTTGGATTTGTTCGCGATCTGTGCTACTCATAAATTGCAGCATGAGTTGTAAATAAGGTTCGATGACTGAAAATAAAACTAATGTCTATTGCGAATAAGAATAAAAAATTATGCTACGGCTCGTTGGCAACAACAACTATTTGATTGGAGACAGTTGTGTAGTACCTCTCAATGTGAAATTAGGGTGTGAAACGACAAGAGCAGAAGATAAATCTATTTATTATCTCAAATTAAAAGTAGAGTGTCACAATTCTAGTCTTTTATGGACCAAATAAATTTAAAAAACAATAAGATTGATTTATTGCTTCGAAGAAAATTACACAAAAGGCCTAGTTTAGGCAAACATGCAATGTACGTGCCCGCCTCAACGTCGACCGCACGGCTCACCGGGCCCACATGTGAGTGGGAGAGGTCAAAAAGCCAGAAATCCATTTTGACTTGTAGGACTAGATGCTCCTATTATGAAAAAACATATTTCGTAATGTCAAAAAATTCCGGAAAAACATTCGGTTGTACATCCAGATCTTGTGTAGGCACACAAATTTTTGTGAAGAAAAGACATTTTTGGTTTCCTATGTAAAAAATACAAATAAAATGTCTAGTGAAAAAAGTTATTTTTAGCACCGAATTTGTCTTTTTAATACAGAACAAAAAAAATATTATTTTTTCGTAAACTATGTGTGCCAATATAAAATGTTAATTCGGAGTGTTTTTTAAACCCACTTCCCATAATGAGACTAGATGCTACTGCAAGTCAAAACATCGTGTCCCCCAAAAGCCCTCTCATCTCTCTCTCTCTCTCTCTCTCTCTCTCTCTCTCTCTCTCTCTCTCTCTCTCTCTCTCCCTCTCTCTCTCCCTTCCCCGACTACCTCTACTCTCCCGAAATGAGCCGCCACCGCCCACGTTCTCCTTCATCGCTACTTCCTGTTTCGGTCCCCATTGCGTGCATGAGGAGGATGCATTGATCTTCGAGGAGAAGCTAGCTCATTAGCGCGAGACCTTGTTCCGCGCAAAACAGCGCACCGCCAAGAAATTGGCGGTCGCCACGAAGAAGGTCGAGGCTACTGAAACCATGGACGCCCAAACCACGACTTTGAAGCCAAGGCCTCCCAAGCCGCTTATTTCAAAGTTGCGATGAGCCAAGGCTTTGCTGCCTGTGCGAGCCACCCACCCTGGTGCATGCATGTTGCCCCTCCTCTTCTCGTCGTCGATGTACCTTCGATCCCGATACACCACCTAGCATGTCTCAATTCGCCCTGGACCGGCTGTCTCTGTGAGAGGCTCCCGCCTCGGAGCATGCCGCATGTCATCTCCTCATCCCCGACTTACCTTTGTGACCCCGCCAACTAAAATGTATCGAGTATCCATGAAGGTCACAGTGTACGGCACCTCTCATGCATGCCACCACTTTGCATGCCCTACAGAGAACTACAGTTTGGGATGTGACCTTCATTTCCGCCGAACTATGCTCCCCCAAAGAAGAGCGTCATGTACCATACTCTCTGTGGCGTTGAGTCAATCCTCGATGCCGCATATGAGTCCACTGAGTTCCCATGTGTGGTGGTGGCCCAAATGTCCTGAACTTGTTCGGTAAAATACCCACAGCCTCGACCGAGGTATGTCTAATGCATTTTTGTTAGGCTGTGTTTGGATGTATGAATTGGAGGGCTTGGAATTGAATTGAGACGAATACCAAATCATCCTCTGAATTGAATTGGGTTCTAATACCAATTCTAGTGTTTGGTTGGGCAAAATATTGGTACATGGAATTGATTAGAGCAGTCAATTCCAAATTTGTGTTTGGATGTATATCTGGTTGAATTGGGGCAAGGAGGAGTTTTTGGAGGGGTGTAGCCGGAGTTGAGGAAGAACAGGGTCAGGAGATGGCCGGAGGCCCCCGAGTCAGATGCCGTCGCCGTTCCCCTCCCGCAGGGATTCTGCTCCTTCCCATCGATCTAGGGTTAGGGGCAGGCCTGGAGGGGAAGGCCGGCAAGGAAGAAGAAGTCGTCGCCTGGCCATCGACATTCCCCATCCCATCGCTGGCCGCCGTCGTTCCCCATCCTTGCCGCCGGCCGCCGCCATTCCCATCCCTTCGCCGGCCGCCGTCGTTCCCATCTAGTATCTAGGTAGGGTTAGAACTAGAGGGGAGGTACCGAACAGGGGGAGGAGGAGATGTGTGAAATAATGGCCGTCTAGGGAAAGGGAGGCGGGGCAGAGAAGAACTAGGGTGGGGGCGGGGCGGACCTTGCTCGTCGCCGCCGTCCAGGTTGCTCGCTTGGCCGCCTCCCTCGCGAGTCGAGAGCAGGGGAAGAAAACGGTTCGGAGCTGCGATTCCTCACGATACCGAGGGGGCGAGCTCGGTATTGGCTTGAGGCTGCGGACACGCGCGGGACTGGCCTGCAGAATTGCCTCCGTTTCCAGGCCACAATTCCAGGGACATCCAAACAGATGAATTCGGGGCAGTGAATACCATATGCCCAATTCCAAGGCCCAATACCGACATCCAAACACAGCCTTAGTGTATTTGTTTGATGCAAATATATTTTTGTGAAGAATTCGACTAGATTTTTTTTTTTTTTTTTTTTTTGCAATGCATTTGTAATGTTGGCCGAAATGGATAGTTGTGAATATTTTGCTTTGTTTGCATTTCTTTGATTGTACATATGGTTTGTTTGATGATTATTGTTGCATTTATGCCCTAGAGGCAACCATAATAAGTAATTATTTAACTCTGTTTATATCTTTATGCTATAACTGTTGTGATACTTGAATATGAGAGTCAAAGGGAAACTCACATGCACATGTAGAGAAATAAACAAAAAGGTGTTCTTAACCTAGTCTCTGAGATTGGCTCACATGTTGTCTCATGATCACATTTTCCTGATCATGGACTATGTTAAGTTAAACAATTGTGAGAGTATATTGTTGGCAGAACAATGGTTCTGAACCGACCATATTATATGATCTTGCTATGAGATATTATCGTCAATGTTAATAGCAATACTGTTGTGATGTTATCACAAGCACAAATCCTTAGGCCATGACAATATCTAGTGACCACATACTTGACATATATACTTTGATTATCATCTAACGTCATTTCGTAATTGGTGATAATTAATAGAATTCATAGCATACAAAACAAAAAATTCTACGAGATGCGACCGAAATCTATATCCAATCTAGGAGATACTCGTAACGAGAGTGAGATCTAATATACATACCCTCAAAGTTCACATGTGTTGGACGTTTATCTCAACACAGCTCGGTGAAGATGTCGATGAGGAACTCGTTGCGATCCAATCCGATTAGCACCGCAACGGGCGGTGCATCCGAGATGTACACACGTACAGCTCGGCAATGTCTCCTCCTTGATCCAGCAAGAGCAACAGAGAAGCAGATGCGGTATAGCCTACAACACAACGATGGTGGAGGCTATGGTGGAGGTTTCCCATGGACTGGACTTCGCCAAGCCGTGTGCATGAGAGAGAGGCGAGGCAAGGGGTGGTGCAGCTAGGGTTATGGGGTGGCCTACCCCTGCACCTCCAACCCTCCTTATATAGGAAAGGGACAGGGGGTGCGCCCCACCCTCCTAGGACCGGCGGCCAAGGGGAGGCTTGGCCACCCCCCAAGGCAACCCCTTTTAGGGTTTGGTTCCCTCCTATGCTTCGCCGCATGGGCCTTGGGGCTTCTTGCGGCTGGCCCATGTGGGCTGCTGCACCACCCCTTGGTCCATGCATGTGGGCTTTTAGGGGTAGGTGGGACCTACTGTGGGACCCTCTGGAACCTTCTTGAACATATCGACACTCTGTCGAAACATCCCGAACTTTTTTGGAACCCTGAAAAACCACTTTTCTTATTTGATACTTTATCGCTCGACTCTTCTGGAGCTCCTCATGGTGTCCGAGATCTTATCTGAGACTCGAAACAATTATCGGACACCATTAATAATGATCCCAAAACTACTCTAGCGTTTCCGAGTGTTAAGTACGTGTGTGACCCTACGGATTCGAGAATGTGCGGACATGATCGAGACACCTCTTCGATCAATAACCAACAACGGGACCTATATGCCCATGATGACTCCCACATATTCAACAAATATCTTTATCGTTTGGAACCACGATGTCGAGGATTGAAACAATCTCGTATTCTATTCCCTTTGTGTTGCAATATTTTACTTGCTCGGGATGTGATCGTTGGTATCACTATACCTGGTTCAATCTCTTCACCGGCAAGTATACTTTACTTTGAGATAATTCCTTATTTGACACTACTTGAAACTTGGGTTCCCTATTTCACCCTGAGAAAAAATATTCGTCCTCATTTGACACCTTCTACAATTTTTCTGCCCAATGACACTCTAGTTCATTTTGAACACTAACGGTGTTAAATAGGAATATGAAAAGACAGCTTTGCCCCCCAAGCCCATTATGTTACCAAAAAATTGTACAAAGCTTGCTGTGACACATTTGGGCATGATAGATACAGTTAGACATGTACATTTGGCCATAGAACTAGATTTAATTGAAACTTAGTATTTGATTTTAATACAAAAAATTCAAAAAATGGGCAGAACCTCCCCTGTAATTTGACACCATTCATGCACATAGTTCATTGCATGAATCTACAAGAGCAATAAAAATTCAGATTCACATATATCACTACTGGTTCACATACAACACATACAAGTTCCCATAAATCATATAGATGAGCTCAGGTCCACACATAAATCAAATAGATGAGCTCAAGTCCACACATACATCACTTGAGCAGCACAACCGTGGCTCCAAAAGTAGAGATCTCCCAAAAGTAACCATGTGACAAAGATAATGACAAACTGAGCCACCTTTTTCTTATAGTGCTCATGGCTGGGCTAGCAGTGTTTGATGGTGTGGATCACACGTTCGCTGGGAACCCAAGAGGGAGGTATGATGCAGCTTAGCAGCAGTTTTCCCTTGACTATAAAACCATGGTTATCGAATTCAGTAGGACTTGGAGAAGGCTTAGCAAGGTGTCAACGGCGCCGTTTACGACAATCGACGTGGACCTGCACACAATCACAGACAAACTACTTTGCCCCAACAAAACAAAGAGGTTGTCAATCTCTCCGGCTTGCTGAACACAAAGAATTAAATGTGCAAGTATAAAATATGATGAGAATGAAATATGACCAATGAGCAAATGAGTACGTGTCGGGGGGCAACTCCCGGATATGGGCAAGATGCCGATATAAGGGTTGACTAGGAGTTGACCGGATCACTGAAACCGACATAACTGTACCGGCTTACCTGGAGCTGACCGGGTCAAGACTAACCGACATATTGATATGTCGGTCCATGCAAGTTATATGTCGGATCTTTCTCTGTTCTTCTTGTGTGCAGGGAAGGCGAAACCGAGTTACAAGGTATTCGGCATGCCTATGCCGGATAAGGAGGCTTACTCGGGCCATGGTCAAGGCTCGCGTCTTGCCCCTACAATCACGGGGCAGGGCGCCGAGCCACTTGCACGATGGGACGAGGCCACTTGACCAGAGTGATAGGCCTCCATGCCGCTGACCGAAGCGGCGGTGCGCTGGAGGAGATAGATGGGACGCGCCACGCCGCAGTGACGGAAGCAGTCAGAAGACCGGACGTGGCTACAGTGTGGGCTACGCCAGCACTGACGCCAGCCCTAACATGTGCCCTGGGCTTCCCTTTATAAGGAGCACCAGAGGCTCCTATGACGGGGAGAGAGGCTGGGAGATGCTGGCACGATTCCTACCTTACGCATAAACACTTGAGCATTTTCCTTCGTAGCCAGTAGTGAGCCAGAGAAAGCTTCCGAGACTCGGTAGGAGCATAGATCTTGCAGTTCATCCCGGACAGCTCAAGGAGCAGCTTGTAACTCAGTTGTAATCCGCATATATAGATCAGACAAGCAGGAGTAGGGGTGTTATCTCCTCACGAGAGTAGGGGTGTTATCTCCTCACGAGAGCCCCGAACCTGGGTAAAACCGTGTGTGTTGTGTTCTTTGTGTGCGTGTTCGTGCGCACAAGCCCTCCCCGGGTGCCTCCAGTGTCCATCGGCCTCACAACTCAAGCCATCCTATGGCATCTGCCGTGACACCACCACGACAGTTGGCGCCCACCGTGGGGCCAGCAGTGGCGCTGGCTGGAGTTTTCATCCGGACGGGTTCACTCATCGCGTCGGGTGAGCACGTGGTCTGTGGCCTTGTCCACAGATTCGGCTCCCTCAACGTCATCAGCGACAATGCAGGTTGCTTCGGCAGTAGGCCACTGCCCTGGAACGGATGCCTCATCGACTTCGGCGCGCTCACGGTTTACGTCGCCACTGAGGTTCCTTGCTGGTTTCCCGAAAGGGTGCAGTTGGGAGCGGATCCACCCGCAGTCTGCGCAGCTCACGGCCGACGTACCGCTCGCCCCGCTAGTTGCGTGGAAGTCATGATGACCGCCCCTGGCGCCGGTGTCGGCAAAGCCATGGCGGGTGATGTTGATCCCGGCACCAGGTCGGCAAGAACAGGGCGTCTGCCTTGGAGAAACCAGAGAACCGTGCGGCACAGGCCAGCACATCAGGCGTGCCGGTGACGCCGAGTCCTCTTCAGGACGTGATTCAGAAGCTGGCAACCCCAGTCGCACCGAGTGCAGATGCTGCCCTGACTCAAGCCGAGTTGGAGGTGCAGCGCCAGAACATACTCCAGGAGGCCAGAGAGGTGGCCCGAGTCAGGCAGGAGTTCGACATATCAATGCGTGAGTATAACTCGGCTCACGGTTTTACTCCAGTAGCAAACCCAGTTAGTCGCATCGATGAGGTGCGTGCCCGAGGTAGAGACCTCAACGCAGAGATAGCTAGAGATGGTAGAACTAGATCTGCTAGAACTGCTAGTTACGTGTCGGCTGAAAAGCCGAGATACAGCACACCCGGAAAGAACCTTAGGGCGGCAGAGGCAGCCATAGCCGAGTTGGCCGGTCTATCCGGAGACGCTCGTTCTAGGCAGCAGGATTGGGTAAACGAGTTGGTGGCTATTGCTAACCGACAGAATGAGACCTACCGTAAGGCTAACCCGGATGCGGGTGGATCTCGGTTCCTTCACTCAAATGGTGGAGCCGGGGAAATGTCCAAGGGACAGGCCTCCTCGCCGTATGTCGGCAGGAGCAGAGGCCAGAGTGTGAACTCTGGCAAGAACAAGCAGATGCAGGCGTATGATCCGGTTTATGCCGGAAAGTAAGTAGACGAGCAAGGCAATGCCGGTCGGGGAAAACCAGGACCCGCCCAGGGCAGACAAGAAGCAAACAGAGTTATCCCGGCGAATCAAGGCCAGCCACCTCGGCATCCGGCACCAATTCCACCTCGGCCACGACATGGTGCCGAGTATGCTGAACCGGCCGCCGACCGATACGATGACGGTTATTCGGCCAAGGAGCGGGCCGGGTACACAAGATACAGAGACCTGGCGTCCGAGGGTGCACTCGGTGCCAGGCTGGGAACTCGCCAGTTGCCGGCACACGATGTCCGGAACAAGCTTGACAGAATCTATCTGTCCGAGCTCCTGGAGGAGCAAGGCCCACCAGGTCCGGCATGTTTTGGACCCTGATAATGAAGCAGGCACCTGTGCCGAATTTCCAGTTACCTCGGGGTGCCAAGATGTATGACGGCAGTACCAAGCCGGAGGACTGGCTGACAGACTATGTCACCGCTGTGCACATTGCCGGCGGAAGTCGCAGATGGGCAGTGCGGTATGTGCCGCAAATGCTCGAAGGACCAGCCCGGATCTGGCTGAACAACCTGGAGGAGGACAGCATTGACTGCTGGTTAGATTTCTCCGACGCATTCGTCAGCAACTTCTCCAGCACATACAAGAGGCCGAATCGCCCTCAGCAGCTGTCCATGTGTCGGCAGAGAGAAGACGAAACCGACCGAGAGTACCTGACTCGGTGGAGCACGATCCGCAACTCCTGCGAAGGAGTGATCGAGTCGCAGGCCATTGCATGGTTTGCACAAGGGTGCCGACATGGCTCCATGCTCTGGCAGAGACTCCAGAGAGAAATGCCGGCCACCTTGGCCGAGACAATCAAGATTGCTGATAGCTACGCTTTGGGTGATCCGACACAGCCCTTACTGGCCCCGGTCGACAGAGACAGATCGGGTCGGCGAGGTGATCATTCGGATTACCGAGGAAAGAGAAGAGAGGAGAGGCCGGATTACCGGTATGGGTCAGACCAGGTTGCTGCCATCGACCAAGATCAGATGGATGCCGGCAGCAGCCAGAGACAGAAGAATGACGGTCCCGCGTGGGGCCAGAACTCGGAAGGAAGGAGGCCGTGGGACGGCGAAAAAAGACCGTGGAATGGCGAGAGGAAGCCATGGAACGGCGACAAGAGGCAGTGGGGTAACCCCAATGGGACGATGACGGATGATCCCTGCAGCTACCACACCAAGCACCCCAGCAGACCGGCTCAGCACTCGAACCGGAACTGCAGCCGGAACAGGCGCCCGCGGGAGAACACAGGTCCGGCGACTTGACCCGCACCACTCACGGGTGTGAACGCTATCCCGGTGGACGCCCAAGCAAGGCCTGAAGATGTCAACCAAGTAGCCAACATGGCCAACACCAACAACAACTCCAACTACCCCGACAACAACGCTGGCCCGAGCCGGCAAAATCAGTACCGAGAGCCCCACCAGAGTTACATGGTCTTTGTGACCGAACCCAATGACAAGCAGAGTCAGCACAGGCGTGCGATGGAGGTAAATGCCGTTATGCCGGCGGTGCCGAAATTCATGTACTGGTCCGAGGATGAGATCAGCTGGAGCGTCAAGGACCATCCAAAGGTCATGCCCAACCCAGGGGGTTATGCTCTAGTGTTGGATCCGACATTCGTCGGGCCCAGCATCAATGTCAGGTTTTCCCGGGTCCTCATTGATAACGGGAGCAGCATCAACATCATGTACCAGGATACCATGGTCAAACTCGGCATAACCGAGAATATGATGCAGCCCAGCCGAACCACCTTCCACGGCATCGTGCCGGGTGTTTCACATGCACCCATGGGCACGGTTTGGGTCGATGTCGCCTTCGGCGACAAAAGCAACTGCCGGACTGAGAGTCTACTGTTCGAGGTCGTGGATCTCGAAAGCCCGTATCACGCCTTACTCGGCAGGCCGGCACTCGCCAAGTTCATGGCGTCCACTCATGTGGCTTATCTGAAGATGAAACTTCCGGGTCCAAATGGTGTCATCACCATCTCGGGAGACTACAAGCGTTCCATGGAGTGCGCCTCAGCCGGGTCATCCCTGGCCGAATCACTGGTGATCGCCGCCGAGAAAAGGAGAATCCATGAGGTGGTGGCTCTGGCCCAGGCATCTCAGCTCGGTATGCCGAGTGTGGCCAACCCACAGCAAACTGCAACCTTCCAGGCGGCGAAGGAATCGAAGAAAGTCGGCATCGACGAGGCTAACCCGGACTACTCCGTCATCATCGGTGCCGGGTTGGACAAGAAATAGGAAAGCGAGCTCATCAACTTCCTCCGTGAGAATCGGGATATCTTTGCATGGTCCAGTCAGGACCTGCCGGGTGTTCCGAGGGAGTTGGCTGAGCACTCATTACACGTCAGGCCGGATGCCAGGCCTGTGAAGCAACCGACTCGGCGTCTCGCCAAAGAAAGAAGAAAGGCGGTGGGTGATGAGTTAGCCAAGTTACTCGCATCAAACTTCGTCGTGGAAGTAAAATACCGGACTGGTTGGCTAACCCGGTCCTGGTAGAGAAGAAGAAGGAAGACCCGGATGCGCCTACTGTCTGGCGCATGTGTATCGACTACACCCACCTGAACAAGGCTTGTCCAAAAGATCCTTTCCCGTTGCCCCGGATTGATCAGGTGATCGACTCCACGGCCGGATGTCAGCTGTTATCCTTTGTGGATGCCTACTCTGGTTTTCACCAGATCCCGTTAAATCTGGATGATCAAATAAAGACTTGCTTTTATCACCCCGTACGGGGCTTATTGCTATCGTGTCATGTGTTTTGGTTTGAGAAATGCCGGCGCTACTTATCAGCGCTGTATGCAGAAATGTTTGCATGATCAGATAAGAAATAATGTGCAGGTATATGTCGACGACATAGTCATAAAAACAAAAGAAAAACATACTCTGTTAGATGATCTCAGAGAAACATTCGCAAACCTGCGGAAATTCCGATTAAAACTTAATCCGGATAAGTGTACATTCGGTGTGCCGGCCGGCAAGTTACTTGGTTTCCTCGTGTCGAGCCGAGGTATCGAGGCAAATCCGACTAAGATCCGGGCAATAGAAAATATGAGGTTACCGAGATGCCTCCGAGATGTCCAAAAATTTACGGGTTGCCTGGCTTCCCTGAGTCGGTTTCTAGGTCGGCTGGGAGAAAAGGCCCTACCTTTGTATCAACTAATGAAAAAGTCTGATAGATTTAGCTGGACCCCGCAAGCGGACTCGGCCTTCCATGAGCTAAAAAATATGTTGGCTACTGCGCCGATATTGGCTTCGCCATTACCGAGAGAGCCCATGTTGCTTTACATTGCAGCCACTAACCGAGTCGTCAGTGTCGTTGTGGTGGTGGAACGAGAAGAAGGGGGAACCACCGTGCAGAGGCCGGTGTATTACCTGAGTGAGGTGCTCTCCACCTCGAAACAAAATTACCCACACTACCAGAAAATGACCTATGGTGTGTACCTGGCGGACAAGAAACTGAAGCACTACTTCCAGGAGCACCCAATAACCGTGGTGAGTGCGGCTCCTATTTCGGAAATCATCGGAAACCGAGATGCAAGTGGCCGAATAGCCAAGTGGGCTATCGAGTTGGCGGCATATGCGCCGCAATACGCGAGAAGAGATACCATCAAGTCTCAAGCCGTGGCGGATTTCTTTGTCGATTGGGTCGAGATGCAGTATGAACCATCTCTGCCGGACTCCAATTACTGGAGGATGCACTTTGACGGGTCCAAGGTAAAAGAAGGCCTGGGTGCCGGCGTGGTTCTCACCTCACCAAAGCGAGACTAGTTGAAATATGTGCTGCAAGTTCATTTCGCGGCATCCAACAATGTAGCCAAGTATGAGGCATTGATCCACGGACTCAAGGTGGCCAAGGAAATCGGGATTCGCCGAATAATCTGCTATGGTGACTCGGATTTTGGTGATTCAGCAAACCTCGGGCAACTGGGATGCCCTGGATGCCAACATGGCGGCATACCGGTTCCATGTCCAAAAAATCTCGGGATTCTTTGATGGCTGCGAGTTCAATCACATCCGGCGGACCGAAAATGAAAGTGCAGACATGCTGTCCAAAATTGGATCATACTGACAGGCCATTCCACCCGGAGTGTCTCTGGAGCATCTTCACAAGCCATCAATTAAGCCTTCACCCGAGTCAGACTCAATATTCATCCCGGGTAATCCGGAATCCGATGTCGTCCCGATGGACGTTGACGTTGGGAGCAAGCCGCTAAACCCGGGGACTGCTCCGCAGGACCCGGGGACTTCCATGGATGTCGCGTGTGTTCTGTCGGACTCGAAAACAGAGTTGGAAAATTGGAAAGCCACTTGGCGAAACTCGGGAATCCTTTGGGAGGACTCGGGGACTCGTCAGCCTATGTCGGGTGTCGTTATGTCGGTTGAAGCCATGGAAGTCGATGAGCCTGTACTCGGCGCTCGCCCGGTACCGACATGGGCACAACCCATCATGACATTCATGTTGGATGGCACCCTACCGAGTGATGAGGTCTCGGCCAGACAAATCCAAAGGCGATCCAAATCCTTCACAATCATCAATCGTGAGCTGTACAAGAGAAGCGTAACCACTGTGCTTCAGCGCTGTGTCGAACCAGAAGAGGGAGAAAGGATTCTCCAAGATATCCATCAGGGAGAGTGCGGTCATCACGCCTCTTCCCGAGCTATAGTGGCTAAAGCATTCCGATATGGGTTCTACTGGCCCAGCGCTTTGCAGCAAGCAGAGGACATTGTCCGAAAATGTGAAGGATGTTAGAGGTTTGCTCACAAGATTCATATGCCGGCATCAGCTCTCAAAACCATTCCCATCACTTGGCCATTCGCAGTGTGGTGTCTGGATATGGTGGGACCATTTAAACCAGCCCGAGGTAACATGACTCACATATTGGTGATGGTGGACAAGTTCACCAAATGGATCGAGGTAAAACCAATAAGAAAGTGTGATGGCCGTACAGCTGTGTCATTCTTAAAGGATATTATCCTGAGATATGGGCACCCACATAGCATCATCATTGATAACGGCACAAATTTCACCGAGGGAGCCTTTGCTCGGTTTTGCCAAGAAAAGAGAATCCGACTAGACCTGGCGTCGGTCGCGTATCCGCAGTCGAATGGGCAAGTGGAAAGATCAAATGCTCTGGTCTTATCCGGCATAAAACCCCGGTTAATTGAGCCATTGTTACGTGCTCCGGGATGTTGGCTGGACGAGATCCCGGCAGTACTGTGGAGTCTACGGACTACACCGAATCGCTCTACCGGCTATACGCCATTCTTCCTGGTCTACGGAGCAGAGGCAGTTCTGCCAACCGACATAGAGCATGACTCGCCGAGAGTTGCTTTATATACCGAGTCAGAGGCAAGAGAAGCCCGAGAAAACGATGTTGATTTGCTCGAAGAAGCACGAGAGTTGGCATTGTCCAAGTCAGCAATATATCAGCAAAATCTCCGACGCTATCACAGTCGGAAGGCGAATCCTCGCAAGTTCCGGGAAGGAGACCTCGTGCTTAGGCTTGTGCAGCGCACAGCCGGGATGCACAAATTGTCACCTCCATGGGAGGGACCATTTATCGTGAGCAAAGCTTTGAACAATGATGCCTACTATCTTATAGATGCTCAGAAACAGGTGAAGAACAGGATGGACCGATCCGGAGAGGAGACCAAACGCCCTTGGAATGTAACTCTTCTCCGCCCTTTCTACTCTTAAGGACCCACTGTATGTATCTCGAAACCCAGAAATGAAATGTCGGCACCCCAAGAAGAGACTCGGGGACTGCCTTGTTGAAAAAATCTGTGTTTATCTTTGTATTTATTTCCTTATGTCGGATGGCTCTAAAAACTGTGTCACCATGTCTGTAAGTATTGTATGCTGTGTTCTCGTGATTTTGTGACTCGACTGCCAAAACACCGAAAAAGGTAGGCAAGAGCAAAGGTTACCAGGTGCAGTACACAAGAAAACCGACTCGGGGACTCGGTCCAGGAGCGATTCGGTTTCCTTTTCTAAGTAATGTGCTTGTGTCGGATGGCTCTAAAAACTGTGTCACCATGTGGGCAAGTATTGTATGCTGTGTTCTCGTGATCTTGTGACTCGACTGCCAAAACACCGAAAAAGGTAGGCAAGAGCAAAGGTTACCAGGTGCAGTACACAAGAAAACCGACTCGGGGACTCGGTCCAGGAGCGATTCGGTTTCCTTTTCTAAGTAATGTGCTTGTGTCGGATGGCTCTAAAAACTGTGTCACCATGTGGGCAAGTATTGTATGCTGTGTTCTCGTGATCTTGTGACTCGACTGCCAAAACACCGAAAAAGGTAGGCAAGAGCAAGGGTTATCAGGTGCAGTAAACAAGAAACCCGACTCGGGGACTCGGTCCAGGAGCGATTCGGTTTCCCTTTCTAAATAATAAGCTTATGTCGGATGGCCTTGGCTATTTTTTCCAAGTTTCAAAGTACTGTATGCTGTACAACGGTCGTTTTGTGACTCGACTGCCAAAACACCGAAATGGTAGGCAAGAGCAGAGATGGCAAGAGTATAGTAAACAAGAAATTGAACTCGGGAACTCGGTTCAAAGTGATCCGACAGATGGCTAAACTTGCTAAAACATGCAAAGTAAAGTGCCAGATACCAACCATAAAAAGTGTAAGGTATATATTACATCTGCACCCGGCATCCCGGGGATTTAACGAATTGAATTTTTCCTGAAAAGTTTAGGCAGCAGCATCCGAGGTTTTTTGTGCAGAAGGAGAGGCTGGAGTCTCGGTTGCGGTTTCCTCGGCTGTAGACTCGGTAGCAATGCCGGTGGCTGACTCGGGCGGAATGTCGGCTTCGATTTCTTCATCGACGGCCTCTTCTTCTTCGTCTTCTTCTTCGCCCTCCTCTTCAACCGGGATCTCCTCGGGTTGGGGAACCCGCTCGCCAGCGACAAAGGAATGCACTGGGGCGTATTGAATGAGGGAATGAGCAAATTCTTGACGACGACGAATGTGATCCAGGTCGGTGAGCCACTTTGACCCGTCGCGCAAAGTCTTAAGCGCGTCGAGGTCGAGCGCCTCGTACCAGGACAGCACGTACATCAACGCCTCGTCTGTGCTGACTCGGGCGGCGGACGATCGCCAGTCATCGAGCCTTGCCTCGGAGGCCATCAGACACTTGGCCAATTCATCAACGATGGCAGGGGCCTCGCACCCGGGCCAGAGAACGTTGTAAGCCCAGATTGCAGAAGTAAGAAGATTCATCCCGATAGCCCTCATCGGTACCAAGCGTGCCTTCAGAGCCACCAAGTGAGCATCCATATCCCACTCGGATGAGATCGGGCCATCTAGGATTTTCTCGAGTCGGTGCGCTGCAGCGCTCTTGTCCGCGGCAGCCTTGGTGTGGGGGAAGCGTTCTGAGTAGGGAATGGCTAACGCCGAAATAAGTTACAGGAGAATAAAAGTGATAGAGTGAATAAAGGCAGAAGGGGAAGGGGCTTACTGTCCATCTCGGAGTTGATGCTGGAGATGTCCACCAGCCACTTCGCAATCTTGGTCTTCAGAGCTTGGAGCTCGCTCTCAGCCAAGATTGCCTGTGACTTGGACTCCTCAAGAGATTCCTTGAGCTTTCGAGTCTCCTCTTCTCGGAGCTGCTTCTCTGCGGCGGCGGTCTTGTCCGACTCGGCGGCTCGGCTCCGAGATTGCTCTAACTCGGCTTTCAGCCGGGACACCTCCTCCTGCTCTCTCTTCAGCTCGGCTTGATGTGCAAGCTCGCGCTCCTTATGTGCGGCTGTGCCGAGGTAGCAAGTGTCAGAATGAGCAAATTGATGCAAGTACAAGGTGAAAGGCAAAAATATGGCTTACACTCGATTTCTGAGATCCGTTTCTCCAATCCTTCGACCTTGAGCGCCGAGTCAGCTACTTGGTCCAGCTTGGCCCGGAGCAGTTTGAACTTGTTGGAAAGAACTTTGTGCTCCAGCAGCAGCTTGTGGTGCAGTTGTGTGCGCTTGGTCATGCAAGCCTGGAAGGAGAAGATGTTAGTCTTCGAGTCCGCTTTACTCGGCCGAGCCACAGTCACTCGACCCGAATCTCGGGGACTGGGGATGGTTAATATCTGTGTTAAAGAATAAGCCGAGTCATCTTTACTCGGCGCAACTTACCGTAGTTGCTTGGTCGGCTGCGAGAAGGGCAGTCTTGGCTGCGGCCATCTTTTGGGCCACCAGACTCGGCCCCGCCGGATCTTCCGAGACGATTTGGCCTGCTGGTGACCTCGAGCTCACTTCGCTCAGGTCGGCAGCGTTCCAGTCCGTGTGGTAATGCTCAAGGGAGCCCAGACTTTGCCCGCTCAAGGTTTTTAAGGGGCCAAACCCCCAATTAACTGTAGAGGTCTGGGCGCTGGTCACCGCTGTGGCCGTTCCGGATGGTTCTTGGAGAACAATTTGGCACTTCGGGTTAGGTGGCAGGTCCTTAGCAGCGGTGGCTTTCTCCGGCGCTTTCCCGGCCGCGGTGGGTGCAGCTCTGTCTGCTGCTGTTCTGGCCGTGCCGGGTGCAGTTTTCTCCGGTGAAAGTTTCCCGGCCGTAGCGGGCGCGGGTGCCTTCAGTTTCTGATGCTGCTGCTGCTTCGGAGGAGATGGCCGTGGCGGCTGTGTCAGAGCAGGTTGTGGCTGTGGCTGCGGTTGAGGTGTTGCTTGCGGCGGCTGCGGTATCTCTTACTGCTGCGGTGGTGTTTCTTGCTGTTGTTGTGGCTGTGGCGGTTCTTGCTGCGGCTGACTCGGATGTTCCGAGTCTTCTGGAGCCGCAGTCTTCTCTATTTCGGGGGCCGACGAGCTGGCCCCGAGATTCATGGATATGTCGGTCGCCTCCGACTCGGTGTCTCCAGTTCCGGATCCCGGAACCGTTGGAGGCACTGTCGGGCTGGTCCGTGGCAGACTCGGCAGTCTTGTGTCGTCCGGCCGAGGCGGCGTCGGAGTCCTGAGGGGAACCGAGTCAGTGGGCCCGGTTGGAATCTCCAGAGGAGCGGAGCTGCAAAGCAAAACAGCAAAGTGTATTGTCAGAGGGAGAAAAGTAAATACGGTTAAGCATATAAGGTTTATGCCGGCAAAAGGGAATCGTACCCCTTAGAGACCGGGCGCTCGCGGCGCTTCACTACAGTCTTTACTCGCTGTTTCTTCTTCGCGGTACAGGAAGCGCCGGATGTTCTGGCACCGGCGGACGCAGCTGCTGGGCGTTTCCGAACTGCGCCCTTGGGTCCCATGGCGAGAGGATCCACCTCGAGCACCTTGTCGTCCACGTCAGCTGGGGGCGAGGACACCGGGTAAGAGAATGCAATCGGGAGAGGATCATGTACCTCTAGAATTCGACAGTCGTCATCATCATCATCCGACCAGTCTCGGACGCGAGCCTTACCCGTGACAGGAACTGAGCCGACATCAGGGATCGGCATGTTGTCTTCATTATCCGGATCCTCCGAGTCAGCTTCGACCCGGTCTGCACCCCATTTGGAGGCGGGATCTGGTCCGTCCTCCTTCTGTTGCCGCCCAAATCTCTGAATGGTGCAAACAGAGAAAGTTTAAGGCCAAATGTAAAAGGGGAACCGACATAAGAGTTTACGTCGGCGGAAGGTATATGTCGATTCAAGTTACTTACCTGGGGCGGACGGTTGCTCCGGCTGTGAGGTTCTTTGCCCCACTCCCACTCCTCCGTCATCTTCGTCCGGGCTATGGCCTTGACCCGCTGCCGGATCTGGGCCTTGTCCAGCTCGACGGTGCTTATCCGGGTCGGATCAAGAGGGCCACTCATGTGGCAAATCTTGTGGACTCGGCGCTGAAGGGGCGAGACCCGGCGGCTAATGAATGTCGCCAACAGGTCGTCAGCAGTCAACCCTTCTCCTCTGAGTTGCTCCACGATTTGGTGGATCTGGTTGACCTCAATCTCTTTGTCGGTTGGATTGTACCCCCAATTGAGTTGCGCCGTAGGGGGAGCCGATGACGAAATTCGGCAAATTAATCAGATCGGCGCTGGTCGAATTCTTGACATAGAAGAAGGAGCGCTGCCATTTCCGGCATGACTCCAAGCCGTAGATCCGGGGGAAGATTGAGCCGCGCCGAGGTGTGACGGTGGCAGCCCCACACTGGGTCATCATCTTGGGAGCGGCCGGGTCAGCAGGATTCGGAATGACCTGCTTCCGGAAGGAGAAATACTTGGACCACGCGCGGACGGTGGCCTTGAGGCCGAGATAGCCCTCGGTGAAGGAGACGAAGGAGGATAAGGTGGTGATGGCATTTGCTGGTAAATGATGAGGTTGGAGACCGAAACTGTCGAGGAAATTCCGGAAGAACACGCTGGCGGGTAATCCGAATCCCCGCTCGAAGTGCGCGACGAAGATGACATATTCGCCTTCCTTGAGACTCGGCGCAGTCTCGGTGCCAGGCACTCGGCACTCTACTCCGGGCGGGATCCGTCGCGTCCGGACTAGCCAATCTAACTCGGCTCTTCCGACATCGGAACCTTCCCAGGAGGCCCGAGTGGATCCCTCCACTGTGTTTTCTTCAACCGAGTCGATCACCTCGAGGGCGGCGGCGTCCGACATATCGACGAAGGGTTACAGAGATCTGCGAAACGGTTCACCGTCGGTGAGCGATGTATGCCGTAATGAAAACAGAAAGAAAAGGGAAGAAAATACGCGAAGATGCGAACAAGTTCTAGATCCAGAAGAGAAGCGAAGAGGAAGAAAAGAAATGCTACGGCGGCTAATCCACCGGCGGCACACCGCAACCACGGCTGCGAGGTCACCGGTGGTGCGCGATGCGGCGCGGCGGTGAAGAAACATGAAGGACAGGGAGAAGAAATAGAGAGAAGAGGAGGAGTTACCGTGGTACTGCGGCGAGAGCTTGCTGGCTGCGCGTCGGCGGTGTTGGTCTCCGGCGGCGCGTCGGCGTGTGACGGCGTTGGTCTCCGGTGGCGCGTCGGCGTGCGGCGGTGGCGTGAGCAGTGCTGCGTGCACTGGAGAGCGAGGAAAACGAGGAGGCAAGGAAGAAGAAGAGTGAATGCGGAGGGGGGTAAAGATTGCCCCGCTTCCCCTATTTATTTACGGCGGAGGAGATCGTGGGCGCGTGATTCTCTGCGCACGATCCCCGTAACGGACGGGGATTAACGGCCCCACGATCTTTGCCACGATTCCGCTGCGGCTTAACTGCCGCACGATCTGCCCCATGATGGGCCACAGGGAGCCAACGGTTTAATGCGTCGCACCGATCGG
This sequence comes from Puccinellia tenuiflora, assembly GCA_012064385.1. Taxonomy (NCBI): domain Eukaryota; kingdom Viridiplantae; phylum Streptophyta; class Magnoliopsida; order Poales; family Poaceae; genus Puccinellia; species Puccinellia tenuiflora. Next base: position 626,593 of record QRDG01001223.1, on the reverse strand, counting down.
GCGAGACCCGAGGCGACGCACGGCGGAGTGGTCAAGGGCGCACTCAAGTGCTTACGTGGGCACAGCGGCCAAGACGACCGGCGTCACACAGGTGGCACGCATGCCTGTGGCACGTCCATCCGTGCACAAAGACCGAGGCGTCAAGCAGAGATGCTCTGCCACGTAGTGAACCGATGACTCGGAGGAGCCATGGGGTTTTTCCCGTAAGTCGGAACGATCCGACGCAAGATGAGATATCAAGTTGGGATACAAAGTGCTTTCCGACATATGAATTTAGCCGACATATGTTATGTCGGAGATCAACTAAGGATGATGGTTTCCGGGTAAACCTGTCGTGGCCCTTCATCCGAGGCTGCAGGACCGCGCCAGCTTCGGGGACTAATGTCGGGGGGCAACCCCCGGATATGGGCAAGATGCCGATATAAGGGTTGACTAGGAGTTGACCGGATCACTGAAACCGACATAACTGTACCGGCTTACCTGGAGCTGACCGGTTCAAGACTAACCGACATATTGATATGTCGGTCCATGCAAGTTATATGTCGGATCTTTCTCTGTTCTTCTTGTGTGCAGGGAAGGCGAAACCGAGTTACAAGGTATTCGGCATGCCTATGCCGGATAAGGAGGCTTACTCGGGCCATGGTCAAGGCTCGCGTCTTGTCCCTACAATCACGGGGCAGGGCGCCGAGCCACTTGCACGATGGGACGAGGCCACTTGACCAGAGTGATAGGCCTCCATGCCGCTGACCGAAGCGGCACCAGGGAGCAGTGCGCTGGAGGAGATAGATGGGACGCGCCACGCCGCAGTGACGGAAGCAGTTAGAAGATCGGACGTGGCTACAGTGTGGGCTACGCCAGCACTGACGCCAGCCCTAACATGTGCCCTGGCTTCCCTTTATAAGGAGCACCAGAGGCTCCTATGACGGGGAGAGAGGCTGGGAGATGCTGGCACGATTCCTACCTTACGCATAAACACTTGAGCATTTTCCTTCGTAGCCAGTAGTGAGCCAGAGAAAGCTTCCGAGACTCGGTAGGAGCATAGATCTTGCAGTTCATCCCCGGACAGCTCAAGGAGCAGCTTGTAACTCAGTTGTAATCTGCATATATAGATCAGACAAGCAGGAGTAGGGGTGTTATCTCCTCACGAGAGTCCCGAACCTGGGTAAAACCGTGTGTGTTGTGTTCTTTGTGTGCATGTTCGTGCGCACAAGCCCTCCCCGGGTGCCTCCAGTGTCCATCGGCCTCACAACTCAAGCCATCCTATGGCATCTGCCATGACACCACCACGACAATACGGAAAGCTATTAAAACTGTTGTAAACAGTGTAGGAAAATAGGACTGGGGTCCACAGATAACTAGTGGTGTCTCTCTAGAACAGCAAGGCAATTGAAAAAATTGTGGGCGCATAACAATGCTATCATAAAACAATATAGTTCACCGTTTCATCTAATATGGGTATTACGTCAAAATACATAGACCGTTATCCAACTGCATCTATGACTAATAATCCACCCCCGAGATGGCTATCCAGCATGTCTCCCAGAAGTATTAAGTTGCAAGCAACAGATCATTGCAATGAGAACTGTGCATAATATAAGAAATGTAAATAATATAAGGAAATAATACCGTTGTTTTCTCCCTAGTGGCAACAACACATTCATTGGCATGAGCATTTCTGTCAGTCGCACTCTGATACGTGTCAAACGTATCTATAATTTTTCATTGATCCATGCTAGTTTTGTGATGTTGTCACATGTTTCTACTATCTTATTACATCATTTTTATGCATTTTATCAAACTAACCTATTGACAAGATGCCTAGTGCCAGTTTCCTGTTTTTGCTGTCTTTTCGTTTCAGAAACTTACCACAGAAAATATTCTCAGAATGCGCTGAAAATTTACGAGGATTTTTCATTCGCCAAGATGGAGTTTCAGTCCAGAGGGCAGCCCTGGGGGCCACCCACAGGGTAGGGACGACCCCCAGCCGCGGCCTGCCCTAGGGCGGTGGGTGGGACCCGCCCCTGCTCCTGGTGGGTCCCCTCGGCCCCCTCCGACGCCTATAAAATCAAATTAATCCCAAAAACGTGTAGGCGGCCATTATTTTCCAGAGAAGTCACTCTGAGGTGCCGCCACCATAAACCCTAGTTCAGGGGTGATTCTGAAGCTGATCCCGACACCCTGCCGGAGGGGAGATCGATCCCGGAGGGCTCTTCATCGCCATGCCTTCCTCCGGGATGATTTGTGAGTAGTCCCACCTTGGACTACGGCTCCATGGCAGTAGCTAGATAGTAGTCTCTCTCCCTTGTGCTTCATGTATTATGATCTTGTGAGCTGCCTAACATGATCAAGATCGATTATTGTAATGCTATGTGATGTGTTTGCTGGGATCTGATGGATTATGAAGTTATGATCAGATTGTGCATGATTCTTATATATTGATTTATGTTCTTGCATGCTCTCCGATGTGCGTAGTTACTTTGGCCAAGTGATTATGTGTATCTCTAAGAGGGAGTATTTATGCTAGATAGTGTGTTCATGCCCCCTTTTGTTCCTGGGCACGAGTGACAGAAACGTCTAAGGGCGAGGGTGTGTTGTTGCTACTAAGGGTAAAACAGCGGTGTTAATGTCTCTTTTGATATTAGTATTGCTTACTTCATGCAAATGTCTGTTGCTTGCAACTTAATACCGTTGGGTGACAGGCTGGATAGCGATCCCACGGTGGACTTTTTAGACAAAGATGTAGTTGGACTCAACGGTCTTTGTTCATTGTTGTGATGCCTACATAAATATTATCATGTTCTCTATGTCATAGCTAGATTAAGTTTGTGTTATAATCTTGTCAATTGCCTAGCTGTAATTTGTTTACCCATCATATGAGTGTTTTATTTACTTGAGAGACTCCACTAGTGAACCCATGGCCCCCGGTCCATCTTTTTACATTGATTGCAACCTTTATTCATCACTTTTCATCATCATTACTCCTCTGGTCCACTTTCATATTTTCATCTATTTCACTATACAATTAACCGCTTTGTTTTCTACGAGACCGGAAAGATTGACAACCATTCCGCCGTTGGGGGCTAAGTAATTGGTTGAGTGTGTGCAGGTCACGTCTGTTGAAGATTAAGCGCCAGAGATCTTCAACATTTACTTTGTTGTTGATTTCAAAGTCCTACTGGTTCGATAAACCTCAGTTTGTTAACGAGGGAAAACTGCTAATTACTACATCCACACCTTCGCTTGGGGCACAACCCAACGCTACCATCACCGATCATCACACTCTGCGTAAGAAGGCATGAACACACTATCTAGCATAAATACTCTCTCATACAACACTAACAATTACTTGGCCAAGGCATCCACTAGCATCGGAGAGCATGCAAGATCATAGATAAAACATAACATAGAGATGAACAAGAGTAATGATTTCCACAATTCGTCGGATCCAAGCAAACACATCATGTAGCAGTTAAAGATAATATGATCTTGATCATGATAGGCAGCTCACAAGATCTAAGCAATGAAGTACAAGGAGGAGAGACAACCATCTAGCTACTGCCATAGACCCGTAGTCCCGTGGTGGACTACTCACGCGTCACTCCGGAGACAGGCATGGTGGTGTAGATGCCTCCGATGATGATCTCCCCCTCCGGCAGGGCGTCGGGAACAGCTGCAGAACCCTCCCGATCTAGGGTCGGAGACAGCGGTGGCCTCGGATGTTTTCTGGAGAATATGATCGAGTACTTAGGGTTTTCGGGACAAAGACGATTTATAGGCAAAAGGGGTGCTAGAGGCGATGAAGGAGCCGGCCAGGTGGGTCCCATGCGCGGCCAAGGGGTGGGCCACGCCTGGGGGTGTCTGGCCCCTGTGGGTCCCCCTGCAGGTGCCCTCCTGGCTCCGTCTTTTTTTCCTCGTAAAAATAAATCCTGTAAACTTGTAGCTGATTCCGAGAAACTTCCCCGAACAACTTTTCTGAAACAAAAAGACAGCAGAAAACAGGAACTAGCACTAGGCATCTTGTTAATAGGTTACTTCCATAAATTATGCCAAAATGATATAAAAACATGTGGCACTCATATATAATCAAGCATGTAACATAAAAAATTATAGATACGTCTGAGACGTATCAACATCCCCAAGCTTAATTCCTGCTCGTCCTCGAGTAGGTAAATGATAACACAATAATTTTTTAAGTGACATGCTACCAACACAATCTTGATCAAGTAATAATGTAAATCACATGAACTGAATGCATTGATCCAAGACAATGGTTCATTGAATAAAATAAACAATGATCAACCAAGTGTAACATCTAACAAGATTTTTTCGCAAATAGTACTTTGGAGACCCAAAAGTATGAATCTCGACATGATTGATATCTCACAAAGCAATATTTTTTCAGCAAAGGTGTTTGACCAACACAAAGGAAGATTTAAGTTTTCAGCAAAAGCTTTAACTTGCAACATATTTATCTCAATATAAAGTCCATACAAAGTTTTCATGGTTCTAGACTGATACGTCTCAAACGTATCTATAATTTTTGAGTGATCCATGCTAGTTTTGTGATATTGTCACATGTTTTTACTGTTATTTATATCATTTTTATGCATTTTGTCGGACTAACCTATTGACAAGATGCCCAGTGCCAGTTCCCTGTTTTTGCTGTTTTTGTATTTCAGAAAATTTACTTCTGGAAATATTCTCGAAATTGGACGAAAATTTACGGAGATTTTTTATGCGAAATAAGACACCCGAAGACCAAAGGGGAGCCTGAGGGGCCACCCACAGGGTGTAGGCGGCCTCCTACTGCGGCCCCCTAGGACCCGCGGGTGAGGCCCGCCCCTACTCCTGGGGCAGCCCCTCGGCCCCCTCCGACGCCTATAAATTCACATTAAACCTAAAAACATCGAGGCGGCCATTATTTTCCAAAAACTCAACCCCGACGCGCAGTCACCGAAAATCCTAGTTCGGGGTCCAATCTGAAGCTGATCCCGACACTCTGCCGGAGGGGAGATCGACCTCGAAGGGCTCTTCATTGCCATGCCTTCCTCCGGGATGATTTGTGAGTAGTCTCACCTTGGACTACGGGTCCATGGCAGTAGCTAGTTGGTAGTCTCTCTCTCTTGTGCTTCATGTCTTATGATCTTGTGAGCTGCCTAACATGATCAAGATCGATTATTGTAATGCTATGTGATGTGTTTGCTGGGATCCAATGGATTATGAAGTTATGTTCAGATTGTGCATGATTCTTATATGAGTAATTTATATTCTTGCATGCTCTCCGATGTGCGTAGTTACTTTGGCCAAGTGATTGTGTGTATCTCCAAGAGAGGGTATTTATGCTAGATAGTGGGTTCATGCCCCCTTTTGTTTCTGGGCACGAGTGACAGAAATGTCTAAGGGCGAGGGTGTGCTGTTGCTACTAAGGGTACAACAGCGGTGTTAATGTCTATTTTTATATTAATATTGCTTACTTCATGCACTTTACTTAATGCAATTGTTTGTTGCTTGCAACTTAATACCGTTGGGTGACAGGCTGGATAGCGATCCCACGGTGGACTTTTTAGACAAAGACGCAGTTGGACTCAACGGTCTTTGTTCCTTGTCGTGATGCATCCATAAATATTATCATGTCCTTTTTGTCATAGCTAAATTGGGTTTGTGTCATGATCTTGTCAATTGCCTAGCTATAATTCGTTCATCCATCACATGCATATTTTATTTACTTGAGAGACTCCACTAGTGAATCCATGGCCCCCGGTCCATCTTTTTATATTGTTTACAACCTCATTTACTTGCTTTTAATCATCATTACTCTTCTGGTCACTTTTCATATTTCATCTATTTCATCATACAATTAACCGCTTTGTGTTCTGCGAGACCGGAGAGATTGACAACCTTTCCGCCGTTGGGGGCAAAGTATTTTAGTTGAGTGTGTGTAGGTCCACGTCTGTTGAAGGTCAAGCGCCAGAGATCTTCAACATTCACCTTGTTGTTGATTTCAAAGTCCTACTGGTTCGATAAACCTCGGTTCGTTAAACGAGGGAAAACTGCTACTAGCTGCAATTCCGCCTTCGCTTGGGGCACCACCCAACTTATTTTAATACAGCAGCATAGACATAAAGATAACATGTAGTAAAACTTGCACGAAAGTTGACACTATGTGATTACTTGAGAGGTAAAGAATGGAAAGGAATACTGACTCAACATAAAAGTAAAAGAAAGGCCCTTCACAGAGGGAAGCAGGGATTAGTCATGTGCTACAACATTTTAATTTTTTTATGAAACAGAAGTAAAACAGTTTTGAGATATGCATGCTTTCGTTAACGACTCCACAACAAACAAATCAGCTAGTCCCCTACACCAAGCAAGGTTTTAGACTTGTGAGAGTGGCTCCCATATAGGAACGAGAACATTCCTCTTTCTACTTTGTTTATCACTAGCCAATGTTTGACTGATTTCTCAGGTTTGCACTGTGTGAAGAAGAGATTAATGATGTTGAATTTTATTTTGCAGGCTAGAAACCCTTGGCCAACTCGTCAAATTTAAATGAGCACGTAATCCATGATCACCGGGTGAAAGGGGGTAAATAATCTTGCTTGACACAGGATATAACTAACTTCCTTGCTTCATGAGCTAAAAACAGAGACACAAAAAGGAATATTTTGAAAGTTTAAAGGTAGCACATGAAAATTTTACTTGGAGTGGCAAGGAAATACCACATGTAGGTAGGTATGGTGGACACAAATGGCAAAGATATTTGGCTCAGGGATTTGGATGCACGAGAAGTATTCCCTCTCAGTACAGAGTTTTTAGGCTTAGCAAGATATCAAGCAAACACATAACACCAACTTGGTTCAATGAATGACTACAAATATACATTAAGCATAACCATTAAACTTCACACCATCTACCTTGTTAGCCAAACCATCTCTTTGCAAAAAGAATATCTAGACTTTGAGAGCTACCAAGCAGGACAAGCGCCATAATTTTAAGCTTTATGGTAGTTCTTTACTAATCCATTCTTAAGTAAATGATCCACAAGTTTAAGCATTACTAATTCATATCTCTAAACAGTTTACAAGTATCAAATATTCAAGACAATGATCTACAAGATTATGCAAGCACTTCTTTTCACACTTCCTACATGATCATTTCCTTTCAACCAAACACCAATCAACTTATTTGAAACAACTAAAAATGAGAACACAAGAGAGTACTTCCTAACTACAAAAGCTAATAGCTTTGAACAAGAGATACATGAAAAACAAGAGCTAGCAGTAAGAATAATAAAAGCTAAACACTCAACACATATAAGTGAAGAACATGAGGGTTTTATGAAAAAGCGGAGCGTGTCTCTCTCCCAAACAAGCATGCAAGGATCCAAATTATTGCAAAGACTAGAGAACAAAACATAAACAAAATGAATTAAAAACAAACTGACGCTCCAAGAATAACACTTAATGTGTAAAGAAATAAAAATATAGTACCATGAAAAAAACTGATGATCGTTGATGAAGAAGGGGATGCCTTGGGCATCCCCAAAGCTTAGACGCTTGTGACTTCTTGAATATTGCGGAGGAGGGTCCATGGGGGAGCCTACCCAAGCTTGAGCTTTTATCCCTTCTTGATCTTCATTCATCACCTCGCTCTTGAATACTTAAAACTTCCTTCACGCAAAACTTATAGCAAACTTTATTAGAGGGGTTAGTCCACAAAAACAATATATTCCTTCAGCTCCAAAGCACATATCATGAACTTATTTTTAAACATTAGCTATTGTCACCAAGATCTAAGTAAAGATCTTGACCTCAAAAGAACTTCACTTTGCCTGTAAAAGAAGCAATGCAAAACTAAGACAAAATCTGTCAAAAACATAACAGACTGTAAAGATGAATTTTTTCGGGGTACTTCTGAACATAAAATCAGAAAACTCAAAACTAGAGAAAGGTAGAGAAAACCCTGATTCTTGCTGTCAAAAATTTTCAGCAGCAAATGACGGTATGTGATTGTTTGGAATTTCAAACAGTGCAGAACAGAAATCTATTTCTGCACAGCAAACTCACAAATTAGTCTCCCTCTCTTTAGAGGCTATTCTTGGCACAAAAAACCAAAACAAAAAGATACAAGGTAGTTGTTATAGAGGTAACATCACCCAAACTCAAAGAAAGCAAAAAGAAATAGTAGGTAAAAATAAAATGGGTTGCCTCCCATAAGCACTTTTGTTTAACGCCTTTTAGCTAGGCAGAAGGGCAAATTCAAGTTTTATCAATATCCTCAGTATCAAAATCATTACCTCCGTCAATAAGCTCATCCTTCACCTTACAAGGGAAAAAATATTTTGATTAATAGAATAATTAAGTCTCATAAATCCATACTTAACATTAATAAAGCATTCAACAGTTTTAAGAAATGACCTCCGTAAAACTATATTCCCTTGGAATTTTTCTAAGACCATAAAGTCAATGGGGAACATTTTGTTTCGAAAAACAACGGGGATTCCATTAGCTCTTCCCAAAATCTTAGAGATAGTTCCATTAGCATGAGAATGATAAAATGGGTAGTCAATGATATTCTTATAATAAGAGAGTCATACACCATTTTTGGCACGATTGAAGCAGTGGAACCTAGATCACAATAAGCCAGAAAGTTTTGGTGATCAATTTCAATTTTAATAAAAGGTTCCCAATCATTTTTCATCACAACAAGGGCTTGCGTAATTTCATAAGTACTCTCATTTCCATTTATGGCAAGATCATTTAAAGATTTCTCCATCTTGTCTAATTTTTCAATAACCTTATCAATTTAATCCATCATAGGAAAAATAGCCAACCCATTTATAATTCTAAAAGCTTTAATTGCATCATATTCAGAAAAAGATTTCTTCCACCATAACATCTAAAGCATGTTGATACGTAGATGTAAGACCAAAGTAGAAAAAATTTAGGAGAACACCCAGTTCAATTCCGAGTTGCATTTTCTTGTAAGGATCTGAAATTCTCTCCCAAGCATTTTTAAAACTCTCTCCAACCTTTTGTTGAAAGGTAAGAATTTCTCCTAAAGACGTCATATCTGAAGGACTAGTCATGATAACTGGGCAAAACCGAAACAAGCTTGGTGCTAGAATTTTTAATTTTTTTGTGTTTTCCAGTTTTAGAGCAAACAAAAAGCAAAACAAGACTAACAAAAAATATACTAAGCATGACAATAACAAAGTAAAGTGAAAGGATTTGTGAAAACTCCCCTAGCTGAAGCTTCCAAGTCCCCAGCAACGGCGCCAGAAAAAGAGTTTGATGGCGTGGATCACACGTTCGCTGAGAACCCCAAGAGGAAGGTATGATGCAGCGTAGCAGCAGTTTTCTCTTGATTATATTGCCAAGGTTATCGAATCTAGTGGGACTTGGAGAATCCTTAGCAAGGTGTCAACGGCACCATTTATGACAATTGACGTGGACCTGCACACAATCACAGACAAACTACTTTTCCCCAACGAAACAGAGAGGTTGTCAATCTCTCCGGCTTGCTGAATACAAAGAATTAAATGTGCAAGTGTAAAATATGATGAGAATGAAATATGACCAACACATCATGTAGCAGTTACAGATAATATGATCTTGATCATGATAGGCAGCTCACAAGATCTAAGCAATGGAGTAAAAGGAGGAGAGACAACCATCTAGCTACTGCCATGGACCCGTAGTCCCGTGGTGAACTACTCAGGCATCACTCCGGAGGCAGGCATGGTGGTGTAGATGCCTCCGGTGATGATCTCCCCCTCCGACAGGGTGCCGGGAATAGCTGCAGAACCCTCGCGATCTAGGGTTGGCGACGGTGGCGGCCTCGGATGTTTTCTGGAGAATATGATCGGGTACTTAGGGTTTTCGGGACGAAGACGATTTATAGGCGAAAGGGTTGCTCGAGTCGATGAAGGAGCCGTCCATGTGGGGCCCACACGCGGGCAAGGGGTGGGTCACGCCTGAGGGGCGTCTGGCCCCTGTGGGTCCCCCTGCAGGCGCCCTCCTGGCTCCGTCTTTTTTCCTCGTAAAAATAAATCCTGTAAATTTGCAGCTAATTTCGAGAAACTTCCTCAAACAACTTTTATGAAACAAAAAGACATCAGAAAACAGGAACTAGCACTGGGCATCTTGTTAATAGGTTAGTTCCATAAATTATGCCAAAATGATATAAAAATATGTGGCACTGATATATAATCAAGCATGGAACATCAAAAATTATAGATACGCCTGAGACGTCTCAGTGTTATATTTCTTGCTTCTTGTACCCATTGCTGAGCTGTCAAGTGGCACTAGAGGAATCTTTTCAGTAAACTCTTTCTTCTTCCTCTTGGCCCTTACCTTCACAAGAACATTTGTTTCCTCACTGGGCACAGCAAACTCAATGGAGATTGGCTCAGGTTGATTTGAGCCGGTTCTTGATCAATATATGGTAGCAGTAATTAAGAACATGAACAATATATTCACATGGTAGCATGTATATGGTTGCAGAAATTAAGCACATGAACATAAATATTTACATGGCAGCTTGTATATGAACAGAAAAAGTATATTTACAACATATTTACATGGCAACATGTATATGAATAGAAAAAGTACTTATGCGTGTATATGGTAGTAGTAATTAAGAACATAAACAATATATTTACATGGTAGCATGTATATGGCTGCAGCAATTAAGCACATGAACATAAATATTTACATGGCAGCATGTATATGAATAGAAAAGGTACCTTTTTTATCCTCCAGATTCAGAGTTGCCCCTTTGCTTTTTTGTTATTTGAATTTTCCAAGCATTGGCTATGGTGAAAAGGAGCAATTAGAACAAGTTACTTAGAATTGAAATCTAGTTTTCATGTAATCATGAGCATAAGTGTGAAATTGCTAACCTTGGTGGAAAACACATCCTTGTTGGTGCTCCATCCTCGCAAGGCACAATGAATGATTGGACTGTTTTGGTGGTCTTTTTCTGCTTCTTTAGTGGTTCTATGAATGAGCAATTAGAAAGTAGTTAACATGTATAGTTGGTTACAAAAATAATAATGCAAGAATGAGTAAATCTATATATTACCTCACAACCATCATCGCAACAATGTCCTCGGGGTTACCCATCTTACAATTGTGCCAATGTTGCCCATAGTCTTTTCAAATAGGGCACAAGTGTTGTTCCTTTTTTCTTTTGTTCCCACATCAACCTTTATAAATCTTAGTTTTAGGCCTACCAGTGTTGTGGGTTTTAATAGTGGTGGATGCATGAAGAACCAATGGTCAGATTTAGGCCATTGGGTCTTATCGGGCATAGCAGGGGTTAGTTGGGAATAAGCAGCTCTAAATTTGTCAACGGAGTTATACAAGTCAACATGGTGCCTTATATGTACATTGCTTAGCGATGTGATGAATGCATGGAAGAGCATGTTTGCAAGGAAGGTGATGAACTTGCCATTTGGAACCCAATGTTTGTCAAATAAATATGGTTTCCATGAGTATACAGCAGCCCAAAGATGGTCATCAAAACCTTCCCATGAAACTTTTTCTTGAAGTTGATCACCAAGCGAAACATACATTCCCGATGTTCTACATCTGGGAACAATTCCTTTACCCCTGCCATCACTGTCTCCCCAGCATCAGTGCATATGGCCAAACCTGAAGGTAATCCTATGGCATGTCTAAGCAGTTGCATGAACCAAATCCAATTTTCATTAGTTTCAGAGTCAGAAACTCCAAAACAAACCGGGTACATCCAATTATGGCCATCAATAGCGGTAGCACTAGCTAGCTGCCCCTTGAACTTGCCTGTCAAGAACGTGTTGTCTATTGCCAAATATGGTCTGCAACCAATACGGAACCCCTCTATGCAAGGTTTGAAAGCAGCAAAAATTCTTCGAAACCTGATTTTATCATTTATGGTATGATGATCGATCTGCACTATGCTACCAGGGCAACAACTTTCAACTTGTGCCTTAAACCTATACAAATTATCAAAGCTGCTATCCCAATCACCATACAGTTGTTTCAATGCTAGCATCTTTCCCATATATACCCTTTTGTAGTGGATTATGACCTTGTAGTGTTCTTTAAGCTTGTAACGAAACAAATATTGATACATGAGTATTGCTATTGGATATGAGGCGCCAATAAGTTGATAAATTACTTAGACCACTACTAGCAATTAGACAAGGACCAATAACTGTTGGAGGTATGCCCTAGAGACAATAATATTAAGTTATTATTTCCCTCAAAAGTTCATTATTATGTTTACATCTTTATGTTATAACTGTTGTGATAATTGAATAGTGAGTATTCAAAGGAAAACCTACAAGCAGGTGTAGAGATATGCACAAAACAAGTGCTTCTAGTCTTTTCTCTAAGATTAGATTATCTTGTTGTTGGATGATCAAATTTCCTGATCATGGACTTTGTATAAGTCAAACAACTATAAGAGTATATTGTTGGAATAACAATAGTACTGAACCAACCCAATTAACGATCTTGCTAAGAGACAATTTATTGATGATGTTTTAGCAAAGAGAGTATCGAGTTTTCATTAGCTAAGTCCATATACCATGTGAACATCTAGTGACCGCACACTGTACAGTTATGCTTTGATTGTCATCAACCGTCTACCATAACAGGAGGCTATAACGGTGGCTTTTGGGTATAACCTAGAGTGTGTAATGGAACGGAGATCGTTCAAGAATGGTACTTACTCCTCCAAACGATGGAGAGATCTATCCTCTAGACCATCTCAGTATTACCGTTGTCAACCAAACATCTGGCCAGACACAGTGTGATTGGTCACAAGGACATCGGAGATACGTATAAGAAAAGGAGAATGATATTGATACAAGTTTAAGTGATCAAATGGTTTGATCACGTGGAACACATTGTCTCACCTCGTGATACCATTGGTATCGTGCACGTAAGGGGATTGGCGTAATGATAAACACAAAAAGGTTCCTTCGTTATTCGTGAATGCACGGGAGCCATCATGGGCATCCATGGCCCCGCTGTTGGTTATTGTTCGGTAAGTACTCCGGACATGACTGTGTGTTACCGAACCTTCCGAGTCACATGCTTAAGTTGTGTCAATATTTTATTGAGAGTATTTTGTAGTTATATTGGTTATGAGAAGTGGTCGGATTCATTCCGATGTCTTAGGAACGATTCCGATGAGAATCGGAGGTGTTCCGGAGAAGTTATAATGAGAGGCATATAATGAGAGACCGAAAGTGTTTCGGAGATTTATCGGAGGACATAACATGTCCCGGGATGTTAGGAATGTGTTTCTAACATCAATGGATAAGGTCGATGATTTTATCTAAAGGGAATATAGGGTTTCGAAAGAGTTTCGGAAAAATCGTGGAAGGGGGTGCCGGATGGGGCCCAGGGCCACCTAGGCCGGCCGCACCTCCCCCGAGGAATTCCAAATAATTAATTAAATGATTTTGGAAAGTTAGAATATTAATTGAAACTAAAAAGGATAAAAAGTATAAAGGAGAAGTGGGTGGGGGGGGAGGACTCCTAGTCCAACTAGGAGTCCAACCCGAGTTGGAGAGGGGAGCCGGCCGGCCCTAGCCCTAGGGCTTGGGCAGCGAAGCACCAAGGGGGAGCGGCTTGCCCCTTCCCTAAGCACCCCTCCCCCTTCTCCACCTATATACCCCCTCCCCCCATCGGGAGACACACACAATTGTCCATGTTGGCTTTCTTCTCCCTTGAGATTGGTTTTGATCTAAATATGTTTTGAGGGTACCTCTCCTATTAGATCTTGATCTAATCTCTCTCATCTCATGTGATGAGAAAATCTCTCTAGTTTTCATATAGATCTAATCTTGTTGATTAGATCTACCACTATAGTTCTACGCCAAAAGGCTGTCTCTAATCGTCGGCGCCAAGTTCTGGACGGCGGAATGCTGATGGGTTTGCGCAAGTGGATGTGTGGATACTAGAAGAGGAATTACACGTGTGATCCTTAACGGGGAGTCGGTGACATTCTCACCTTCAGTCTTGGATGTGAGAATCTTCCACGGGCTTCATCGACAAACTCCATCTTCCGCAACGATGTTTGTAAGTACTAGATCTAACCCCTTGTGTGCATCATATCTTCATAGTAGATCTTGGCGGTAACGTAAGACAGAAAATTTTAAATTCCTGCACGTAACCCTACAATAACACCACTGGAGCAATGAGAAACAATGTTATCTAACAATCAGATAAGCATTTGGAGAGAAATTGGTCAATCAACTCACCCTTCTGGCCACACCGACGATGTCGCAGCTGAGGCCAAGCCTGTAGTCGCGCCTTGGCCGAACCGTGCAGTTGAGCCCACATCCTTCCCCAAACCTACAGACACGCCTTCGGCCGCCATCCCCAGGTCGTCGTCATGATCCTTGATTTGGCCGCCCTCCGCCGCCATGTCTGTCCCGACCTACACAGCCTGCTAGCTAGGTCCCCTGCCACCGCCGGCACCCCCAGCGCTAGGGCATGCCGCCGTTGGTCTTGTTTGGCCGGGACTGGGAGGCAACGAACGAGTGGGGACTGGGAGGGAGACGAATGAGTGGGGAACGGGACGGGTTGGACTGAAAGATTGACTCTTTTTTTCCCAGTGATCGTATCTACTGAGGCAGGAGTTAATTAGTCCCAAATAAATAAAAGTAATGGCAATGCCTCACGGAATGGATGGCAATGTCATATAGGGAAACAAATGAAGACTCAATGTCAAATAGGGAAGAAAAAGTTTTTCATGTCCAAATAAGAAATTGAAATTTTAGTGTGATAAAAGGAATTCTCTCCAAGTAAATTCCTCCTTATCTACATCTAGGATTGTTTTCCGGATTTTTTTTTGACCCTTTCAATTGACTTTTTGTTTTTTCAAAAAAAAAGTCCTTGGAGTGCGTGCTCCAAATTGCCACACTTGTTTTAACAAGCAATTTTCATTTGTCAAAAAAAAAATTATGGCAAAATTAACAAGCTACCTTCATCTATCTGAAGATACCAACTTATAGCTACTTAATTTGTCATTGATCCATGTGGTCATGTTTTTTTACAAAACGATTGAATTGGTGCGGTCAGTCCGATAGAGGAAGAGAATAGCGCATTGTGCTCGGAATGGACCGGCGGTCAGTTCTTGTGAAAGTGAAGTCATACATTTGA
Organism: Puccinellia tenuiflora; assembly: GCA_012064385.1. Classification (NCBI taxonomy): domain Eukaryota; kingdom Viridiplantae; phylum Streptophyta; class Magnoliopsida; order Poales; family Poaceae; genus Puccinellia; species Puccinellia tenuiflora. The sequence goes on along the minus strand of QRDG01001223.1, from coordinate 611,429 downwards.
TTGGATGTACCTGCCCGTGTCCGTACACGTGTCTCGAACTGTAGTAACAATAATCTTGTCTTTTGTTTGAAATGCTTTGGATGGATGGTCCGCTCTGCTTAAATTGCCATTTAATATAAATATATACCCACTATGCAGATCATCGGTACTACGAGCTTGACAGCTTGCATTTTTTTCATCTAAATTGTTTGTTTCTCTTTAAAAAAAAGGAGCAAAGGGAACGATGGGCTGGTACTGGAAACCTGGGCCGGAGAGTCCGGCCAATATTCAGCCTAGTATATCTGGGCCATTTCCATTATGCAATGCAGTGTCCGGGGCCTTGGCATCAGCAACTACTCCATTGTGTAAAATACTAAAATGGCCCGTATTCAGTAAAGAGCTGTGAAGGCCTAAAAAATCACAATGGCACCCGAGCTCCATGTAGATAATGTTGAGATCTACAAGTGTGCAAATTTTAGAAAAATTGAAATCTGCATTTTTATGTATCAGAAAATTCGACAAAAAATCATAGGTGTAGATAATGTTGAGATCTACAAGTGTGAAATTTTTTAATGCAAAATAAAAATTATTTCAGGCTCTACAAAAATAATAAATCTGGTAAAATTTCAAATGTTTGAATCTGTACACTATTCACACTATTCACAGATCCAGATATGAAGATTTGTTATTTTTGTCCAGGCTAAACTATAACGAATTTTTCATTGATATTTTGCATAGAGGTAGATATCTATATTATCTACATCCAAGAATTATTTCAGATTTTTTTTTGAAAATTTTAAGTCTCGATTTTGAATTTTTCAAAAACCGAGCTGCATGGAGCTCGGGTTCCAAAACGCCACTCTGTGAAGGCCTTGTTTTTCTTGCCTTACGGATACATATGTACTTTTTTTTTTTGCATTCATAGGGCTCGTCGTGTTTATAAATTGTAAGTATCTGCGTATGTTCTGTTATGCATATGTAAGTTTTTCTTTAAACAATATTACCGCCATCATCTTTCCTTTCTTTTTTCCTGCGGCACATCTTATTTTTCTTTAAACAAAGTTTATCGGAGTCTTGATTTGACATAGTTACAAATACCTGCCCATCTTCTGTAGATTTGAATTTATGTGCATATAGTTATACTTGTGTTCCCTTAGCGAAATAGAATATTGTTGTGTTTGTGTCGAATATTATGTACGAGTTGGGTTACGTTTGGACCGGAGTTGTAATAGGTGTGGATAGATACGAGTAGTGTTAGAGTTGAACTCTCGTAGCCTGGCCCTCCTATATAATGTGGGGGTGCCACACGATGTAACTTAGAGCAAGTCTAATAAGGGCACGTAAGCGGGCTATAAAGATTTAAATAATATATTCTTGCTTAGTTGGATGAGAGAGAAGAGGAGAGAGAAGGGAAGCGGGCTCTCATGCAAGTGCCAGCTGCAGCACGTGCTACTAGACAGCTTGTGAGAGTGTAAAGTGGACCGTGCATTCATGAAGTAGTACTTTTCTATAGCTAACTATTATATGTGTTGCCTATTAGTTTGGCTATAGATGACATGACACTACCTTATAGCCAACAGACGGCTATACTATTAACCTTACTCTTATGACAACTTGATAACAACAGACATGTAGGAAAGCCGACGGTTTGTGCTGGTGCCTAGAGCGGCTAGGTGTTGCGGTGTCAATAGGGAGGAGCGCCCGTAGTCATGTCCCGCAGAAAGTTCAGTTTCCTGGACATAATATAATAATGCTGTAATGTGTCTCCATGTGGCCTGCTCTTGCTACGATCCCCACTACTGTCTACTGCATAACGGTCAGTGACATGCCATCTCTGATTGGTTGGATGAACCGTCGGATGCAGGATTTGCTCGGTACTGCCCGGGCGATTCCGACCCTAGAATCGCCCGTAGTTCTTGAGCGAGGCGACGGCCCATGAGGCCTAGTTTCGAGTGCGCTTCGTGTTTTCGACTGTGCATTCTGCATTGGCTGTTAGCTCCTTTTTTTCCGTAGAGTTCTGTTTTGCTAGCACCTTTTGTTGTTTCTATTATTTTTCCAGTCGCTTTTCTTTATTTTCGTTTTCTCTTTTCATGGTTTTTCATAGTTTTATTTTTATGTTTTCTTGTAGGGATGTGTTTTATTGGTGTTAATTTTTTGTTCCACCATCTAGGTTTAAGTTTATACAGTCCGTAGTTATGATTTGTTATATATATAGTTAAAACGTAAATTTTGATCTACCTAGTCCAAAAATTGTCCAGTCTGTGCTTGAGATTTTATCCATATCGCTATTTTTCTGTTGTTAAAATGTGATTTTTTTTTTCTCAGGACTAAATTCTTGCCCCCATTGTATTCGTGATATTTTTTGTTTCAGATAGTCTATGATTTTGTTTCTCGAGCACTAAAATTTTGTTCCTCGCGTAGACGTGATTCGGTACTCGGGTGCGACAGCTTTTGTCCGAGTTGCAATCTTGATTTTTTTTCTAGTTATTATAAACTTCTGTTTTTCGGTACACTAAAATTCTAGTCCCAATTGTATTTGTGGTATTTTTATTCCAGATAATCTACGATTTTGTTCCTCATGACGTTGTGTTTCGTTTCTCCGGTGCTAAAGTTTTATTCCTCACGCAGATGTGATTCATTCTTCGGATGGTACAGTTCTTGACCAAATTGTATTGAAGATTTTTGTTCCAATTAGTATAAATTTTTGTTTCTTCGTCTGCTAAAATTCTGCTCCTAATTTTACTCGTGATACTTTTGTTCCATATAGTCTATGATTTTTCTCCTCTTGTCAATGTGTTTTGTTCCTCGGGCGCTAAATTTTTTTCGTCGTGTAGACATGATTCGTTCCTTGGTGCTATAGTTCTTCCACAAATTGTAGTCATGATTTTTTCAGTTAATATAACGTTTTTCTTGGAAAGCTAAAATTCTTGTCCAAATTGTATTCTCGCTGTTTTTTTTCTAGATAGTCTCCGATTCCGTTCCTCATGCCAATGTGTTTTGTTCCTCACACTAAAGTTTCATTTCTCCCCTAGACGTAATTCGTTTCTCTGGCGCTACAATTGTTGTCCAAATTTTATTCATGATTTTTTGTTCCGGCTAGTATAAATTTGTGTTCCTCCTATAGATGAGATTTGTTCCTCGGCCGCTAAAGTTAGTTCCTTTTGTATATTAATTTGTATAATATTCGTTCATGTTGGTCTAAATTTTTATTCCGCTTATACTTGATTTGTCCCAGGTGACTAAAATGTGTTCATGCTGGTCTACACCTTTTTGTTCCTTTTGTACTCGTGATTTTGTTTCGCGCGGTCTAAAAGTTGGTCCAAAATGTGGTCCAATTTTTCAAATGTTATTTTGTTCTCTCGGACCTAAATTTTATTCCATCTTACACAAAGTTTCATTCCGTCAAAAATCGTGATTTGTTCCATGCACTAACATTTTGTTTCACTTAGTATGAAACTTTGTGTTCATTTAAAGTGGTGATTTCTTCTCTGGGTCGCTAAATTTTGTTCCACGTATTGTATAATTTTGTTCCGCGAGTAGTCGTGGTTTTTGTTACTCGCAATATTAAAGCTTTGTTTCCACTTTGTTTAAAATTTTATTACTTTTTTACTTGTGATCGATTTTTTTCACTTCTCCAAGATTATTGTCTAACTTGTGTTCCACTTGAAACTTTTATTTATTCCTTCCTTCGACTCTAAAACTTTGTTCCATCTAGTCGAAAGATTTTATTCCACCAGAACTCTTGTTTTGTTCTAGCTGAGCTAAAGTGTTTTTTTTTGTCTGATTTTTGTTCCCTTTTTAATCGGGAGTAAATTGTGCAAAAGAAACACATATACCATTCTATCACTACGTACAACCACGTACCTATAATCCTGAAAATTAGGACTGTACCCACATAATTGTACTGGAGTCACTACTACTCACTACTAGTAGAGTAGTAGCCTAGTACGGAGTAGGTACTACGAACACTTCACAATAGCTGAATGGAGGCAGCTAAGGCGCGGGCCTGTAGCATGTTGGGCGACACTGTCAACGCCCGCGTTCAATACTGCACAGATCCATCTCCACAAAAAAAAAAATGAACTGCTGCGGCTGCAGCTCCATTTTTTTTTTTTTTTTTTTTGAAAACTAACATTCCATTAACATAGACCGGCAGAATCGCCGTACAAGGCCTCGGTTACATCGATGGGGAAGTTGTCAAGCCAAACATAATTGTAACCTTCAGGCTCAGCAGCCCCCTTTGCTGCAAGAGTATGCGCTGGGTAGTTGCAGTTCCTACTCTCATACAAAACACTGGCTTCAGTAAAGTTCAGTCGAAGGCGATACTTGATCTCCCTGAACAGCGCGCCAAGTGGTGCAGAGTCATATGCCACTGAGGTAACAGCCCTTTGGAGGACTTGACAGTCAGTGACAAACTCGGCCCGCCCAATCCCCAAGTCCTCGGCGATTTTGACTGATTCAAGCAGAGCTTGAGATTCAGTTTCTAGAGCCGACGCTGCATTAGGAATTGAGCCGGCTCCTGCAAAGATATTTTTGCTGTTGTGATCACGAGCAACACATCCCCAGCCCCCACGTCCTGTATGTGCATAAAATGCTCCGTCCAGGTTGATTTTTATCCAATTGCTTTGTGGTGGTGCCCATTGTACACGAGGCTTCTCGGTATTCGGTTTCTGCTTGCGAAAGAATTGTGCCCATTCAGAGGTGTGTCTGCAAATCATAGTGCCCAGTTCAGCAGCCGACAGTCTGCGCTCACCATGATTAGCCCTATTCCGCTCTGTCCACCAGCACCACAGCGTCGCTACCACTTTCATTTTCTGCTCGTAGGGGAGCTGTAGGATGTAGTACAGGAAATCCATGCTAGATGTGCGTTCAGTTAGCTGAACACGTATGTCATCCGCTAGGACATGGCGCCAGACCTTCTTCAGTTCCCGGCAGCGAGAGAAAAGATGGCCGCCATCCTCAAATAAAGTGGCACACATTGGACATCTCGTATCTAGCTCAATTTTCTTCCTTTCAATATTCATTCTTGTGGGCAGGCTGTCATGTCCGATCCTCCACATGAAGTGGTGCACATTTGCAGGGCAGTCAAGCTTCCATAACTCATTCCAGATGTTGCGTCTCCAAGTGCTACCCCTCATACCGTCTGCAGTTCCTGCTTGTCTGCTGTCATTTGAAGTAACTAGGTAGGAAGCGCGGCTTGCCGCGCGAGACAGTCCTAACGGTGGTCCAACCCCCAAATCCAAATGGTAGAACAAATCATTTAAAGAAAAGATGAAAGCACCCGAGTGATTACATATTCATAGTCTCAAGCAAGTTCAAAAGTCATTACACAATAAAACAGAAAAGGAGACACTGACATAACCCCTAAGAGAAGCCGTTCATACAAGTTGAAAAGTCATTACACAATAAAACAGAAAAGAAGACACTGACATAACCCCTAATAGAAGCCGTTGATACATAGCAACTGTAACAGATAACATAAACATATATTAGAGGTGGTCGTAATAAGTCTACATCTTGATTGCATGTTTTTAGTAGGTTGGTCAGAGACGTCGGTCGGTGAGATGGTTTTCTCACAGAACTACAAAGATAAATGCATACATATGCCATTTCTTTATAATCTCAGCAGCACATACAATATTTGTCAAGTCATATTCCATAATAGTGCATCTGCTGTCCTAGTCCTTGATAAGACGGACATGGTTATTAGCGCATCTCACATACATAGTACTTGATGGTAGGTTCTCCAATGAGGCTCCCAGATCAATGTACCTTGCAGATCGCTTCATGACCTAATGCATAGGACAGTGATCATTTGTGCTGTTGCAAATGGAATTGGTTATCAACGTGAGAAAAAACCCAAGATGAAATTGACAATAGAGCTAAGCTTATACCTGGTGGATTGGTTCATAGAATTGGAGAAAACTGTGTAGCCCAATAACACATCAAGCATGTCTTATTTGTAGACAAAAATACAAGGGGGGGGGGGGGGGGGGGGGGATGTGATAGCACACAAATGCCTTGACAACCATAGATGTGTATATATGAACCGGTAAAAGAATGCCATATTCGTGATCAGTGTGACTACCTCTGGTACTATGGTTTCATGCACTGGGTCCCTAAGATGGACTCAGTGTTGTGTTTCTATTGTTAATTAACATGTTCTTTTCGGCCATTCGATTATTCTTTACAAAACCAGTAGTATCGTAACTAATTAAAAAACAATTCATAGTTAAAAGACCATACTAAATGAAGCCTCAGTCATTTGTATAATAAATAATACTTCATTTCTGCCTGAAGAATGTTTCACATATAGGGACATGAAAAGTCGATTTATAATTGCTTCTACTTACATCAGCAATAGGAGGCTGGCCCTTCAACACAACCTTGATGGTCCTTGAATAGGACACACATGAGATATCTCAAGGTAAATAACTGAAAATGCAATGATAACTGAGTCTGGAGGACTTCTTCATAAGCAAAAAAATAATAAGAAATAGCACGATATCACCATGACGTGAGCGAAAATGAATTGTGCATTCGGAAGAACCAAAATTTTATACATCCCAATCACCTTAACTGCTAAAAGATCGTCCTTTCACCCACAAGATAAATCCAATGAAGTAAATAATTTAGAATGGAAATATGAAAGCCAAAATAATTTTTTATGTACATAGCCAAAAGAGGAACGAAGTAATACGGAGAATAAAACAGGGGATGTACTACATAATGTATAAAAATATACCATTCTACCATTTAGGTGCAATGTGACATAAATGAAAAGTGTGACTTTTACTTCTGGTTATGATGCCCAAAGAAATACAGTAGAGAGCACATCATGTTAGAACCGAGAACTCGGAGAAAAGGCAAGCAGACCCAAAAAAAAAAAACCCAGATCCATGGGTCGTAAAGTTGGAGAGGCAAACCTGGCTGAGAGGGTCCATAGAGAGCGAGCAACAATAGGAAAGAAAGTGTGGCATTCCCTGCAACTCTGCTCCTGTAAGGACACACAGAACATGAACAAAGATCACCCACAATGAAGAATCCAAGCCTAGGGAACGGATGGAGGGAACATGAAAAAAACCTGGGTGAAGATCTCAATTTAAAAAGAAAGAACTACCTCTTCTGGTTGACCTGTTTGCTGCACATGCTTAATTTATATGGAAAGACGCCAGCTTTTCTCAATCTATCTCAAGAATATGATTAAATCGATCTAACTTTAGTGGGAAAAGATTAATACCTCCTTGAAAAAAAAGATATACCACATGCCAATAGAACACAATTTATTTTATCGATCCTACTACAAATTTAGCAATCGAGGCATCCACTATCTAACATGCATATACACATATTCAAGATGAAAAGTATCTAAACTTTGGCTGTACATTTACATGATATTAGCTATTTTAGACATATGAACATGCAGAAGCACAATGAACGTGCAAGTAGAAATTTGTTCTCTCAAGTTAATATGGCATGTACGTGATACTGAAAAACAAAGACGCACGAATAAATCAAGCAGATCCACCTTCAGGATTGGCACCTTTAAACTGTCAAATAGAATGAATAGCTTTCCACAGATGTGAACTTTTGCTTCTGAACCAGACCGTTAGTCATAGCACTCCTAAGAGATAGCAAGCGAGCCACTCTCAATAGGTGGTACTGACAGCAAAAAGAAGGGGGAGAGAGAGAGCGGTAAAAACACTACAATTTAACCGCCGTTTTAATTTCTAGCTAGGAATTCATTCCTTCTAACATTAGAGCTTCCCACCATATAGTCAAGAGTCACGTAAAGAAAAGAATCCAAGAAGAATCCTAAAGAATCATTAACTATTCAGTCTAACAATTATTTTTCATTACAAAAAAGGGAACTGATCTACACATGGTAAACCATATTTGCTATTCTTTCTGGACTATGAGAAACATGACCAATATACAAGAATTTGTTCCTACGCTGATCCTCATAGGACACACACAAACGTAGCTCAAGCTAATTAACATAAAGCCCACGAAAGAAAGGATGAAATGTACCACAGAGTCAACAAACATGTTCGAAAGGGTAGCTTTAGGCTATACAGTCTCTTCTAATAAATAAAACTCTTGTTTTGTTTTCTAAACTATTTTCATGCAAGGAAAAGAAACAACAATATCGGTTCAAAGGGTTACCTTTGGAGGGAACACCTGACAGTAAAGAGAAGTTCTAGGAAAGGACGTGCTCGTGGCTAGAGCCGACACAGCAAAATCAACGACCTTGATACGATCCTGTCAATAGGCGGATATGTGTGAGGGGTCTGTCATCGACAATACTTCCTATTGGGCAGACAAAATTAGGAACCATACTGGAGCTAGTATGATACAAAAAAAACATGCATACTAGACTGTATAGTATCTTAAACCATGGACATATATTTTCTATGCAGAAAGCTAAACATCAGCTCAGAGATACCACGACAAGTTCAGAGAAAGCGAAACATCATTTCAGAGTTTCATCCCTAAGAATATAAATTCCCATAGAACCATAAACAGCCGATCTAAACATCATTTCAGAGTTTCATCCCTAATAAAATAAATTACCATGGCACCATAAATACCCGATCTAAAGTGCGGAGATGCATCAGGTTAAATTCAAGTCTAGATCCACCCCTGATAGAGATATCAAAATAAGAAGAAAACACAAAGCTGCAATCCAAATCGGACATAAATCTAAGAAGAAAGTAAAAAAACAATGCGTGTAGTGTTGTAATCATGATAAAATGCACCCTGGTTATCAATCAAAAGAATATAAAAACATAGCTGCAGGCCTAAGAAGAAGCTAGCCTGCAAATCCGAAATAGGGATGGTTCTCATAAGAACATAGTACCTAATAATATAGAGCTGCATACCAGATCGGACACAACTAATAAGAACTGAACCTGCAAACATGAAGTACATGAACACACCAAATATCCTGTCGGAAAACACAGATCGAAATTATCCTCACCTCAACCTCCGGCAAACCAGCATTTCTTATCACGACAGGCACTACCGACATGAGCTGCAGACCAGATCGGACACACAACTAAGAAGAACTGAACCTGCAAACATGAAATACGTGAATCAGTAGAAGAACACACCAAATAACCTGCCGGAAAACACAGATCGAAATTATCCCTCACCTCAACCTCCGGAAAACCAGCAGTCCTTATCACGGCAGGCACTAGCGACATGCTTTTTGACTGCATAATCAGGGGGTAAGAACAGAGCAGAGAGGAAAGAAACGCAGAAACGCAGGTAGCACCGTAGCAGTTATACAGCTTAGTCGCATGGAGAAGAGGCGGCGCCGGCGTCCGATGGGCCGAACGGTGGCCGTTCTTGTTGTATTCCGTGGCGGCGGCGGGCTGGACGGCGAGGACTGCTGAAGGAAACCCTATATTGAGAAATGAGCCTCTAGGGTTGAGCAGAGAGGAGGCAATGAGCATATAGCCTCAGCCAGCCGTGAAGTGAGGGTAGGAGCGGAACATGGCTGTAGCTCCCGTACCCGGCGGCGACCCCCGGTCCGCCACGCTCGTACGGCTGCCCTCGCGTTGCTGTCGATGGACGCGAAATCGCGAACCTAGGCCTGGTCGTTCGAAGGAATTACAGCCCCTGCCACCGCGTCGCATGGTCGTTCTCACACTGCTACGCGAGGGCTGATCAACGCAACGGCCGCCAATCGGGCCCCAGTAAAGCCGTACCCCACTGCTCAGCCACGTGAACATGCGAGAAACCGCGTGTAGAAGTGTCAACGTGCAAAGGACAGCTGACAACGAACGGCTCAGATCCTGCCACGCGATCAATCGGACGGCTGACAACGCCCTGGTCGTGTGGTGCCCTGAGAAGCCTCAGTTTCTCACACCAATTGAACAATGGGATAATATGGGAAAACTGTAAGTAACTTTTATTGGTTTAAAAGCACGGTTCAATGCTCAATTAGCTCATTTTTGTTGGGAAATTTCCAGCGTTGAAGAAAACATTGGCACACGGCGGTTAGAGTGGACTGACTCTTATGCACAACGATAATAAAAAAATTAAAGACCCGTTGCAGCATATGGGCATTGAACTAGTAAGTGTAAGATCCATCACGTGCCAGGCCTGACGAACTCTACATTACACATCTGAAGATATGGAGGCGATCACAGAAAATTGGAAACGAAACTCGGGTCCAGATGCTCCCTTAATCTAGACCGATCCATTGCTCTAAGATTGGTACCCGCAGGTGTACTTCATGTTGTATTTACAGCTGAAATTGGAAACGGAACTCGGGTCCAGATGCTCCCTTAATCTAGACCGATCCATTGCTCTAAGATTGGTACCCGCAGGTGTACTTCATGTTGTATTTACAGCTGAAATTGGAAACGGAACTCGGGTCCAGATGTCAGGGCCCCTAACTGACACATGGCGGGCAGGCATTGGTCACACTCATGTCATCGTTGCCAAGTCAAGACCGAGGTGGAAGCTTCGCTGGCATCGCGTCTCTGGGCGTTTTGTAGGCTAGGTGGTGGTTCCGTGAAGGGGAGAAAAGAAGGTATCGTCTGGAAGGAACTCCTCTGTATCCCGAACCTTGGTGCTTCTGTCCCTCCTCGAACCTCCGCTTCCCTCCCAAATCCCCATTCCTGTAATACAATTCCTATGAAATAGAGATTCAATCGGAGTAGTATCATTACATCTGGTATCAGAGCCAATCTCCACGGCGCAGGATCACGATCAGAGTGGAAATTCACGAGAAATTTTGTTTCTCCTGATCGTTCGGGTGCGATTCACAAGTTGAATCGCGCAAAGCTCCTTCGGGACACCCACGGTTGGTCGATTTCCACACGAATCGTTGATCTTACACGCTGGCGCCTCGTCGAGCTCAGCCAAGCAACACAGATCTGACCAATCAGATGGGGGACATCTCAGCACAGAACGAGGGATTGGAGGCGTTTGATCAAGCAGGTGTTGGATCGAGTCTCTGATCTCGACACCAAAGTCGATGGGCTGCAAGGGCAGCTCACCACCAACTCTGAGCGAGCGGATCGATTGGAGGCACGCTTGGAAGGAGCGGTTCCGGTGATGCAAGCATCGGGACCGGCGGCACCAGGAATGGAAGCAGAGAGGCAGCGGTCGACGGCCGAGGATTCCGACCGTGATCCTCTGGCTGCTGCCGCTGGGATCAATCGGGAAGCCAGGCTGCACCGCAACACCGCGTCCAGCTCGGGCTTCGGGTCAGTTGACCATCGCGACGACAATCTTCGCCGGGGCGATGCTCGCGGGGTCCTTGGGAACCCGTCGCATCCCCCAGGAGCAGGTACTTTTCGTGCCAATCGCGCCCTGGTTCATGTCCCTGATGAAATGCATGATCCTTATGAGTGGGTCGAGCATAATCACCGTCCTCGCTCACCTGCTATGCCGAAAATGGAGTTTCCCAAATTCGATGGGGAAAATCCTAAGTT